>QOCX01000148.1:144894-169978 GCA_005959815.1 Sarcophaga bullata | reverse complement strand
ATAAAAATTGAAATTTATTTTATTTTTGTCTTTTTTTTATTTTCTTGGTTTTAAATTACCATTTTATTTATATTTTATTGACTTGGACTGTGTCTTATCTTCTGATTTTTATTTTTTGTTTTTGTTTTTTCACAATTTTTTTTTATGGTCTTCACTTTTTTAGTTGGCAGGTGTAATAAAATTATTCAAGTTCAAGAATATGTGGGCATTTTAAGCCTATTAAATACTGTTGTTGTTGTTGTTGTTGTTGTCTTATATATTTTGATCTAGTTTTAATTTTAAATTGCTTTTTAAAAATATCAAGTGTATGGCATACGAATTGATACTACACGACAATAATTTTTTATTTACAGTGGGCCTTCGTTTGTAATTTTTAGGAAACCTTAGCCATTTAGTTTGAAGCAAACGGAGTTCGAAATTATTCTCTTACATGTTCTCTTACATACATATGGTCATTACAACATTTTAGTTAGGATTACAACCTAGTTTCTCATACCACCTATGTTGTGTGCGTTAATTTGTATACATGAGTGTCGGCATCTACAGTTTAAATTCAGTTCCGAACGATAATTTTTGAGAAACTTTTCATGGCAGTTTTATTTTACTCTCAGAGTTTTTGCAAGAAATCTGCTGAGAGGAAGTTGCCGAAGAAATGTTTTTTCGAGATGTCTGACTTGGGGTCTGAACCAAGGCCTCATGTCTAATAAGCCAACACACTATTTACTAGACCACGGCAACTTGAAATTATTCTCTTAGGGTCATCAAGATCAATAGAGAATGTGGAAAACTGAATAGTAAATGGCACATCCTGTTATGATTAACCTATGAATCACACTAGTTAAGCTCAATAAATTTCAATGAATTTCAATTGATTGAATCATAAAACCCAGGCGATCATATTATCAATTGAAACGCATCACAATAATTATTCGTTAACACGCAACATTAGAAACACTTACCCGGAACTTGGAAAACTTTATGGTTTTTCATTTCTTTTTTTTTTTTTTTTCGGAAATTACTCATCACTTTTCATTTGCGGATATTGTCATTTGATTTATTATTTCAAAAACTGTTTTACATGTTAACCGTTAACATCAGTGGCAGTTCAATTTGTACCGTACCGTAAGCAGCAATGAAACAATATCAAGTCATAAGCACATCACTAAGAAGTCTCATGTATATTTTAGAACCTCTTTTGAATTATGGGCCAATGGTTAATTAGGAAATCATGGACTCTGTCATAAAATGTTCCAGGTCTAGTCGCCTTTACTCCATTCATGTAATGTTTGTTTGTTCTAATCACAGAATAAGGCAAATGGTAGACACAAAATCAAGAGAACCAAAAACAGAAAACAATCAGAAATAATGTACAGATCCATAGCTCCCAGCGGTGCAATACCCTGTTCCTTGTCAGTTCTGCGTATGTTTCCACGCTTCTCTAAAGAAAATCAAATTTAAATAATTCGGTTTTAATATCGAAGTCGTCGACGTTGAGATCGTGGTTTAAATCCCAACTCAGGCAAATCGAACAGAACAAAATAAAAAAAAAAAAATATTTCTTTGACAACTTCCAGATGTCTGGCAATAACTCTGCGAGAAAATGATAAATTGCCATGAAAAATTACTCAAAAATCTGTCGTTCGGAGTCGACTTTAAACTGTAAGTACCGCCACTCACACAACATGGGTAGAGGCTAGTTTGTAAGCCTGAATTCAAGTAGGTTGAGTTAATTGCTATGAAAAGCTTTTCAAAAATGTGTAGTTCGGAGTCAAATTTTTACGATGTGTCCTGCCACTCCATCTCCGGTCAGTCATCAAAAACAAAATATGAAAAAATATTTCTTCGGCGACTTCCTCTCAGCAGATTTCTGGCAAAAACTCTGAGAGTAAATAAAATTGCCATGAAAAGCTTCTCAAAAAAAAAATCTTTCGTTCGGAGTCGACTTTAAACTGTGGGCCCCGCTACTCATGTATAAAATTAACACACACAACATAAGTGGTGTGAGAAGCTAGGTCGTAATCCTGACTGAAGTGTTGTAATGGCCAATTATGTATGTATATATGTATGTATGTCCTGCCACTCATGCATAAAATTAACACACAAGACATGTGTGGTGTAGGAAGCCAGGTTGTAAACCTGACTAAAGGGTTTTAATGAGCAATTACGTAACCAAGTAAATTTTACAATACCTTTGCAACTTTTTTAGACGGCCCAACTGGGCATACGGTGCCATTTTTCCACGAAAACGCATTTGTGGACCAATAAGTAACACAAAGTCAGCCGCTGTGTACCATCAAGGGATTGCTGTAAATACATGGCAACCCTCGCGAAAGGGATAATATTGAATGTATTAGAGAAACGCGGGTGTGTTAAAAATTCCGTTAACAGTGTTCCCTTCAACTGGGATCTATCCGTTGACTCCAGTTAACAATACTGAATATACTGCGTCATTTACTTTATGTTTGACGGCCAGTGATAGCAGACAAGCTCTTGATTTGAAGATAACATGAAGAAACGTGAATTTCGTGTGTTGACTAGGTATTATTCCATTAAACAGAGCTTTACTTTGCTACATAGTGTAGGTAATCATTTCCAGTCGTTCCTTTAACTTTATTGGCAGCGTACAAGCAGAAGACATCCAGTTGAGGTTCGTACACCCAAAACAATTATAAAAACTTCACGATGTATAACCCTGTTAGCTATTAGCCTTGTTCTAATCAAGTCATACAAATCCGATAATCTAATAGAAATTTAAGTCCTTGTAATGACTTTCTAATGATCTCCTGTTACAAATCTATTGTTTCCAAATATCCCATTAATTTCAGTAACACGATTAATCCCCCTACCCCTACTGTTTGCATTTGCTGAAGTTAAACAATTAATTTCTATTTTGCCAACAATGCAAGGCAAACAGAAAACAAAAAATTGTTTCAATCAACACACTCACTTAACGCCTGTCATTCCCAAGTCAATACAACAATCAATAGTCATCGTTTAATTCGCCTTCTTGTCCCTTTTGCGAAATTGCTGTCTCTTTATTGCCATTTTTATATGCCATCCGTACCTTTGATGGTACCGTACTTACTTTTGCCCTTCTGTCTGCCAGTTATTGATTGTGAAAATTAAAAATTTATAAAAAATTAGCAACAAAAAAAAAAAACCGAGAAAAAAACAGAAACGAAACCCTAAAAGGATATGTCATTCGAATTTTAAGGATCCCCATACAGAAAATTTTACAAAAGTTTTGTTTGTTTGCAAAAGTCAGGGGTTGCTGTTGCAAAGCGAAGTTGAGGTCTTCTTCGTTCTGTTGGTTGTATTGCTTGAATGGTTGGTTTGATTGCGTGGTTGTTTCGTGTATTGTGTTGTCAATTTCTTGACATAATCAATATGATAATTATCTTTTTATTATTATTATTGTTGTTGTTGTTGTTGTTGTTGTTGTCTTCTTTTGTATTTGCTTTGCTAAATTCCTTTTGCAATTGGAATATTTATTTTGTCCTGAGAGTGAAGGGTAGTAGTAGCTTTAAAGTGTCTTTTTATGCCAGTAGAATTGAATCGAAGTCTTGTTCGAATGCAACAGGTCAACAATATTTTTCAATTAAATTTTCGTTTTTCTTGGTATTCCTTGTCATTGTTGTCATTGTTGTTGTTGTTGTTATTATTGTATTTGTTTTATTTTATTTCGTTTTTCTATTAAATATTTATTAATGACGGTTTTAATAGAACACTCTACGAATACTAATGAAAACGTTTATTTTTATTGTGTATTCAACAACCAAAATAAAAATTTTTTTTTTTTTTTTTTTTTTGTTGAAGAAATCATGAATAATTTTTCTTTTAATTTAAAATGGTTTTCCTCTCCGAAATTGAAACGTATGGCACGGCTTATAACGTAACATTATGAAAAATTTAATTTTCCCACAATTACGAAGAATGTAATGCAACCTGTCATCATTTTTTTAATTTTTTTTTTCAACAACATTTTCGAGGCAAATATCACAGTGAAGGGCAAAAAAGTACTTGATGCTGAGCAGAAAACAAGCTTTTTTTTTATACGAGCTATCTCTTACTCGTGCAGAACGTACATACGTAATTAGTTATTAAAACCCTTCAGTCAGAATTACGACCTAGCTTCTCGTACCACTTATGCTGTGTGCGCTAATTTTATTTATAAGTGGCGGGACCTACAGTTTAAAGTCTATTCCGAACAATAGATTTTTGAGAAACTTTTCATGGCAATTTTATTAAATGAAATCCAGAAATCTGATGAGAGGAAGTTGCCGAAGAAATATTTTCATATTTTCGTTTTGATGTCTGACCTAGGGTTTGAACTGTGGCCTTACGTCTAATGAGTCATACATACTATCTACTAGACTACGGCGACTTGCTCGTGCAAAACATTGTGTTTAAAATAGGAAAATAGGTTGTGACAGGAAGGAACAAGATGACACTGATTATGCCCCTTTAAAGACTCTGTAGTCTAGTAGGTAGTGTGTTAGACGCAAGGCCCCAGCTTCGATATCACGAACAAACCAAAAGTCAGTTGTCTTCTCGTAATAAGTAAAATTTTCATGAAAAATATCTCCAAAATCTGTCCTTCAGGATTGATTTTAAACTGTAGTTACCACCACTTATGCATAAAATTAACACACACAACATAGGTGGCGTAAGAAGCTAGGTTTTAATCCCGACTAAAGATTTCTAATGAAGTAAGTAAGTAAGTTTATACACCTTAGATGTGAAGCTTTTATATTGTAGAATATAGGAAAAACTGCTGTTAGGAGGGAGTTAAACATACGAATAGCTCTGCCAAAGAAGTAATTTTTCTCTGTAATGTCTTAAGCTATGCAGAGGCGAATCCACCACCTCTAACATATGTTCTCTACAAGAGAGGCAAGTACTCCCAATAAATAAGCGATAACTGATGAAAGAAAGTGCTTCTGATATGGAATTTATAAAACAAAGAAAGATAAGCACCAACGTTCTCCTACAAGCGCTCTTTAGCTCTCTCCTGTATGCGATTAAGAAGCTTTAAAATAGAACTCAAGGTTCCGATCCATACCTATGGAGTTTACTTAATTATTGAATGTTTATAGCTCGTGTAGTTGACGAGATTGAACAAAATTTTGCATCTTTTTAAAAAGACGTGACACTTTAATGCTACTTTGGCATCCAGTGAACATCGCATTGAATTTTCTTCTCCACAACTACCCTCCATTCGTACTATCTATAGCTATAAGGGATATATCAGCTCCAGAGTTCAAAATATTGCACACATTGAGTTGAACTGCAATCTCATATGGAGATTGACCTTTATGTCCGTTTTGAGTAATTAAGCGTTTTTGTCGCAATCCTCAAAGGGCTTGGGGCTTGCAGAAGTGAACTTTAACGACAAATATTGTTACTTAGATAGGTAGAGGTGGTTGTTCACCGCAGGAAGTAGGATGGACATACTTAGGCCACATAGGGCCATCGATAGATAGATACAAGGGACCCCGAAGCTTTCGGAGCTTCTTATACAACGAACATCCAGAACATCCATGTAGAAGGAACCAAAATATTTTTTTCTCCTTTGAAATTGCACCGTGCATGTTCTCAGTAGATGAGGAACAGTCTTATTCCCTTCCTCATCTCTGCAGCTTCTATAAAAGTCATTTGTAAGGTGTCCTCGCATAAGGGAACATAACGCAATGCACTATTATGATCCCTACAACCATACTGAGCGTACATCTTAGGATCTTAAGCAGCCTTACCGTGCATCCTGAATAAATATTGTCGCTTCTCTTCATTCTTAAGTGTTGTAAGCATTCCCTAAAGCCCCGTATTTTTTTTTTATCCCACACTGTAAACATATTTCAAGCATAATATCATAACAATGTATCTTATTTATTGTATTGTATAGGTGGTAGGTATATAGGTATAGGTAGGTACACATATATACGTTCGTTCATAATGTATGTGTGCATATGCACTTAATGTATGAATAAAAATTTTATTTTTTTAAAAATTATTGTCATTCATAACAGGTCGTTTCATATATTTTCCGTTTCTTTATTTCATTTTTTTCAGGTTTTTTTTCTCTCTGTTTTCTTATCCAATAACTAAAGAAAATAACGATTGAAAATTTTCTACATGAAAAATCGTTATTTTTCTGTTTCTGTTTTTTGAAAACCTTTTTTTTTATGTCAACATTAAAATTCCATTGCATAGTAGAGGTGACTACTGTAGCAGCATTCAAAAAAAAAAAAAAAAAAAAAAAATTTACGAAAATCAATGCAAAACCAAATTGACATCTGAGCTGGAAAATGACACAAAAAATATTTTTTTTTTTCTTATTTATTTTTTTTGACATGAGAGTCGATTTTCATTTAATTTTTCTGATTTTTTTTTTTTTTTTTTTTGTTTGAATTGTTATTTTCCAATAATACGGAACCGAGTACATGACACATCTCAATGATCTCTGTCGCTCTTCGAATATGAATTCATGATACAATTTGACTCCTTGTGCAACTTGAGAAATCAGAGAAACATTCAAAACGACGAAAACGAAAACGACCATAATAAACAACAATTTTGTTTCAGATTCATTGTGTGTATTTTTTTTCTTTGGCTTAATTTGAAAATAATTATCATTTGAAAACGTTACATGAAAGTGTTTTTTTTTTCTTGGGATGAATTCCACTTTGACTTTAAAACTTTAATTTGTTTTTAAATGATTTCCAAAGACCATGGTGTAGCAAAAGGTATTGGTTTTACTCTCATATATCGGTCAAGTTTTAAGACATACTCGTACTGGCATAGTGGCTGTAGATTGTGTCTGTGCTAAGGTATGTAACTGGCTGTGGTTCAAGCACTTTCTCAGACATCTTGAGCATAAAGAAAAATGCAAAAAACAAATATTTTTTCGGCGACTTCCTCTGAGCAGTCTTCTGGCAAAAACTCCAAAAATAAATAAATTTTCCATGAAAACTTTCTTAAAAATCTGTCGCCTGAAGTGGATTTTAAACTGTAAGTTGCATTACTCATGGATAAAGTTAACATACGTATGCACCATGAGTAGTGTGCGTAGCTAAGTCGTAATCCTGGTTAAAGGGTTGTAACGACAAATTAAGTAAGCTATTAGCATTGACAACAATGGCTTTAATGCTGTCTAAGATTACTGGGGCAGTATTATTCTCTACGCTTGTGGAAAGTCCAAAAAGTCTTTCAATAAATTCAGTAAATTTATCATTTCCTTAAACCCCTGTTTTCGTCACTAAGCCATGGAGTTCTGGTAGGTGGAGCTGATCTGTTGTCTCTCTGTTTTCACATGAGAAATTTCTACCAGTGGCATACAAATTTCATCGTCTCTATAACATCCAGACACTATCCTTACTTACTTACTTAATTTGCCATTAACAACCCGATTAACGGATTTTGGCCAGCCTTAACACATTCTCTGCTTCTTGCGCGCCTACGCCAGTTGATCACACCATTTCGTTGGTCCTTCCAACGCAAACAAGGTTATCCGCAGATAACCGCGTTTAATACCCGTCTCGCGGGA
This sequence comes from Sarcophaga bullata, assembly GCA_005959815.1. Classification (NCBI taxonomy): domain Eukaryota; kingdom Metazoa; phylum Arthropoda; class Insecta; order Diptera; family Sarcophagidae; genus Sarcophaga; species Sarcophaga bullata. Next base: position 162,435 of record QOCX01000148.1, on the reverse strand, counting down.
GCATCCTCCTCCATTCGAACGGCATGGCCTAGCCAGCACAGCCGCTAGATGTTAGTTAGTATGCTGCTCAACGTCTACCAGACACTATCAGCCTGTATCAATTTAGTTCCTATATTCAAATTAATCTTTATGTGGGCTCAACAGATGACGTAAGTAGTTGAAATTAAATTTGTGATAACAGATCATCCCCAAAGATACCAAATTCTGTTAAAAAATAGATTTGATTTGTAGTTAGTGCAGATATTTGCCTGAACAACTGAATACAAATAGCAGCCTGATTAAGAGTCATTATTACAACTTGCCGTTAAAGTCGAGTTTAGTTAAACCTAACTTTAAAGTTCACTTTAGCTAAGTTAAAGGTGACTTTAAAGTTCACTTTAGCTAAAGTCACCTTTAACTTCTTTTCGTTATTACAACCTAATGATAAAATAAAGTAAACTTTTTCAAAAATATGCCAGTACCTGAGCAATATCGATAAAACTGCTTAATTAAACACAGTGGCAACGAAGTGCCTCTTATTTTGTTGTTTTTGATTATTTTGTCTATATTTGAAGTTGCCCTATAGAAAATAACATATAACATGGCAAAAATCTTCATTCTATTTCCATATCCATCATATTCTTAGCTTCTGCGTCCCGTAGACAGTCATAAAATGATTGACCTCACAGACTGCATGTTTTATATTCGAAGGACCATTATTTCTTGAGGTCAAGCGTATCTAAAATTCGTCTTTGATTCATATTTCAGTTTAATTTTCCTTTTAGGAAATTTCTTTAATATTTTTTAAGAAACTTTATTGACTTTTAGTCTCTCTCGTAGGTATGTCGAATGCCTAGCAAAACACTTTTAATGTTTAGCTGCTTACAGACGCGCCATTGTAACTCAAACTCAAGTCCGCCAAAAGAATGTTGAGTGTCATTCCAATTAGATATGCATTTGCACAAGCAATTGCCTTCAATAGATTTACAATTACGTATCGTTTAAATGCGTTGCTATTTTGCTAACCGTTTAGCAAAAAGAGCTACGAAATCCAAGGGAGAGGAAGCCTCCGCTTTTGATTATTATTTGATCATCATTTACATTTTACATAGCAAAGTTTGGGGTTTGTTTCTAATGAAACAAAAATATTTCGTTTTACATTCTAATTTAACATAAAATTTTAATCGAATAATAAATTGAATTGAAGAGAGTCAGATAGAGAGATAGAGAGAGAGACAGAGGGAGAGAGATCTTTAAACAGACCAAATCATGTGTGTACGTACGTACAATCATTTGCTGGTGCTGCTGCTATTTTTTTTTCTGTTTTTTCTGTTTTTTTTTTTTTGGTTGAATTTGTTTCGTATCTGTTGTATAGAATCTCTTGAGCCATCAATTTAAATGTCAGTTTAAATTGTTTTAAACAAAAACAACAACAAAAAAAAAATCCTAATGAAACTATTTTTTCATATTCATGTGCACACATTAAAAATTACAAAAAAAAAACCTTAAAAAATTATAAAAAGATAGACACACTAGAATAGAAAAATACAACAAAAACTAAGAAACAAAAAAAAAATTTTTTTTTGAACTGAGTCGTCTTAAAACACAAGGCATCTCTATTGTTTTCAGAAAATATTTTCAATACAATTCAACGACGTCGTCGTCATCATTATCATCATAGTCATCGTCATCATCATTATCATCATTTTCATTGTGTAGTAATTTTTTGCTATTTGAGGTTTTTTTTTTTCAAAAAAACTACAGTAGAATACCACATCAAGCATTCCTCATGCCACATCTCAAAAATACCATTTTAAGTCACTATATGTGTGTGTGTGTTTTTTCTGTTATGAATTCAAAAATGTTTCGGCAGCAAAAGAAAACCGTTTCTAGTTTAGATTCATTTTTTCTCTTTTCTTCTCATCTTGTCGTAGGTTTCTCTCTTTTTTTTTTTTTTGTTTTTTGCTGGCTGGTTACTATGTGCAGTTTTTTGTTTTTGCTTTTGCTTTAGTTTAGCTTTACTTAAGATCACATATCTGTTTGACAGCTGTCAAAATTTATAAGTTCTCCTTCTTTTTGTGTTTGTTTTTTTGGAATTTTTATTTCAGTTTCATTTAATGTCTGTCGCTCAGGCTCTTTTGAAATTATGACTTTTATTAGATTATATCGATAAGATACATACATAGATACCCTCGTATATTCATTTTATTTCGTTTTGGGCCTTTCAGGAAAACAACAAAAAACAAAAAAATTATTAATTAAAGCCATAAAATATGAGCCGCTTTTAGGTTGCCTGAGATAAGGAAATTGAGGTTATAATTTCAATAAATTTTATTTAAAATAGCCCTTGTATGTTAAATATTCATTTAAATGGCTAATGTTGTTGGTTATGTTTCACCATGAAAAGGAATAATCATGTTTCGTAACCATACAGCTACCAATCAGGGAATATCCCCTACTCAAATAGTGCATTGTGTTGTAACTAGAAAATGAGTTAAGATGGAGGCAAAACGGGAATAAGAAATCTGCAGGAAACTATGTTCTTCACATAGAAATAAAGGATCTGAAAAAAATCATTCCTATGAGAACCTTTAAACAATCGACAGTGCTTCCATGCGCTGTACGAGAAAAAACAGGTCTTAGTTAGAAATTATAATGTGAGAAAAGGTAAAAACGAATTTAAAAACCAAAGACGCAAACCCACACTTTTAGCAGCAGCACTTTTTGCCTTTAACAGGGCAAAATATGCTATTAACAGAGCAATGTTAATTGTTTAACAGCGGCAATAAGTAGATTAGCCTTCTATTTTGCAATTATTGCAGACTATTAACATAAAATTTTATTATTTGTTAAAGGAATGGAGGAGGCCGGGTAGATGGACTATTTCTTATATGTTCCCAAATGGCCACTGATCTTCAAGGAAATTTTCATGTTTCTGGCCAAAAATCGATTTTTTTCAAAATTCAATACCCAAGATTCGAAAGAGGACCCTCTGGACTACTATTCGCATATAGCCAGATAGGTGTACTATTTCTTATATGTTTCCAAATGGTCACTGATCTTCTAGAGAATTTTCAAGCAAAAAATTTATAGTTTTGAAGCCAATTTTCTCAATTCCATATCACTTTGTATGTGACTTTATTGCTGATTATTCTAAGAAGCCTTGGAACCTTCCTTTGATATGGTACTCATAGACCTAGTATATGTTCTAAAATTAACTCCTACACAAGTGGACTTGTTCAGATGGATACTGTTAAACAGCTAACAGTGCTCTGTTAAGAGCAAATTTTGTTCTGTAAAGAAAAAATTTTGCTTTGTTAACACCAAATGTGGCGCTGCTAAAATTTATGGATTGCGTCTTGGATTTTCAGATTCGAATTTATTTTCACACACATGAAAATGAAAGAAGATTTTTTCTTTCCTTAAGTCGTAGAGTACTTTTACAACGTTGCACCACCTCCTGTCGTCCTCTGCTATAATCTGTGTAGGAGGCTTAAAATCAATGACAAAGTATCCCTGCTTTCATGGCAGTTGTATTATGTGTTTGGTTGATTATCCGTCTCGTAATTGAAGACGCCATAGTCTAGTAGGTTGTGTATTGGCTTGTTAGACGCGAATACGTGGTTCAAACCCTGGCTCAGATATTTCGAACATAAAGAAATATTAAAAGTCTGGCGACTTCCTCTCTAATAGTCTTCTGGTATAAGCTGTGAAAGTTAATAAAACTGCCATGAAAAGTTTCTCAAAAAATCTGTCGTTGGCGGTCGACTTTAAACTGTAGGTTCCGCCACTTATAGATAAAATTGATACACTTACTATGCGTGGTGTAAGTAGCTAGGTTGTAAGTGACCAAAAGCGTAAGTTTTGCTTACTTAACTCAATAACCATGACATAGAATTTGCTCGGCTCCTCTGGAACCATCTCATTCATGTGTTACTTATGCTTGTGGTATTATTTTCGGATAGTTTCGAGTAGTGTTTAATGGAACGGATGGAATCGTAACGCAGAATAGACTTGGCTTCTTTGGAATCATATCATGCGTTACTTTTGCTTATTTTACTTATATTTTCTGTGCTCGATCATTTTCAGCTGACCTTGAGTAATGTTTGATGGAGTGGATGGAACCATGACGCGACATTTGCTCGACTTGGTTGGAACCTCCTTATATATTCCTTATGCTTGTGTTATATTTTCTTTGTTCGACCGTTTATGGATAGCCCTGAGTAATGTTTGATGAAATCTGTTACATTTTTGGTACACTTTAGCACTCTTGGTTTTCGTCTTTGTTAACCATCTATAACTAGGGTTTGTTTATATTGGGCTGGTCCATGCTGGAGTTCTCAGAAATTTGGTGTTGTATTTTGATTCTTCATTGTTCCCCCGATTAAATTGTTTTCAAGAACAATTATGTTTTGGAAAATAAAGTTAAGCAAACTATTGTTGTATTGTCACTTGCAAGTGCTTCCCGTAGCCGGCTGACTTCTATTCAACCTGATGAAAATATTTTCTGCAAGAAAATTTCTACTGAAAAATGTCATGATCTTGAGTGTGAAAATTTTAAATTTTCCCCGTCTTCTGCCTTTTCAAAAATAATTTACAGCATGAATGCTTTTTTTCTGTTTTAATTTTTAATTTTTTTACACAAAAATTGCCTTTGTGGATAACAAGCAGCAGCAGCAGAAGTTCTTTTTTGTTTTGTTTTTGTTTTTATTTTAAACCTTGTTGTTTACAAAAATAAACAACAACAGCAATTAAAACAACAACAAAAACTTAAGTATAATAAATAAGAAACGTTAAGTGTTTATGTGCCACACATTTATAATGGCAGTGTGAATAATTGTTACACAGACTTTGAGTTGCAATTTCCTAGATGTTGCATTAATCAGTGCAAATAATATGCGTCTCTTGTAATTAATAAAGATTAACTACAATGACATACAAAAAAAAAACAAAAAAACACTTGCATATATACATGCATACATACATACCTACATAGTATATACAGTTTGTATAAAATAAAACAACAATAACAACAACAATTTTAAATAGAAACGATTTAATGGCTAAATTTTAGACACACTATGGCTATACAACCTAAAGAGAAAGAGAGAGAGACAGTAAGAGTGAGAGAGAGAGAGAGAGAGAGAGAATAGTGTGATACTTTTGTGCGCACCTTTGTATATTTCTCCATTTCAGCTTGAAGTGAAATTAATAAAAACAATAACAATAGCAAGTGTCAACAATAAAACAACGATGTGGCATCAACAATACAATGCCACTTCTAGAGGAAAAAAAAGCTGAAAAAATAGGGACTAAATTACCCATGGAAATGAATCGAAAGTGTTACTTGACAAGCAAATTTTCTTTCAGATTTATTGCATACGAGGAATGGTAAATGTTTACTGTGTGTGAGAAGATAAATTCAATATTAAAAACCAAAGACGCAAACCTACACTTTTAGCAGCGCCAAAGTATGCCTTTAACAGGACAAAATGGGCTATTAACAGAGCACTGTTATGTTATTTGATTTATATTTGTTGCAGAAATAGCAGAAATGCAGAAATACCTAGAGTCATAGGAATACATAGAGTCATCTATACACTCAGACCTCTAATGCCTGCATCTTCCCCGATATCCTAGTGGTTAGTTCAACTGCTTTGGAGCAGTTTATTTCGTAAATGCAAATATCATTGTGGTATCAATTAACTTTTGCAGAAATTAACAATTTATTGTTGGAACTACGACGGCATAGTCGAAAGAAGTGTAGTGACAAGGGATAGGCAAACGTAATTGAAATCGTGTTTGTGTGACTTAAGGCTGCCTTAAGTACTCAAAGACTTAACTTCCTCGGATCTATTCTATTGGCTGTGGCAAAGACGATCGTAATGGCGGCCATTTTCTACGGATGTCTACGGGTCTGTAACATTTTTTTAGCGTTAAATCAGTCACTGCCTTAATAGAGCTCGAAAAAAGAAGTTTTTCCTTTAGTCAGGACTACAACCTAAATAAACATGTTGTGAATAACCCATGTTGTGTGGTTTTAATTTTAACCATGATTAACAATTCGTTGTGTTCGAGATGCTTGAGCTAAGGTCTGAACTACGGGCGCTTATCTAATAAGCCAACACACTATCTAATAAACGGCTAACAGCTTTCGGGGATATTCTTTAATTTCTTATTTAAACATGAGTATAGCCGGCTTGGCCGATTAAACCACTCTTACTTTTTTTCATCTACAAAATTGAAAAGTAGAAGTGGAAAGGCTCTAGAAATTACAAAAAAAAAACTACAAACGTTGCATACGTGAGCGTACATATAAGTGTTACTCGAAGACTACTTATTATCGATAATGCTGCTGGTGCTGATGATGATGTAATTGAAAATTATAAAATCCTTATTGACTTGCTTGTTTATAAATTACACAGTCAGTCACTCTATCTTCAATAATTTATAATCATTCATTCTGTTTTTATCTCGAAATTAAACAAAAAAAAATTTATTTGTTTTGTTTTTCATTTCAATCCTCATTTGCATAGATGCACTCGTACGTGCATAGTTTAAGGCATAGCCGCCCGCGACCTAGAGATCGATTTAATTTCAACAAAAATTAAGGGGTGTTATATTCACCATTTTGTGGCATCTAATTAATGATGAAATACTGGATTTGTCAAGTTTGCTTATCTACATATATCATGACACGATTATGATGACTCCTAGCTCTAGCAGCGATGCAATTTGTTTTCATTTTTGTTTTTGTTTTGTTTAATGAATTTATAAAAACTGAATTCAAAACATTGTTTTTGTCTATAAAGTTTCTTAAATATTCACAATAAATATTTTTAAAATTGCAGAAAGAACCAACCTTGTGAATTATTTCTTGGGGGCCTGTCTGAGAATAAATTTCGAAACTCGTTAAACAGATTTTTGCTCATTTAGTCGAATGAATTTATTTGATTAACTTCTTGTGATATGAGATATCTTCGGGGTTTGTACCCTGACTGCCTGTGTCTGTAGTTAAACACACAACCCTTAACACCACGCCCCTTTTGAAAAAGAAATTCTTTATTTTTAGTAGATGGGGTTACCACTCTGCGTCTCTCGTTATATGGTTGCTGTCACCGTAGTCTAGTAGCAAGTGTGTTTGTTAAACGCCTGGCTCAGACCTCTCCAACATAACAAAATACAAAAGTATTCTGGCAAAAAACTCCGAGAGTAAAATAAATTGCCATGAAAAGTTTCTCAAAAATCTGCCGTTCGACATGGATAAATAAATTGTCAAGTCCGGTCACCATCTACTGTTTAGAAGTTAAGTTGATTAGAATAAGCTTGAATGAGTTAAGAAAAGGGGGAAAATAGGTGTCTCGCGGACGGAATCAAATATAAATCGTATGGCTATCAAAGGCTGGTTCCTTGTGACAATGCGAAGAAGACCAAAAGACCGTGTTCAAGCCTAAATTTATCTAAAAAAACCGTGGCTACATTAGGATTGACAATCAGAAGATCTTGCTTTTTGGTAAATCCTTCGGAAAATCAGCAACAACGTGCTGCTTAGGCAATAGGACAGGAATTTCATTAGGACAGTGCCTAGTCACATCGAACGTGACACTAACTTGAATTTATTTTCTAAAGATGCTTAATTCATTATGTGTGTGAAGATAAATTCGTATCCAAGACGCAATCCATAAATTTTAGCAGCGCCACATTCGACTTTAACAGAGTAGAATTTTCCCGTAACAGAACAAAAATTGCCCTTAACAGAGCACTGTTAGCAGTTTGACAGTATCCATCTGAACCAGCCTACTTGTTTAGGAGCTAAGTTTAGGACATATACTGGGTCTATGCCTATCATATCATATACAAAAGAAGGTTCCAAGGCTTCTTAATATAATCAGCATAATTCACTTACAAAGTCGTTTGGTATTATGAAAGTTGGCTTTGAAACGATCAGTTTGCTTGAAAATTCTCTAGATCAGTGTCCATTTGGTGACATATAAGAAATAGTACACTTACCCGACTATATGGAAATGGTAGTCAAAAGGATACTCTTTCGAACCGTGGTGGTGTTATAGCTAGTCTGGAATAATTGCCAAGTAGAAGACTAATCTACTTATTGCCACTGTTAAACAGTGAACAGTGCTCTGTTAATAGCATATTTTGTCCTGTTAAAGGCAAGAGGTGCTGCTGCTAAAAGTGTGGGTTTGTGTCTTTGCTTTTTAAACTCATTTTTACCTTTTCAATAATTGCCAAGTAGAAGACTAATCTACTTATTGCCGCTGTTAAACAATTAACAGTGCTCTGTTAATTGCATATTATGCCCTGTTAAAGGCAAGAAGTGCTGCTGCTAAAAGCGTAGGTTTGCGTCTTTGATTTTTAATCACAAATTTATCATCACACACATTAATTTATTCGAATTTCTATTAAATCGAAGTAATGTTAGTAGAAAACCTATCTCCTTTGATTTATATTTTAGTATTCATGATCTGTTCGAAGGTACTCTCGCTTTAGGGGGCCCTGTGTTGTACATCTCCGCCGTCAAGTTAATGCATGCATCTACGTATTAATAGAATACGAATTTTTATTTATTTTGTGTCACAATTTGTCAATGCATTGTATATCGATATATGAGTGTATGTATCACATACAATTTACAATACATGTGAGTCGCATCTCTATATCATACTTAATTACAATGATAATTAATAACAACAACAACAACAACAACTATAATAACAATATTTAATATGCATATGCACAGAAATAATTTGTAATGAATGCTTAATGCGCAGGCATTAGAAGAGAATGGAAAACAAAATAAGCATCATTTACTAAACTAAGTGCTCATCATTGATGATGATAATGATGCTAATGATGATGATGTTAGTCATTGCTTTGGACATGATGACGTTAATTGAATTGTTTAAAAAGTTAATTGTGATGAGCTCATTCCAAAAACAAAACAAACTGAAATGAAAATGAAAATGAAAATGACCACAGCCATTACGTTCATCTTAATTTCCTTCAAAACGCCTCTTATTTGGCTTTTGACTCTCTCCTCCTCTGCCAGAGAGTTTTCCATAGTTTTCCTCATGGAAAATTTAGTGGAACTTACTTCACAAAACTCACTTTTTTGTTTTTTGGCCTCTTAATGGACACGTGTTTAGTTAGTAAAAAAAGAAGAGGAAAGAAAATAAAATGAAAGAAAGAAAAATTCAAATTAAAAGACGGAAAATTGAAAAGTAAAAGCCATTTAAAGGCCACACTGTCTATCTAATGATACTTATGAGCGGTAATAAAGCATTTTTTTGTGTTTTACTTTCGGCCAACATTAACTGAAATTTTGTAGTCAAAAGCAAATAACATGTGTTTAATTGTAATTAATTGGTGTTTTTCCTCTTTCCTCTTTCATTATTTCTTGCTTGTCTTGGTAATGTTTGTACATTTTCTTTTTCAAATGCTGAACATTTCAATTCACTTCCATATAAATAGCGTAGAAAGTAACCCCCCCTCCACCACAATAAAACAATTATGAAAATTCAGTAACGATAATATCAGTGGGATTGACCATATGATAGATATCCAACGAGACGTAATAAGTTTTGGAACTTATTGTCTGGGGAACCTAGGACTTGGGAAACTCTACCACAAAGCGTTTAAAGAAGTTTATTTGTTTTCGTTTTGCTACTAAAATCTGTGCAATCGGACTTTACAGAAGACTTAAGAGAATCTCTTCAGATTATCAAGATCGCCATCTGATAGGCTAATATCGTTCTGTGTCGGAACTTCCGGAATTTGATAAGCAGCTAGTAACTGCCAACACGCTAATCTTCAAAACCTAGTGTCCCTTTGTATGTATACTGAAGCTAAACTTCTCTGATTTAAATTACCCGCTAAAAGATTTTCTTTTCCAAATTAAAGTCGTCGTAGGTCGTAGGTTGTATGTTGGGTTATTAGACATAAGGCCGTAGCACAAAACCCAAGGTCAGACAATCCAAACTAAAAGAAATACGAAAAAAATATTTCTTCGGCGACTTTCTCAGCAGATCTTTGGAAAAAATTCTGAGAATAAATAAAATTGCCATTAAAAGTTTCTTAAATTAAAGGTCCTGCTACTCATGGTAAAAATTAGGACATAGTATATGATTGTGTGAGAAGCTAGGTCGTAAGCCTAACTGAAGGGTTATAATAACCAATTGCGGGTAAAAAAGATTCAACACATGTGCCAATGCCAAAAATTCTTTTTAAAGCCTTCCATTTCATCATGAAGAGAATTACCAACGAACAACGCTAGAAGCTCTGTTTGCTCTTTTAACGCCAAAGGTATACAGTGAGCGTCAAAAGAAACTGTACACTAAGGATTAAATTCTACTAATCACCAAACTCATCTTTTATCATATAAGGAGAGTGCCCCAAAAAATTTTACAAGATTTCGAAATTATTTTGTATTTTTTTTGTTTGAATTTTAAAAACTGGCAATGAAACAATTTTAAAATAAAATTAACGTTAAAATATATTTTTTTTATGTACAATTTCTTTTGACGCTTACTGTATGTATTTAAAAATGATTTGGTTTGCGTCTTGGAAATTGAAAATCAAATTAAAAATTTTAAACTTTGACTTTAGAATTTAATATGGCCAGCGGGGCTTCTTTCAATTGGCGCTTCTCTGAAGCAAGGTTTGTAAATATTGTAGAAAAACGCGAACTAGCGGAATAACCGAGCTTTGCTAGACTAGCTTAAATGTGGGTTTCATTATGTAAACATTTCTTGGATCATTAAAATTAAATCATTTCTTTCCTTGGAATCTTTAGCACAAATACAACAGCAAACAACTGAACAATTCCCTTAAATGTCTAGTAAACAACGTAAGGGAGTTATGCAAATGAGTTTCAGAAATTTAAATAAAATTTCCTTGAGGAAAAAACAAATCAACGTACCACTAGACTTACAAAGAAAAAAAAACAACTTTATTGATCGTTTTCTTTTGATCAAACTACAACGAAATGTTGCTTACAAGGATGGGATGATAAAAATTAAGCATAAAATATCCTTCAAAGGATTAAATTGTCCTCCCTTAAAGAAAGCACGGAATTCTCACGCATGAAATATCATTGACAACACGACCTTTCTTATCGAGGTTGAGGTTGAGGTTGAGTTTGTAATATTTATTTAAATTTCAATTGTTGGATGATATTTGTTGAAGAATTCTTTTCTTTTTCATTTTTTTGTTCGTTTACAGTACTTAAAGGATGTTTGTCTTTGTATTTTGAATATAATTTTTCTGAAGCCATACCCATTTGTTTACAAGATCAAGTTTGTTCAATGCAACAATAGTTCTTGGTTCCTTTATTTTTGAACGGGGGTAGTTAAGATGAATTTATTACACAAATTTTCGTCAAACCTATGTATGCTTAGAGATGACTTTAATGAAGAGAAGACAATCGTTAAGAATCGTTAAGAATTTTGTATGGAAAAGTCAATAACAGCAGCCGCATTCATAGTTAATGAATGTAACAACGGCTATAACATCGATATCCTCAACAGCGTCAATGTTTTTATTTTAAATAACGAGTTATCCATTTAATGGTTTCCCCTGGGAACTATTTTCCATCTGAAGTGGCATCTTTTTATGAAACTGAGATTTACGCAGAACGTGTAAAAATAGTTGAATAGGAATTACGAAAGTAGTGATTCAAACGTGGTCGTTATAATTGACATACATTTTATGGAATTGGCAATATTTGAAAGCAATTTGAAGAGACTGGAAGCGTTATAGATGTTCTTAGGAAAATATTGTCTCTGTTACAGAAAGTTATTGTAGTCTAGTAGATAGTATGCTAACTTATACGACGAGAAAACGCGGTCAAACTGGCTAAGACTCTTCGAAACGAGAAAAAAATATTTCTTTCGATGACTTTCTCTCAGACTTTTGGCAAAAACTCTTAGAGCCATTATTACAACTTGCCGTTAACTCAAGATAGGATTTTAACAAGCAGATATAAGTGAACAATACGGTAGAAGTGAGTGTTAAGCTAAAGGGAGGATCATCATACATTTGACTTTTAAATTTAAATTTATATTTAAACTTGCCGTACATTTATATTATTTTAAATATGGCAACTTCAAATGTAAACAGAATGAAAAAAGAAGCCCGTCGTTGCCACTACATTTAAAAAAAAACTGTTTAATTAAGCAGTTTGCTCCGGCACTGCCATATTTTTAAAAATGTTAACTTTATTTTGTCTGTAGGTTGTAATAACGAAAATAAGTTAAAGGTGACTTTAAAGTTCACTTTAACTAAAGTTACCTTTAACCAAAACCAACTTTAACGGGCAAGTTGTAACTATGGCCTTTAAAGTAAATAAAAATTGCCATGAAAAGCTGCTCGTAAATAAAAATTGCCATGAAAGAAATGCTTCTCATACTTGTCGTTCAGAGTTAAAGTTAAACAGTAGATTTGATGGTATGACACACACAACATGAGTGGTATGAGAAGTTAGGTTGTAATACTTACTAAAGTCGATTTCACGTCATTCTTAGCAGTTGGTTTTATTCTGTGGCTCGTTATGGTGTATTTTACATTCAAGTTTGCACCACCATCCATGCAAAGTTCAACTCACGCAACAATTAACACCGCATAGCCATTCAAAACACCGCTTTTGCATGGTTCGGTGCTAGAGCAACTGGCTTTTCTTTAATGTTGGTCTTTTGAACAAAAATTGTCTTCATTTATCGCTCAAATTGTAGCATATGGGACTTGGCAACACGATTGCATTTGGAAACACTAACTGTTTGATACGCACTATGGTCTGGAGGTGTCATTAGACTGAAAAAATGATCCTTAAAGAACCGTTACCGTTAATTTAAAACGGTTTAGTCATATGATAAGCAACGTTTTTTGTTCTGCAATTGAAAACTTGAAACTGCACGATAAATGGTTCAAGCAAGATGACCTATTTTCCGAAGAATTCCTGTGTATATTATTGGTCTGGAAAAGAAGAATGCAGATGATGATGTAATGCACTCTTCTAACGAAATCACAATCAGGGCAATTGACTGCCGTATCCAAAATATTAAATGAGGAACCTAGGCAATCAGATGAATACCAGATATTTCTCTTAAGCAACTTAATTGTGGCATTGGCTTAAAAATGGCGACAGGATTTTACAAACATATTCTGAAAAATTTTTTATTTCTGTAGTTGAGAGCTTGCCATGACTACCTATCATTGAAAGAGAATTCCGATTTGAAGATTTTTTCCTCTTTTCTTATAAACTGTAAGCGCCGTAATAAAAAGTTATTGCGTTACACTGTGTTACCACGTATTTTTATAACTGAAGGAATGAATGAGTGAATGAATGAATGAATGAGTGAATAAATGAATTGATGTGTAAGCGTTTGTGTTTGCATTTCATTGGGTTGTTAAATTCACATTTTGTAAACGCATCACGATTTGTTACGCGCCTAGTCTATTGGCGTCGTTCAAGTTCCGGCATTTCAAACAAAAAAAAAAGAAAAAAAAAAACGAATTTCTATAGAAAATTTGAATAATTTCTTCTTCTTCTTCTTATAGATTCAATACCACATTTTCTTTTCATTTCATTTCACTCTTTCTGTTTTGTTTTTTTGTTTTTGTTTTTGTTTTATTTCTCTACAATACCTATATAGTGACATGAACACAACAACAGAAAATATGTGGTGGCATGCAACACAAATAGAGTTTCAGATTTTATGGCAGCAACAACAGCCACGTAGTTGTGTGTGTATGTTCGTATGTATTATTGTAATTGAGCGGTGAAAGGATTTAAATTTGAAATTAAAATTCAAAATTTGAATTTAAAATAATTGTTGTTGTTGTTGTTTGTTGTTGTTTCTTGTCTCTATGCTATGCTCTGTATTGCTGCTGTTGTCCTCTAGTTTCTATGGAGTTTAGAAAGGCTGGCTGGCTGGCTGGCTGCCTGACAAATAATAAAAGTTGTATACGTTAATTATTTTTCATTGTAATCGTTGCACGGTGTCAAATTGATTATTGACATTCGAATCAGCGACAGCCGATCAGTAAAATTCTTGTTTTCATTGACGTTTTATTGATTGAATTCCTTTCGTTTTTATGCTCGTATTTATTTAGGGAGTGTTTTTTCGTCTCCTTCCTTTATTTTTTTTTTCTTACGAAAACTAAAGGAAAAAGGCTTGTATTTGATTAGGCAAATTACGTTGTTTGTTTCCCATCCTTTAAGGAGAACTTTTTTATTTTTTTCTAAAAAAAAACTGGTTTTTAATGGCATTCATGGTGATTATGAAAAATATTTCAAACGTTTATTGAAAATCATAAAAAAAGAGGAAAAAGAAGGCAGCAGATGCTGTTTTATTTTTTGTTTTTTTTTTTAATTTTTAAAGAAATTATCACGACGCAACTACTTCTTGTAGAAATCCTTCAATTTTTATTTTCTTTTTTTTTTAAGAAATATTTTGTACGTGGGAAAATCAATTCGTAACTAAACCTAGTCAGATTAGTTGGGACGCTAAGCCGTTATTTATCCAAACTAGGTCCACACTTTATTTGAAACGTTAATAGACTTCCTTACCATCGCGAGCGTCAATCCCATGGCTGCCTTAAAGGCATACGAAGGAGAGTGACAATTGGGTTTTAACTTCAACAGTAAAGTTGAGGCTAATGGTTCAGGGAATTGTTTAGAGCGCGTTAAAACATTGTGTCCAATCATTTGAATTTTCATTCTGACAAAGTTTAGTAACTTGCCTGAAGTCGTTTGTCTTGGTGACATCTCTCTTAAGTAGCATTTCTTTGCTGAAAAATATAAAATTCCTCGTTTCACACTCTGACTTTCTAGGGTGCTGAAATTGCTATTTAATGATCAGGTCAAACAGGTCAAATTCTACATACATACATACATAAGTGGTCATTACAAGCCTTCAGTCAGGATTACGACCTAGCTTCTGATCTCACTTTTAATAAGCAACACACTATCTTCTAGACTATGGCGACTTTAAGGTCAAAATTCTAGATTTTTATATTGACATGTGGCTCTACATCTTCGCAAAGTACTCCGCAACTTATAAGAAGGGGCAAGATTTATACGACATTCCTCATAATTCCGAACTGCTAACAAATAAATGCAACCGAGTGGAAAATCTGGTTTTGTGACGAACTTCGAACCTAGATCGCAAGGTTGCGGTATTGTTGCTTCGTTTATATGGTCTGGCTGTACGAAAGTATTTCAATTGTTATTAATCAATCAGAGAAACCATTGACCAACTGGATGGTGGATTTATGCAACTATTTATAAATTTATTTCAAAAAATGTTTAAATTATGGAACCCACAATTAAACTAATCTACCATGGCTAGGTTATTCCATTAATTTTAAGATTTTTACAATATTTACGAACTTTGCTTTACAGAAGCGCCAATTTAAAGAAGCGCCATTGGCCGTTGAGTGTGACAACAAATTCGATTCTCAATTTCCAAGACGCAAACCAAAATTCTTAATAGTACATAAAGTGAGCGTCAAAGGAAACTGTACATTAAAGAAAATATGATATCTTGTAAATTTTTTTCGGGCTCTCTCCTTAAATGGTAAAAGTTGAGTTTGGTGATGATTAAAATCTAATACTTAGTGTACATATCTTAGGCATTAAGAGAGCAAACAGAATTTCGAGCTTTGTTCGTTTGTAAGTCTATTCATGATGTAATGGAAGACTTTACAAAGAATTTTTTGTATTGCCGCATGTACTGATTCTGTCTCATCCTCAGTTAACTGGTTATTATGATCATACATACATACATAATTGGCCATTACAACCCTTCAGTCAGGATTACGGCCTAGCTTCCCACCCCACATATGCTGTGTGTGTTAATTTTATATATGAGTTGCGGGACCTACAGTTTAAAGTCGACTCCGAACGAGAGATTTCTGAGAAACTTTTCATGGCAATTTTATTTATTCACAGAGTTTTCGTAGGAAATCTGGTGAGAGGAAGTCGCCGAAGAAATTTTTTTTTCATATTTTCGTTTTTGATGCCCGACCTGGGGATTTGAACCCTGGCCTTTTCGTTTAATAAGTCAACACACTACCTACTAGACAACGGCAGCTTCAAAACATAAGCAAGCATTTTTTATTACCAAAGCGAACAGAAAGTGCTGAAGACAGCTTCATACGTGTCTTTCTGTGCGGAAGTCTCCGTTTTCTAGTAGGTAGTGTTCTAATCTCACCACAAAAATATGAAAAAATATTTCTTTCGGACCTTTTCTCTGAGCACTCATCTGGCAAAAACTGTGAGAGTCAATAAAAAATTGCCAAAAAAGGTTCTTCAAATTCTGCAGTAACAATTGTAGAGAAAGAACCAGCATAATATGAATCCCAAAATTTTTTCAATAATTTCCTCAAAGCTTTTCCCATCTATTCCATAGCAATCATACGTAAATAATGTGTCATGTTAAGGAATTTCCATATTTCGTTTGTAATTAAAATGTTTAACAATCCTTAACTTTCCCTCCTCTTCAGTAAACTAACTTTCTAGCCTACCATTTAGTCGATTGCTTTAACCATTTCCCTCAATACAAGCCAGACGAAAAGTAAAACGTCTGTTTTCTACTTTAAATTCCATTAAAAAAATTGGGAACTTTATTGTGTAGTTTTGTTGTTGTTGTTGTTGTTGTTGTTTTTTTTTGTCCAGAGTTTCATTATCAATTTTCATTTGTAACAATCGGCCAACCCCTGTTTGACACCCATAATTTTTTGTCAGCAAGAGCAACACCTTTACACATGTGTGAGCCTGGAGTAAGTGTATGTGGTGCGAATACGTGTGTCCGTTGCATAATTATTAGGGAAGGTCTCTCTCTCTCTCTCTAATAAACGAAAGTAGAAAGGACTTGAAAACTAACAATGTCCTGCTGCACAACATTTACCTGATAATCTAATAACAGATCTTATCAGTTTATCTTTTTCATTTTTTTTCTGTTTTAAACCTGGTGTCCTTTTGTCATATTAAAAACCAAAAAAAGCAATAACAAATGAAAACCCGGAAAAAGAAAAGTCACCCCTTGAAATTGGAAAAAAAAAAAATTTATTGGGAATCTATAGCAAGAGCATGTTTTTGTTTTTGTGTGTACTTTTATGCTAGTGTTGGTGCGTTTAACTTAATTTACATTTGTAAAGGATTTTTTTTCGTCCTTTTCTTCTTGCTTTGTTATGAAGAAGCCGTTCGGCTCTTATTTTTTTTTTTTTTTTTTTTTTTTTTTGTTTCGAGGACCAGCTGGACCTTTATTCCAAAGGGTCATTCGTCATATTGGTGCCATTACTGTTGTTGTTGTTGCTATTGCTATCATAATGAAATGAAATGTTTTTTTTATCATCATCATCATCATTAGGTCAAAAGGTTTGTAATTAGCGGCAAATGAACGTTTTTAAAATTTTTACTTCCACACACACACACACAAAACCTATTCGTCCTTTCATAACAAAAGGAGACTAAGGCTGGCGGCAGGGTTCATTGACCAGGTTTTTTTTTTTTTGGTTTTTTAATTGAAAATTGGCATTTCATTAGTG
>QOCX01000148.1:131908-144888 GCA_005959815.1 Sarcophaga bullata | reverse complement strand
TTAGTGTGTGTGCCTTCTTTTATTTTTCATTTCAAATCCTTTACACCTGGTCAGTCAGTGTTGAGGTAACCCTTTTGTTTTGTGCGTTAATTTATGGAAAAATATGCATTTGAACGGCCTTTGAATTTGATTTGATTTGATTTTTTTTTTCTAATTTTGTTTCCCTTTGTTTTGGTTTATTTTCAGATTCAACAAATTTGCTGATATTTTTTGTCTCTTTCGTTTGGTTATTTGCAGAGGTGACCAATTTGTTGAATCATTTAAAGACAAGGTAAGTAAAATGCTTTTTTTCATATATTTTTTCATGAAAGTATTTTACATTGTAAGAAGCTAGTTTTGCCAGTCGGTTTAAGCTGTCTCTGAGCTGTAACTGTACATATAGAATACCTAACTTTCTTCTCTTTACATTCATGAACACAATTTCCTTGTCTGTTGCATTGTTCTCTTTTGAAATCTCATTAGACATCAGCCAGTCAGTTATTATCTCGATAGGCGTTCCAATGCAAAAGACTTAGTTTCCGCATTGTAGTAGTCGCCTTAGTCTAGTAAGTAGTGTGTTGGCTTATTAGACGTGAGATCAACGCTCAAACCTTAGCTCAATCATCTCCTATCAAACAAAATACGAAAAAATATTTCTTCCACGGCTTCCTCTCGGCAGTCTTATGGCAAAAACCCTGGGAGTAAACAAAAAAAAAAAAATTGCCATGAAAAGTTTTTCCAAAAAACTCTCGTTCGAAGTCGGCTTCAAATTGTTTGGCCCTGCCACTCATAGATCAAATGAACACACACGTCATGGGTGGTTTGAGAAGTTGGATTGTAATCCTGACTAAACGGTTGTAATAACAAATTAAACATTTTCTTGAACGTTTAGTGGCTATGGCACAGTGGGCCGGTACGTATCTCATAGTTTTGAGTGTCAGCAGTCATTTAGCAGTCAAGTTTTCTTAGGTATCATGCTATATGGGTTGATATATGTTCGATCCTATCAGATGAATTCAGTTGAGATATGTTGCTACCATAAGGCTTAGCTTCTATCGTCTAATCCATGAATTTCTTATGTTTCTTTATGAACTTCACTGTTTCTTCGTTTATTTTATTTATTTTTCTCAGGACAACAACAACATTTTTTGCACCATTCGATAAGCGGCCAAACCTTTTAGAAATCAGAGCCAAGGGTTTAAGACTCACTCCCATTTGACCTATGCGAAGTGGTTCAAACCAATAGGTTTGATGCAAGACTTAACGTTGTTCTTTGACACTTAAGAGTGGTATTTGTAAAGCAATGCAAGAGATTAAAAGTTATTTTTGTGGTCTTTTAAGTTTTCTTTTTGAAAGACTTACGCATTATCAAACCTTTCTTCTTATATTTCCATCCCTAAAACAGAACACAGCTTTATCAGCATAATTATCGCTTGTTTTTACGTATTGCTAGTCCAGTGCTATGCACAATACATTACAAAAGTATTCGAACGTTCGCCATACTCTTCGCATGCAGAATGTTTTTCGAAATAAATTCAAATCGAGTATCCACATGCATTATTCCCTCGTTCCCTATCTTGAAATATATGTGTGTTCAGTAGCCTATATGATTCTGAGGGGTCATTCCCCAAGAGGTGATTGAAGTTTCTAGAAATTTGACAGTAATTTTGCCGAAAGAAGTAAAAAATAAGACACTCCCTAATATGAAAGGTGAAGTCCTGAATATGTTGGCCTTGATATTTTATAAACATTCTCTCTCTCTCTTCGACTACAAATAACAATTAAAAATTGGTTTTTTTCTTTTTGGTTTTGTTTTAATTTTTAAGTATTTTTTGTTTTTGTTCTTTTTGTTCTTTTGGTGAATGTTTTTTAACAATAATTTGTTAAAAAAAAAAGTTTTAATGAATTTTTTTTTTTAAATGACGTTTCCGATGAAACCAGTTCTCTTTCCTGTTTTTGACGATGATGAGCAATTTGTCGACAAAACTGTTTTTAGAAAACAACAGTTATAAGCCGTTAATATTTAAATTTAATGCGATTATAAGTTTTATAACAGTAACACATTGATTTATTGCAACAACAAGCCACTTCAAACCAGACTGACTTAACCGACTGATGCAACAATATCTTCGTCGCCACTTGTTTAATATTCTTAAAAAACTTGTGTGTTTTATTTTGGCGAATAAAAAATAAAAAAAAAAAATAGAAAAAAATTTCATTTCTTGTATTTAAAAATAAACCATGATGTTGTTGTTAAGATTGTTTGTTTGAAACAATTTATAATGAATTGTTTATTAATTTATTATTCTAATAAGGTAAAGTTGAACTTTCTTGGGAAGATTAAAGCAATTAAATACTGGATTACTAGCCACAAGTTTGAAATCGAAATAGACTTTGATGGTAAAGAAGATAAAAAAGCAGAATTCAATATCACATGCGTCACAATCTTAATAAACAATAATAATATTCCAGAAAGGAAAAGAGATTTTATTAATTGCAGAAACTAGAGAGTTGTAATGGGTCTTAGTATAGTTATCGGAGGCATTCGACTATCACATACTCAGCGATTAAGTTGGGTTCTGGCTCTAAAGGTCAGAACATATGCGAATAATAAAGAGCTTTATTTGAATAGAGCTTATCTTCGTACATAATATTCACCGTTACAATCTTATGTTTTCATACTGAGGGTGCATTTGCCATCCTTGCTGTTTAATGTACGGTTCGATGATTTCATAATGCCGAGAGCCCCTCCACTCAGACAGCGATTTTTTTTCCTATATTTTCACAACTCTGTCAACAGCAGATAGAAGAGTGTAAATCAAACAGAAATTTTTTATGTCCTACTTTGTAATTTATTAATCCATCGGAAACGTTTAGGGGAAAAGCGATGATACATTCCACAACGCTCGAACTACGGGTGGATACATGCCTCTACCATCGCAACCATTATGAAAATGGTTAAGAGTGTAATGCTACAGTTACGTTCGGACCCTCCTCATATTAGTCCAGGGTTTAACGTGAGTTTCGCAATGACAGCATATCCCACAGTGCTCAAAGCACGGGTGGAAACAATGCGTCTACCAGCGCCCTCACCCACAGTGATGCAACTACATGATATGCAAAGCATACTTGAGTATCAATTTGAAGCCATGCATATGGACATGACTTCCCTCTTGGTTAGGGATCGGAGGCTACCAAAACTCTTTGTTGAGTACAGTAAGAGTAGTACAGTAAAACTTCTGAAGATATCCGGGTCCGATAACTACACATGTAAGGACCAAAAAACTGGTCATATCAGCGTTTTAGTCCTTTCTCGTAAAATATTCTAAATTGGAAAGTTTAATTCAAATATTTCTAGCCCCCAACATATACTTGTTGGAGGCAGCTTGCGTAGGAAATGGCCAAAACGTAGAGGAGTTGGAGTGACATAAAACTTTTGGCTCTGAATAGGTCCTATTGAAATATTTCAGTAATCGTCCTAAGTTCCTTGCAGGAATATATATTTCTAGTCGGTGGTACACAGCGTTGCCAGTAATTTTTTTCCAAAAACTTTTTATTCCTGGGAAAAAACATTGTTTTTACAAGACAAAAGTACCAAAATTTCCAAACGGGAACTCCAGTGGCCGGTGCCCTCTGTTGGTGTTTCTTTGTTACTTTTGGCAGGTTATGGAATACAGATTATGGAATACACCAGGGTCGTTAGGCCACGGTTCAATCTCCACGCTCAGACATCTCGAATAAAAAAATAAATCTTTCGGGGAGTAAGCAAAAAATCTGTCTTTCGAAGTCAATATTAAGCTGTAGTTCCCACCACTCATGGATCAAATTGACACAATATGGGTTCTAATCCTGACTAAAGGGTTGTAATGACCCATTGAGTTAGCACGTAATAATCTTACGCCAATTTACATAATCTTACGCCAATCTATTTATAAAATTGGACAGTGTATCTAGGAGCCCCTACACAAGAGCTACAGCAAAGGGTGACTTCTTAGGAAAGTACTCGTACTCGTATTTATATTAAATTCGTTTGATTTTTATTAAGAGGGTTCTTGGTGTCTTGGGTTTGTGGTCTTGGGTTCTTGGTGTCATTTTCAAGTTTTTAAAAACTGATTATGAGCTTGAGTCTCGAGCTTGGCATTTTATTAAAAAAAACCTTTTTTTTAACGAGTTCGTACTGAGTTCGTACTATGGTACTTTTTTTTTTACCAAATATACAATACTATTTTTTGATGTTAACATATACAGTGAGCGTCAAAAGTAACTGTATACTAAGGATTAAATTCTAACAATCACCAAACTCAACATTTACCACTTAAGGAGAGTGCCCGAAAAAATTTTAAAATATTTCGAAATTTTTTGTAAATTTTTTTTTAAAATTTTATAATTTTAAAAGCTGATAAATGAAACAATTTTAAAATGAAAATAACGTTAGTTAGTCTTCGTAGTCTAGTAGGTAGTGTGTTGGCCTATTAGACGAAAGGCCAGGGTTCGTATCCCCGGTCAGACATCAAAAACGAAAATATGAAAAAAATATTTCTTCGGCGACTTCCTCTCAGCAGATTTTTGGCTAAAACTCTGAGAATAAATAAAATTGCCATAAAACTTTTCTCAAATATCTGTCGTTCGGAATCGACTTTAAACTGTAGGTCCCGCCACTCATATATAACATTAACACACACAACATAAGTGGTGTGAGAAGCTAGGCCGTAATCCGGATTGAAGGGTTGTAATATCCAATTATGTATGTTATGTTAATTTATTAATGTATATTTCTTTTAGTGTACAGTTTCTTTTGATGCTCACTGTATACTTAAGCATATTTCATTCATTTATTGCTCTTGATTAAAGCCTCGTTTTTGAAAAAAAAAATTGCCAAATTTTTATGTTAATAACGATGTTGGCACATATATTTTATTGTCCACCTCCTCCTCCTCCGTTCGTTTATAGACAACAATATTAATGACATTTTAATTATAATCTTTGACTAATTTTTCGATAAACCATACTTTAATTAAGCGACACTTTAGTCATGGTTGCTGTCTCTGGTGTTTTTTTAATGGCCGCTTGATACCAAAATTGGTAGTGATTTTAAATGTTAAAAAAAAAACAAATTAAATATTCACGAACTATTTTGAAGGAAACAGAAAAAAAAATAAAAACAAACATCACAGATGAAAGATAAATTTCATTTTAAATCAGCGACTTGTTGATGTGTCACTTAATAAAAATAAAAACAAAACGAGCACAAGAAAAGATGAAAAAACGTCATTAGAATAATACACGACACGTTAGAAAATGTTTTTTTTTTTTTTTTGTTATTAATTTTAGTTGTTTAAGGTAAAACGAGCTGAAATTAATAAAAAAAAAGCTTCTCAATTTGAGTAGGTGTTCTTTATAAAATTTATCATTAATTAAGAAAGAAAGAAAGAAAAAAAAAACGGATATTCAGCTTCGATTCACACAATATTGAATGAGGAAAATAAATTGTCGCTTTAAAAAGCCAATTAATTAACCAATAGAAGACGAAGAAGAGAAATTTAAATTAAACAAAACGTTTCATTGAAATTAATGACAACATAATACGGATATTCTCTTATAGAGGCAAAAACACACATGACTTTACTTACTTACTTACTTAAATGGCCATAACAACCCGATTAACGGATTTCGGCCTGCCGCAACACATACTTCCAGGCGCTTCTGCTTCTTGCGCGCCTACGCCAGTTGGTCACACCAATAGATGACAGGGCTTTTTCTATATGGTCCTTCCAACGCAAATAAGGTCGTCCTCTTCGCATCTTCAAATACACATTTCGCCGGAGCATCCTTCTCCATTCGAACGAGCCAGCGCAACCGCTGGATATTAATACGCTGCATAACGTCTATGTCGTTAAGGAGCTTATACAGCTCACTGTTGTATCGGATGCGGAAATTTTCGCCAACTCGCACTGGACCAAAGATCTTATGTAGGACTTTTCTCTCGAATACTCGCAAGGCAGCTGCATCGGTGCTTAATAAGGTCCATGCCTTTGCGACATAAAGAAGCACTGGAAGGATGAGCGTCTTGTAGAGTATTAGTTTATTCGCACGGGAGAGGTCTCTGTTACTCAACTGGATATTGAGACCATAGTAGCACCTGTTGGTAAGAGTGATCCTGCGCTTGATCTCCAGACTGACATCATTTTTGGTTGTAACGGCCGAGCCAAGATAGATGAATTCCTTGACTACATCAAAAGTATAGTTATCGGCCGTAATCTGAGAATCAGTAAGTCGCACTTCTCTACTTGTCGATAACATATACTTTGTTTTGCCCTCATTTACTGCCAGACCTATCTTCGTAGACTCCCTTTTAATAGCGCTAAAGGCAGCAGTAATATTTGACTTTATCTCACTCAATATTGGTTCCAGGTTTTGCTGCAGATCGAGAGAACTGAGCAATAAAGAACCTCAGCACTATTAGCTTAAATTAGAATATTGTTTGCTTCATCCATTCATAGCTTGCTTATATAAAATCTATCCCCTTAGCCTCTCCAATTTAAAAAAAAATAACATTTTTAATGTTCAAAATTTTTAATCCAAATTGCAGCAATATTTGCAGCAGCACCTGGCTTTTAATGTTTAAAGTTCTGTTTCTGTGTTCTTTTGTTTTTTTCCTTTTCTTTTGTTTTTTTTTTTATTAATTTTGTTTAAGCCGCCTTGGACTCTTTCTTTCATCGTGCTAAAAATTATTATTATGATATGCCGCTCTTTTTCTCCCCTTTATTTATTCGTTTTTTTTTAGTATTTTTAATGGGTTTTTATCTCTTAATTTTTACACCTTGTATGGCTTCTTTTATTTTTTATTTTTTACATCTTTCGTAAGCGTTAGAAATTAGTATTTTCACACCCTTTTTCGCTTTTTATATTATGAATACATTTCGTGAATATTAAAAATAAAATCCCTGTAGGGTCTTTCTTTCTCCATCATATTTCTTTTTTTTTCGTTTAATATGCTGCTTTATTATCCCCAAGATTCTGGTGTGAGCAAGCTAAGGCACGTAAAGAGGTTTTAAATGAAGGTATTTTTACTGGCAATTGATATGTTTGCGGCTTAAAACAAGAAAGCATTATTTATTCCCGAACCAGTAATAATAACCGTGTATAAATTAAACTCAACTGATTAGAATACTTCCCCAAAGAGAGACTTTTAATGTCTGAACTAGGCTTATAATCTCTTGCTTATTTGCTTTGCAATATTCAAGCCAACATTCAATCGAAGCTTGAAGCTTGAGTCCTTTACCTCTTATCTCTGTGACAGTTTTGGTAACATTGTTTACAAATTATTGTAATATTGCTTTGAAGGCATCCGAGAAGGAACAAGTTATTATTAAGCTTCACGAACTTTAAAAATTTTCCCCCACATAATCTCCTGAGAGCGACATCAGATTCACATCGTTGCAATAACTTTTAAAGTCATCTTAACTACACCGAAAAGCAAAATTCAATAAATTTTTCACGAGTGCTTTGTTTTTCGTCAAAAAGAGAAATGGCAACTCTGCCATTCTAGAGCCTTCTGCAGGGGATCAGTTACCTGCTTAACCGGTGATACTTGTTTATAAAACAGAGAAATCGTTTTTGGAGATACCTATTTCTTACAATCCTATGTACGTTACAGACATGAAAAAGTAATTCAAAATATGTAGCTTGAGAAGAATGGAATCAAAAGTATATACCAAGGCCACTGACTCTGTGCCACATGTTGGTCTTGTTCTACAGGCCTTACTTCTTCATTCGAATATAAAATCGAAATTCTCTGCAATTCTCATGCCCAGGGCAACTTAGTTTTAATTTAACAAACCCGAAAACTGAAAACCTTATCAAAGAATCGAGGTAAAATATGTCCATAGTGAGCACTGGACTCAGACATATGTACGTGTTAACTATGTCGGCATTAGAGCCAACAATTCCTTTGAAGAAATTATATTGGAAAGGTTAACGTAGAGTGCTGTGATGTGTCTTCAGCCTTGTTAAGGCAGACTCTGATACTTCTGGGTCCATCCGTTTTTATGCTTTAAGCAACTTGGATGACAACAAACTTGAAAGTATGTTTGGCTTTGTGAAAGCGTTCAATTGGCTATAGTGGCAAACAGCATTAGTGAGCAATGTCCTTTGGCTATAGTGGCAAACAGCATTAGTGAGCAATGTCCTTTGTAATCTAAGCCAACCCATCTTCTTTGAATTGAGTTATGCTTCGTTTTGGTCACATTGTCTTTATTTGTTGTTCTAATTGTCCAATTTCTCGCTAGATAATGTACCATCTACAGTCTTTGCATTACAAAGCCATCCTTGCATTTAAGCCTATGTGGGTTATTATGGCGGATAAATGTCAGCATTTGCGAGCCATTTATTCTAAAGAAATCAGTTAAACACTCTCTAACTACTATCCGTTCCTTCAAGCAAAAGGGGAAGCTACATCAGTACCCTAGAAATTTATTATGGTCGATTGATTCGATTGTTCGGGGTATTTCCTGTACTCTGTAAACTACTTGGTCGTAAGATTGGCCTCACATCTCAGCCGGGTATCTATTGTTTACGGAATAGTTTCTAATTGTCTTGTCGGACTAGTTGCGTTAAGCCAAAGTTTCTTTTTCCAGATAACTTTTGCTTTTAGTCAAAGAGAGTTGGTAACCCTGTCACTTTAGAAATTGCTTTTGTTATACTGGAAATACTTGTTTCTGAAACAGAGAAAATAAATAATCCAAGGGTGCAGATATAAAAATAAAAACAGATAAATAGGAAATAAAGATAGGAGCTTAGTTTACCTCGGGACATTGTAAATACTGATCATCAAATGTAGTTGTAGTAATCGGGTAGTACTAATAACGTTCGTACTACTTTAAATTCGTATCTTTCTTTTTAGTTTTAGAAATTTTTTTACTTCTCTTCCAATTTACTCTGAACTTAATGAGAATTACAGGCTTGGCATTGTATTTTAATACGCTTCTGTATAGAAGTAAGACATCTTTTGAAAATATTTTAAATAGCAGACCGTACATAGCATGTGTTAGTGTAAGCAAAAAATATTTACGTTAAGAAACCTTTGTTTGACCTTTAAGAGGTTAATTATGGCCGTTAAAACTTATTGTCCAGAGTTCAT
This sequence comes from Sarcophaga bullata, assembly GCA_005959815.1. Taxonomy (NCBI): domain Eukaryota; kingdom Metazoa; phylum Arthropoda; class Insecta; order Diptera; family Sarcophagidae; genus Sarcophaga; species Sarcophaga bullata. The sequence continues at coordinate 135,770 of QOCX01000148.1, read as the reverse complement.
ACAACCTATCGGTTAGATTGACATAAAAAAGTTTAGGACTGTAAGCATATCCTATTACTTTAGGCCCCCACTAAATTTTCAAGGTTCTCTAATGCTTCATTGATTAAAAGTATCGCATTTCTAAAAAGGAAGAGAAGAAATATTTATCGCAGAGTGATTGTGGTGATAAATGCCAACAAAATTTTATTTTTAAAAGCATTTTCTTCGTCCTTTTTCTGTGTTCTTTATTGAAAATTACCCCCAAGTTGTTAGTGGCTGCTGTTGGTAACTTGTCATGTCTTATATTACTCGAATGTGTACCTTTTGGACGTATCTTCTCTCCCTCTCTCTCTCTCTCTCTCTCTGCATTGGTCATACTAATTTATAGGCCTGAAAGTGTTATACATTTAGCATGGATGGAACACACAAATGCTTTAAATTTGAATGAGGATATCAGGGGATAACTTGTAGACATTTTGTAATGTTTTGTTGCCTTAAATTTGCATTTAATTAAAGCCTTTAAGGTCTAATAAAACAACAGTTTTAAACAAAATATAAAAAAGAAGAAGAGTATGAAAGAAGAAGAAGAATATGAAATCCAGTAAAAGAAGACCTTGTGATAAGTATCAGAATACAGGTTCTAAATGGAATCGATATCGATGATTTGGCCATAACAGAAGCTGAAACAGAATAAAAACTTAGAACATTCTTATCGTTGCAACGTTATATTAACCCGTTAAAACGGATATTGTAAAACGAAATGAAGAAAATGAAATTGTAACACTACTCACTAAAAGTATGCGGACGTCAAAGATTTTCAATTCAATATCTTGCCCTCATACATAGCTTCTCACACCACTTATGTTGTGTGTGTTAATTTTAGATATGAGTGGCGGGACCTACAGTTTAGAGTCGACTTCGAACGACAGTTTTTGAGATACTTTTCAGAAATCTGCAGAGAGGAAGCCGCCGAAGAATTTTGTTTTTCATATTTTCGTTTTTTTTGATGTCTGACCGGGGATTCGAACCCTGGCCTTTTGTCTAATAAGCCAACACACTACCTACTAGACTACGGCGACTTGCCCTCATACTCATCATTATTTTTGCTTGCATTTAAAGGGTTAAATTAGAAAGAAAAAAGAGACGACTTGAGTTTTTGGCGAAAGTTTGTACGAATTTTTTTCTGTTATTGCCCTGACGACTATACTTTCTGGCATAAATGTGTGTGTTTTGTTTGTGCAATATTTTACAAAAAATTTCGTTTTTTTGTTGTTGTTGTTGTTGTTGTTATTGTTCTTTAAACACGCATTAAATTGTTTTTTAACACATTTTTTCCCCCGGGCCATTTGACTGGCCATCACATGTACGTACTCAATCTTATTTGGGGTTTCTTTTCTTTTTTTTCTTTTTTTTTTTTGTGATCACTAACGTACAAGAACAAAAACCCAAAAATTTCTTTTAAAAGGTTTTCTTATTTCCCCACTTGAATTCATTATCAACGTATGAACTTTCAAACACAAAAAAAAAAACTGGCCATCATAAAAGAAGAAGACGTCGACGTAGTTATAAGAAAATAAAAAGATGCAGAGTCTCAGATACTTGCTTGTATCATGACAAGAAAACAATCAAACCAAGCAACCAAACAGGCCAACCTAAATAATGTGTTGTATTCCGTTCTGTTCTGTTCTGTTGTATGTTGTTTTCATTGTTGCATCTTTCATTGTGGATACATGTTCATTAAATGAACATTTTGTTTTCAGTTTCTTTATTATTCGGAACCCCCATTATTAAAACCGCAACAAATATTGCCTGCCTGCCTGCCTGCCTGCCTGCCTGCCTGCCTGCCTGTTTGCTTTTCTAGGTCAAATGATGTGTTGAATTGAGTAAGAAATGAAGACTGATTACTGTAAACATCAGTTTCAGTTGGTATTGCATTTGACAGAAGAAAGAGTTCTTTTGAGTGAAAGTGTTTCTTTCTTATTTTGTTTATGAATATCAGTTTCATCATTAGGCTACAAGGCTAGGTTTTATAACTCAATCGCGCGTGCATGTGATCGCACCCTTAAAAGATTCTCTCATTGCTTATGTGTCATCAAACAATGTACAGTGAATAGAGTTTCAATCAGTCAAGTTCTTTCAAAGGTATCCTAACATCGTATCGATTATTGAAGCCTAATTCGACTTGAGGTCGCCGTAGTCTCGTACATAGTGTGTTAGCTTATTAGGCGTGAGGCCATGGTTCAAGCTCCAACCCGAACATATCGAGCAAACCGAAATACAACAAATGACTACTAATCCGGCGACTTCCTCTCAGCAGTTTTCTGACAAAAACTCTGTGAGTAAATAAAATTGACAGGAAAAACATCTGTCGTTCCGAGTCGACTGTAAACTGTAGACGGGATCTACTCATTCAACATTGGTGGTGTGGGAAGCTAGGTTGTAGCCTTGGCTAAAAAGGGTTGTAATGACCAATTTAGCGAATTAAGTAAGCTAGCCCCCGTAGTCTAGTAGGTAGTGTGTTGTCTTATTAGACGTGAGGTCAGGTTTCAAACCCCAGGTCACACGACTCCAACATTACGACTAAACGAAGTATTAAAAAATATTTCTTCAGTAGTTTCCTCCCAGCAGATTTCTGGCAAAAACTCTCAGGGTAGAAAATAAAATTGCCATGAAAAGTTTTCTCAAAAATCAGTCGTTCGGAGTAGACTTTAAACTGTATGTTCCGCCACTCATGGGTAAAAATTAACGCACACAACATAATTGGTGTGAGAAACTAAATCGTGATCATGATTGAACGGTTGTAATGATCAATTATGGGGAAGATTGTGGAAAGAAGAACAGAGGGAGTAGTGTTTGTGTCGATTTGAATCTTTTTTTATTATAAGTTCCCTGTTACCCCAGCTAAATTTGTTTTTTCTTGCATCTATTTGCCGTAATTAGCTCACATTGTACACTTTGAAGTCTCTGTAGTCTAGTATGCAGTGCGTTGGCTTATTAGACTAGAGGCCACGGTTCAAACCTCGGGTCAGACATCTGCAACAAAATAAAATACGAGAAAATATTTCCTCGGCGACTTCCACCATAAAACTGTCATGAAAAGTTTGTCAAAAATCTGTCGTTCTGTTCCTACTAGGTCCCATCAATCATGTATTAAATTAACACACACAACATGGGTTGTATGTGAAGCTAGGTTCCAGTCCTAACTGAAGGGTGGTAATGGTCAATTAAACAAGTCAAGTAAGATAGTCGCCTGGATTCCAATCTTATTTCGGGCCCCCTATGGATTGATACAGTTCAGCAGCTTACACTTTGGGTGGCATATCTTACTGCTCCTACCGTGTTAGCAAACATTTGTCTTTCCGCTCATTAGGTTTCCCATGAACGCAACGTGAATAGTGATAGTTCACTGGTAGACAATACATGGAGTAAACTGTTCATTTAAATTGTTGTCTTAGGCAAGAAAGTTTATGAAACTAGATTTTTACGTTCAATAAAACTGAAAATCTCCCACAGAGCTCTAGCTAGAAGCTAAACTTTGAAAGCCCCAAAAAAGGTAATAAAACTGCATGATGGCTTTGAACGTTTATGCAAATTAAGTAAGTTTCTGTAAACAATACTCCTGTAGATTTAAAATATTAGTACCTACCTTAATGAGTACGATGCTTAAATGCATTCTATTGTGTGTGGAAAGTCGTAAAAAAAATCAGTTTGAAATTAATAATCCCTCTCCCGGGAAAATATGTTAATTTTTATTAACAGTTTTATAGAAAATACCTCGCTTGCTCATAGACCCTAGCACAGAAATATGATTTTAAATGCTAATCTTTTACCAAAAAAAAAAAAAAATTCAATTCTTATTTAAAATTCAGATTTTTTTCTTTCC
>QOCX01000148.1:48839-131893 GCA_005959815.1 Sarcophaga bullata | reverse complement strand
AATGGTTTTAAAAATTTTCTTACGAAACCAATTTCATATTCCAGTCAACAATATTGATTACAAATCAAACACTTCAAGCTTTGACAACGACTCACTTGTAAGGAAATTTGAATTTCTGATGAGTGATTTTAACAAAATAAACGCGATATTTCTCAAGATAAAATTTTTTGAATGACAGCTACTGTTGTAAAGCGCTCTTTCTTAAGCAAAACAAAGAAAAAAAAATTACCATCACTTTATTAAGTTTCGATTTCAAACATAAAATGTTGAATTTTTCATAAATGACCAGCATATAGGTTAGCGTTTAACAAACACTAGCTTTTTTTCTTTCCCCCGTATTTTTCTGCATAAATTGCAGGTTGGTTTTTGGTTAGAAAAAAACATCACAGTATTGTTATGATTTGTATTGAATTTTATTTTCTTAGTTTTTTTTTTAACTGATTTTTATTGGAAATAGAAAAACATTTTCCAAATAAATAACAAACATTTACAATAGAGAGTCAACTATCTATCAATCAGTTAAGAAGTACTTGACTTATGTTTGTTTCTGTCAAAGTGTTTGTTTTTTTTCTTTCCTTCAATTCTCTTTGTGCAGTTTCGAAATGTTCGAAAATATTTACATTTGTATGGGAAATGTTTTGTTGGATATAAAACGATTTTGTAACATGCTGCGAAGAATGAAGATATATGCCTCTTATTTCATATGATATTATAAGGCAACTGCTGGAGCCTCGTTTCCATTTGAGAGTTGAAAAGCAGAGGCTTTAAATTGTGTTGTCCTTTCATAGGACTGAAGCTCAGAGAGGTTGTGTCATAGTATTTTTAAAGAAGTTTTTGTATGCGATATTCATCCTTTAAAAGTTGATTAATTTTTCCGGGTCACTATACTTAGCGATGCAGTTACATTTTTATTTCAACTTTTCCTGAAGTCGCATTTAGAGATGACAGGCTATTTTCGATTATGTGTGATGGTGTATGGACACCGTTCATCACTAACTATAGTAGTCTGTTGTAGTTTAAAAATTTTTTCTATAATATCTGAGCCAGAATGCAGCCTTATTTTGTAGTCAACGCCTTGGTCTAAAAGTTTTTGCATTGATTTTCCTGTCTAAAGCATATTCTCCTCCCAATTCTTCTATTGAAAAAACACCATGTACTCACTTATTTAAATCGGTGGAACTTGATCTATGTTGCTCATTCGTTCAGTTTTCCTATTATGGCGCACTTAAGTCACTTGAAGCCGTCATAGTCTAGTAGGTAATGTGTTACTTTACTAAATAAGCGCTCGTGAGTTCAGACTTGAGCTTTAACATCTCCTTTTGACAATACGAAGGGGATATTCGAACATGGATCCTTTCGGTTTCATTGTCATTCATTGTCTAGGTAGTATATTGGGATATTACACGTGAGGCCATGGCTCAAACCCCAGCCCACACATCTCGAACAAAACGAAATTTGAAAAAAAATATTTCCTTCGATATTTTCCACTCGGCAATCTTATGGTAAAAACTCAGAGAGTAAATAGAAAAGTTTCTCTAATCTGTCGTTCAGAGACAATGCTTAAACTATAGGTTTCGCCACTCAAGGAGAAAAATTAACACACACAACGTGAATGGTGTAAGAATGTAGGTTGTAATCCTGGACTGAAGCCGCCGTGGTCTAGTGGGTAGTGTGTTGGCTTATTAGACGAAAGGCCAGAGTTCGAATCCCCGGTCAGACATCAAAAACGAAATATGAAAAAATATTTCTTCGGCGGCTTCCTCTCAGCAGATTTCTGGCAAAAACTCTGAGAGTAAATAAATAATTGCCATGAAAAGTTTCTCAAAAAATCTGTCGTTCGGAGTCGTCGCCACTCGTGTGTAAAATTAACACACACAACATGAATGGTGTAAGAAAGTAGGTTGTAATCCTGGATAATGGGTTGTAATGGTCAATTAAGTTAAAAAGCGCTATGCTAGTGTGATTATTAAGAAAGTCAATAGAAACAGTTATTTCTAGCTAAATGGCAACCCTATAATTCTGGATAAGAGTTAGTACATGGTAGGAAAATGATTTACGGCAGCTCAATGTTTCTTGTGCCGTCACTAATGGATAAAAAAGCTAAAGGGTTGTAACGATCGATTAAGTTATCGTGCACTATGATTGTAATGATTAAGTTATGGTGTAGATGGCAACCCTATCGTTCTAGAAAATAGTAAGATGATGGAAAAATGCTTTACGACAGTTCCATGTTTCTGAGAGGAGCGTCCAAGAATATAAAATACTTTATTTCGCAAAATTTTATTGAAGTTGCTTTTCAAGTGTGGTGAACGATGTGACTCAAAGTAAAGGCGCAGTTATAGTGAATGAAATAAACGACATTCTAACAATTTCTTCTGAATATTAGCATTCACAAGCAGCTATGATCATCCTAAAGTTCTGCAAACGAATACAATAAAGGTTCGTAACCTTAGGTTTCTTAGGTTTCTCTATAGTTAAGCACGGAGTGAGTGTATTACTAAGGCTAGAAGGAATATATTAGTGGAAAAGTAGCATCGTAGTTGAGATTTCATGCACAAAATATCTACATGAGGTGGTTCAATATTACAAGAAGAATTCGGATTGGTCATGAGTAAATTGTGGATTACATTAGTGAAGAGCGAATATGCCGTACTTCAGAAGGGAAGGTGAAGCCTTACTATCTGCATGAATTTTTTGTATGCTTCAAAAGGGTATTGAGAGGGTCTGTTACGAATAAATGTTTGAAAATCGAAGTCTAATGAAAAACATTTATTTAAGCGCCTACGACATTCTGGCGCTGTTAACACAATTAACTAACAGTATCAGCAGCATACCGTTATCTTTGGACGTCTATCTTACTAGTTTATCATCTCTTAAAATGCTTCATTATTTCGTAGGTTTTAAACGAATGGCGTTTTTAATTGCGCTGTCTGATTATTTCTGAACCTTACTTCTGTATTTATAAGCTCTTTAGAACGAAATTGTTTAATACTCCACCTATTGCAGATCGACTGCTATGTCTTATGAATCCCATTATACCACCTTAGCTTTATAACTTATCCCAGGCATGTTATTTTAATACTGTTAAGTAAACTTATTTGAATGTTAAAAAGCATACATACATACGAGTATATATTCAGTAATTAAGGTTATAACATATTTAAAGTCTACATGGAACTCAGCTGGAGATTTTCTAGCCACAATACACACGCTTCCTCATTTCGCCTGTAGGGTATGTAAACGATAGTATGAAAATCTTAAATAAACATACTCGTGCACAATATTTTAGAAACAAAAAACATAAAAAAAAAATAGAAACGCTGTACACAGAAGTTAAAAACAGATGGAAAAAAAAATTGAAAAAAATAAAGCTGTGGGTACCTACACTTTACTAAATAAATAATCCACCAGACAAGACCTAATCATTCTGTATGGAAAACAACAACATGAACTACTCTTGAGTATTGAAAACAATTTTTTTTAGCATGTATTTGTCGATGTATTAATATTTTTTGTTATTGTTGTTTTTGTTGTTTTTGTTATTATTGTTTTACTGTTCACTACTGGTCAATATTGTTGTCTAAGCCATGATATAAAAGTAAATATGTATGTATGTACGTATGAGGTTTTTAACGGTAGTTTTCAGTTTGTTTTTTTATTTATTTGTTGTTGTTTTTGTTGTTGTTGTTGTTGTTGTTGTTGTTGTTGCTTTAGGTGTAAATTTTTTTTTTATTTCTTTTCTATTAAAATTTTCTTTCATATTTTTGCCTCTGTTCGCTCTAAAACTCTATTATTATGGCCATGCAAATCACAAAAGAATATGATATTATAGCCGCCGATATAACCCTGCAATGGGATGTGGGTGTACTGTATTGGTTGTAATGTTTGTAACAAACTGACGGGTTGTTCAGGAAGTTCGATTATGATTTCTTTGCTTAGCATCAAATGTATAAAATTTTTGAAAAATAAAGTGGCTTCTGGTGACTTTTCACGCTATTTATGGTTCGTTCTTTGCAGACGAAGAGGTACCAACATTTAACCCAGATTTTTGCCACCCCTTGAAGCAGCTCTGATAGGCACTGTTTGGCACAGTCTTGAGGTTTTTTTTTTTTTTTGGTTGAGGCACACTTTATTTCTTTAATCAATTCAAAGCTTGATCTATGCTTAGGTCTTTTAATTTCCGGATATGGGTACAATTTTGAATGTCCGAATAGGATGAGTATTGTCGATAATGCTTTATGAAGCTAAAATCAAGGCCTGCACTAACCTATGTTGTTATACCATAAGAGAATTGCACATTCCTCTGCTTTCGCTTTATTCGAGATGTATGGGCTGAGGTTTGAACCACGACCTCACGTCACGTCACCAACACACTACCTACTAGACTAATACGACTTCACGGCGACTTCGTATAGCCTTATTTAAATAACTCTGTAATCGGCTAAGAGCTTTTATAAGCAAAAACGTTTTGTAATCACGATGGTAAAGAGCAGAGCTTGAGTCAACTAATATTCCGTGAAGGCCCCAAACAATGTCTAGGTTTTTTTTCGAAACGCTTTGCTTAGTACGTTAACCAGTACGATGTCCTCACGAAAATACTGTTGCTTAAATTCAGATCATAGATCATACATGCATACATAATTGGTTATTAGAATACTTCAGTCGGGCTTACAACCTAGTTTCTCACTTCTCACACCGCTTCTGTAGTGCTCGTTAATTGCATACATGAGCGGTGGGACCCATAGTTTAAAGCCGACTCCGAACGACAGATTTTTGAGAAACTTTTCATGGCAATTTTATTTATTCTTAGGGTTTTACCAGGAATCTGTTGAGAACACGTCGCCGAAGAAATAATTTTTCGTATTTGATTTTGTTGTAGATATCGGATCTGGAGTATGCCACGTCTAGTTAGCCAACACAGTATCTACTAGACTACTGCGACTTCGTATAGCCTTATTTAAATAACTCTGTTATCGGCTGAGAACTTTTATAAGCAGAAACTTGTTATAATCACGATGATGAAGAGCATAGCGTGAATGAACTTTTTATATTCTGTGAAGACCCCAAACAATGTCTGGGTTTCTTAGAATCGCTTTGGTTAATATTTTAATTAGTAGTGTGTCCTTACGGAAATCTTAATGCCTAAGTTCAGATTATAAATGAGTGACAACGTGTATTTTAGTAGATACAGTAAACGTCAAAAGAATCTGTACACTATGAATAAAATTCTAACAATCACCGAACTCAACTTTTACCACTTAAGGAGAGTGCATGAAAAAATTTTAACAATATTTCGAAATTTTTTGTAGATCTTTTTTTTTTTTTTGTTTCAATTTTAAACAATTTTAACAAAAAAAAAATAACGGTAACTTATTAATGAATACTTTTTCTTAACGTACACTTTCTTTTGACGCTCACTGTACGCTTAAGTTGAAGATAATTTTTTAAAAGTATCGTCTAACTTGGAAAGAATTACGAGATCAGTGTGTACGGTAAAAGTGAAAATTTTTCCCGAGATAGTTAGCCAAATAATTGGCTAAATAGGGCCTTGCGTATTCGACTTTGGTTGCCGGACACTGATTTTGCCGTTGCTTTCTATATTGCTGCTGTTTTTTTTTTTTTTTTTGATTTCTATGTTATGTTAGTTGTTGTTGTTGTTTTAGCTTTCTAACTACTAACAAATAAATAAAAAAATAAAATAACACACACACACACACACACATTTATTTATTTATTTATTTATTATTTTAATAGTCATACAAACAATAGTTTTGTTTATATGCGAATGACGACTCATTCCATTCATTCATTCGTTGCATGTGTGTCTGTCTGCTGGGTTAGCGATTTCATTTGGCCCAAAAACTAACATTTAAATTGTCTGTCCATCCTGTCCTTTTAAATAACATTCATTCGTTTTTTTTTTTATTTTTATTTATGTCTGTCCACCTGTATGTCTGTCATGTTTTTTATGTCAAGTTAAGCGTCAATTTCTTGACAGTTTGTCAAATATTAAAACGTGCTAATATTTGCCTTCATTTAGTTTCTAGCCATAGGTCTGCCTGGTCTCTCTGTCTGTCTGTCTATTATATTTACCGTCATTTGCGTTTTTTTTTTTTACTGAAAATAACGGTGATTTTTTCCCCCTCAGTTTCAGTTGCAGTTGTTGTTGTTAGTGTTATTATTAGTTTTTTTGCCGTAAACTTTCCAATAAACTTTTAATGGCCAATAGTATTGACAGTTGAATAGGCGTACTTTTTTTTGTATCCATGTTTTGTATGTGTGTGTATGTGTGTGTGTGTGTGGTGTGTGTGTTGTGTTGGTTAAAATAAAAACGTCAATATTAAGAGGCTTTAATTGATAGTTTTAAACAATTGTTTATGATGTATAAGGCCCGAGGGAGTTTCAGATTATAAATTATAATCCGATAAAGAGAACTGCTAATGCACAGGTGATTAAAACATCAGCTTGAAATAGCAAAATAATAGCAACGTTGAATAGCAATTAAAAATTCAATTTTAAAAGAAATACAAGTTTATCTGCACATCATATCTTATCAGCAAGATTGAAGACCGAACTGAATATCTGTGTTGGATTGATTGCGAATACTTTGAAAATATGTTAAGAAATTAGGTTAGTGAAGCGAAGTGTTGCATCAGATCCCAAAGGAGCTAAATCTGGAAAATTTAATCAAAAAGATCAAAGATCTGAGTGTAGAGTCATGTTGACCAAAGAAACATCAATGAAATCAAGTTAAGAGCAACAATCATAAAGGACAAGCCGATGATTTGACATCCAAAGGCATTCAGCAGAGAACAGTGATGACCCGAATAAGTAAGGCAACCAGCTGTTGTGAAAAATTTAGAATTCAACTGAAATATCTTTCTAATCGAAATCAGATTTTTATATCTAACGATAGAAAACATGTTCTCTATCTGATCATCTGCCACATAAAATGTAAGGCTTTTCGTACATACAGTGAGCATCAAAAGAAACTAAACATTAAAATATATGTGCATTAATAAATTACCGTTAATTTTATTTTAAAATTCTATCATTTGCCAGTTTTTAAAATTGAAAAAAAAAAAATTCGAAATATTTTCAAAATTTTTTCAGGCACTCTCCTTAAGTGGTAAAAGTTTAGTTTGGTGATTGTTAAAATTTTACCCATCTTTTGACGCTCATTGTATATACTAAGACACACGTTGTCACTCATCTATGAACTGAACTTAAGTAACAGGTTTTCCGTAAGAAAATAAAATACCAATTTTACGATACCCAAACATTGTTTGGGGTCTTCATGGAATATTAGTGGACTCATGGTATGCTTTTTACAACCTTGATTATAAAAAGTTTTTACTTATAAAGGCTCTCAGCCGATAACAGGTTTATTTAAACTAGACTACACGAAGTCGCCGTATGTTGGCTTATTAGACGTATGGCCCGGGTTCAAATCCCAGGTCAGACATCGAAATGAAAATATGAAAAAAAAAAGAAATTTCTTCGGTGACTTCCTCTCAGTAGGTTTTTGACAAAAACTCTGAAAGTAATTCAAATTGCCATGAAAAACTTCTCGAAAATCTATCGTTCGGAATCGACTTTAAACTGCAGCTCCGCCACTCATGTCTAAAATTATCGCACATAACGTGAAAAGCTAAGTTGTAATCCTGACTGAAGGGTCGTAATGACCGACTATGTGTGTATGTATGTTGAAGATCGATGATGTAGACTTACGCTTAAATACACCTGCTAGTTTCCTCATGTGCTTATAATATTTCACTCAGCTAACAAACATTTCTGCAATCCTCACACAAAATAAGAATTTTATTATGAATATTGTCTCCAGCTTAGTCTCATTGCGTAGCAAACTTAAATTCATAAAGGCAAGGAGACAATAGCTGTCAATCATTCGGTTTATAAGAGCCCCTGGTGATTTACGGGTTAGGATTCTCACCCATTGCCCTAACCATAGACTCCATAGCTCCGTTGTAAGGTTCACATCGTGCTGGTTTTGCAAACATTTGGCAGTCTCTGTATTTAGTAGCACTCCATCAGAAAAATTTTCCAATTCGTCTTGTTTACCCAAACAATTGTACAATTCCAGTGCAGTTTACCTTTCAGCAGTCTTTTGGCAGAAACTCTGAGACGAAATAAAATTGTCATGAAAAGTTTCTCTAAAATTTTTCCTTCGAAGTTGACATTAAACTGTAGGTACCGCCACTCAATTGTAAAATTAATTAATCATTACAACCACTTTAGTCAGAATTACGACTAGGTTCTTACACCACCCATGTTGTCTTCATTAATTTTATGCGTGAATGATTGAACCTACCGTTTTAAGTCGACTCCGAATGACTGATTTCTGAGATATTTCCAAGGATATCTTTTTTTTTTAAATTCTTCAGGGCAATTGCGGAAATACTTTTTCATGACTTTGCGTGAACAGATACTGAAACAAAATTGCCTAGTGTCTGGTTGTAAACCCTGAATTAATTTACATACGCAATGAAGTCGCCGTAGTCTAGTAGGTAGTGTGTTGACTTATTAGACGAAAGGCCAGGGTTCAAATCCCCGGTCAGTTATCAAAAACGAAATATGAAAAAATATTTCTTCGGCGACTTCCTCTCAGCAAGATTTCTGGCAAAAACTCTGAGAGTAAATAAAAATTGCCATGAAAAAGTTTCTCAAAAAAATCTGTCGTTCGGAGTCGACTTTAAACTGTAGGTCCCACCACTCATGTATAAAATTAGCACACACAACATAAGTGGTGTGAGAAGCTAGGCCGTAATCCTGGCTGAAGGGTTGTAATGGCCAATTATGATATGTAATGATTTCTTGACCCATAGTGCAAGATATTTTTTTTTTTTTTTTTTTTTTTTTAACAATGGAAATATATCAACGGAATTTTTATTCAATACAGTGGTACAAACTTTTGTTTTCCTAGACAATAAATAAGTCCTCATCTAAATCATAAAGAATTGAAATTATGATTGCAAATTGAAAAGAATTTTTGTTTTTTTTATTTTCATCGTTTTTGGTGACAATATTGGCGCGCAGTGGCTTATTATTATTCATACGTATGTATGTGGTATTAAATAATTCATTTTTATAATTCATAAGCAACCTGTTCATCATAAAAATGTCAAAAACTAGAAAGTAAGGAAGGCAACAAGAAAAAAAAAAAGAAATAAATTTTGAAAATTTTGAAAAGGTCATCAACAAGTTCTTTTTTATTTTTTCATTCGCTTTTTTTTTTTAATTTTTGCTAGCACAGCAGCCATAAATAGTCACTAATTAAATGAAATTCATAATAAATCATATTTTTTTTTTTTGTTTGTATTTCAACAAAAAAAAAAAAAACTAAAAAACTAACAAAATTTTGTGTTATTCTCAGACGATTTGTATGGCTGTTGCCATGTTAATAAATTTTAAAATGATTTTTTCTTTCTTTCTTTCTTTTAAAATTAGTTGTTGTTTGTATGTCTGTCGTTTTATAATCTTAAATCTGATTAGCATAAGATTTTAATTTAATTGATTTATGTTCTGTCCTAAAAAATGTCTTTGTTTCTCTAATTTTTTTATTATTCTCAACGCCCTATCATTAGTTGCAGGGGTCTGTCTATTGGGTTCATGTAGGCATTTGTTCCATTTTAAGATATTAGAGCTCGCTTTCTAATTAAATATACAGGCTAGTCGTTAATATTTACTGTGTCAGGTATTGCTTGATAGGCCATCATAACCGTTTTATAAATTCTTATAGTTCAGCTGCTCTATTCGACTTGAATTCCGTACCAAGGCTTTGAAATTCATTTCAAAAACAATGTTGGTCGTACACATCACAGAGAGTAAAAACAAAAGTTTTTTTTTAATATTTCTTTGCTTTGAAGCTGGCTTTTGAACTCAGTACTCTCGTTTAACATAACCTTACTTCTTACTTACTTTTTTTTTTAAGCGAAAGTTGATCCACAATCATCATATGGCCAGAATTGCTGATTACATCCCTTTTGTCTGCATTACGAGCTAGTTTCTCACACCACTTATGTTCTGTAAGTTAAATTTATACCTGAGTGAAGGGACCTATAGTTTATAGTCGACTCCAAACGACAGATTCATGGCAATTTTATTTACTCTTAGAGTTTTTGCTAGAAATCTGCTGAGAGAAGGTCGCCGAAGAAATATTGTTTTGTCTGACCTGGGGTTTGATGCGTGGCCTCACGTCTAATGAGCCCACACACTATCTACCAGACTACGGAGACTATCTATGGGTAGTATAGGGTATAATGAAGTCGTTTCTAAATATTAAAACAATTCTGTTTTACTTGTCTTGAACAAAAAAGTAGAAACGAAGTATGGTTGAAAAAAATTAAATCCAATATTTATTCTGATGGATATCCCGCTGATTTTGATTTTAATATTCTATTCTTTTCTTTTCTTCTTTTTTCTTTTCTTTTCTTTCCTGTTCTATCCGTTGAAAACTTATTTAAAATAAATTATTTTCAAAATTCAAAATAAAATTTTTCAAAGAGCAAAATTAATTGTCACCTTTATAGAGAGAGCACATGTATTGTCTAACCAGCCTAGTGATTGCCTTGATTATCTCGTTAGCCACATAGTGTGATGATAAATTGCGTTTTTTTTTTTTTTATTATTTTCAATTGAATTAAATTCTCTTCTACCGTATTCTTTTTATTAATTGGAAGCGATTGACTTTCAAAAACTGAAAATGTGTTCCAAAATACTGAGGCAACTAGAAAGCTGAGTCGGATTTACGGCTTTAAATCAGATTTAGTTTGGTTTTTTTCCTTTAGTGGATAGACTTCGCGAAGTTGTTGTAGTCTAGTAGGTAGTGTGGGGGCTTATTAGACGAGAGCCTGTGATTCAAATCTCAGCTCAGACATCTCGAACATTTCTTTCGGAGACTCACTGTCAACAACCTTTTAGCAAAAGCACTGGCAATAAATGAAATTGCCATGAAAAGTTTCGCAAAATTCTTGAACGTATGCTAAGATGTACACCTTAAATGTCAAGTCAAGATACTTTTTAGCCTGGAGGGCTTTGACGGGATTGTCCCTAGCTATCCATAAAAAAAACTCGTGTGCATATCAAGCCGCAATATAAATTCCATATTTTATCGTTATTTGGTCGTTTGGCGTTTCGATTTAATATTTTATTATCGCGTATTGTTTTCGGCTACTTACTTACTTACTTAATTGGTTTCGGCCTGTCCTAACACATCCTTCTATGCGCCCCTGCTTCTTGCGCGTCTTCGCCAGTTGGTCATATCAATCGATGACTGGGCTTCCTCGATTTGGTCTTTTCAACGTAAACAAGTTCGTCCCGTTCGCCTACTTCGGCAAATCCCTGCATCAAATACTGGTTTCGCGCGGAGCATCCTCCTCCATTCGAACGACATGGCCGAACCAGCGCAGCCGCTTTATGTTAATACGCTGCACAACGTCTGTGTCGTTGAGGAGCTCATACAACTGACTGTTGCATCGGATGCGGAAATCTTCGTCAACTTGCACTGGGCCGAAGATCTTATGTAGGACTTTTCTCTCGAATACTCTCAAGGCAGCTGCATCGGTGCTTAATAGTGTCCATGCCTTTGCGTCATAAAGAAGCACGGGGAGGATGAGCGTCTTGTAGAATAGTAGTTTCGTCGCACGAGAGAGGTCACTGTTACTCAATTGCCTATTGAGACCATAGTAGCACCTGTTGGCAAGAGTGATTCTGCACTTGATCTCCAGGCTGACACCATTTTTGGTGGTAATGGTGGAGCAAAGATAAATAAATTCCTTGACTATATCGAACGTATAGTTATCGGTCGTAATCTGAGATCCTATACGTTGCATGCCCCTACTTATCGACAGCATATGCTACGTTTTGCCCTCAATAATAGACTTTCGGGTATATCTACAATATTAAAATCTGTTTTGGGTCACCCTATGTAATGTTATAAAAATTTTAAAAAACTTTTAACATAACTTTTGATTGTCATTTTATGTTCGCTTGATTTTATAATGCGTCACCTTACGCGTGTATGTAAAACGATTACAATAATCGTGATGATCTTAAAAGAAAGAGAGACAATGAAGGGTCGATCAGAAAATATTTTTAAAAACGTTTGTAAATATTTTCAATAAAAAAAAAAAAAAAAACATTTTTTTTAGTTGGAGTAGTAGCAGTAGGTAGTCATAAAATGAAAACAAAAATCGTGTGTCAATTTACCGCCACACACAAAAATGTTTTGTTTTTCAATTCAAAAGATTTCTTCTATGAATAGCTTGTTGGTTTGTATTGTGATGGTAAAAACGTTTAACGATTTAATATTCTTTTTAATATTCTCTTAATATTTTTAGTTTTATTAGTTCGTATTGTTATTAATTAATAAAAATCCAAACTAAACATTCTCTTTTTGTTTCATTTTTTGTTTTTTTTTTCAAATTCAAAATTGAAAATTATAAGCCACACGAGTCTTGTTGATTGCATGTCTTTCAAAAAAAAATCTTCAAATTTTATGATCTTTTGGAAGAAAAATTATGTTTTTGGTTTGGATTTTTTGTAATTTTGTTGTGGGGCCTCACATTAAAACTCATCAAAGTAGCAATATTCCATGCGGACGCCTATTTTATGGCCTTAATTAAGTTCTTAATACAAGACATTAAAAAAAAATTTCAATTTTATAGCAAAATTTTATCGACATTTTATATTTAAATATCGAAGATAAAAGGAAAACAATTAAAAGTTTATTGATGCGGATTTATTGCCTAGACTGGGTGGGGTGGGAACGTGAAAACATTGAATGTAAAGTTAATAAATAAAAGCTTTTCGTATGCAATAATGAAATTGTTGTCAAGCTACTGTTCAAACCCCAGCACAGCTCATTTGCATCAAAACGAAATACGGAAAAAAAATAGTATTTCTGCGGCGACTTCCTCTCAGCAGATTTCTGGCAAAAACTCGGAGGGAAAATAAAATTGCCATGAAAAGTTTCTAAAAAAAATCTGTCGTTCGGAATAGACTTTAAGCAGTAGGTCCCTTCACTCATGTATAAAATTATCACACACACAACATAAGTGGCGTGCGAATCTAGGTCGTAATCCTGACTGGTGGATAGTAATGATCAAATATGTACGCTCATTCAGAAAGAAAGTCAAATTTTTCAACTTTTCCCCATCGTCTCCTTATTCCTCCAGCTGAAAACATCTTCCTTCCTTTTCCGCTGCTACCTTATGGCTTCCGATCTCTTTTTCAGATTAAGATTTTATGTTTTCGCATGATACCTTCCGAATTGGTATTATCTTAACCCACTTAAGCTGTAAACTCGTTTATTTTACCTGCTTTACAACACAACTCCTGTTCTGAGTGTTAATTTCGTATGTTAGTAGAGGGACCTACAGCTTAACGTCGACTTTTGACAATAGGTTTCTTAAGCATTTCATGGGTATTTAATTACTTCGAGAGCGTTTGTAAGAAGACGGTAGTGGAGGAGACATCACAAAAAGAGATATTTTTTTTACACATCTTGTGTGAGATGTCTGAGCTGAGTTTTGCATCCACCAACTCTCGTTTACTAAGCCAACACATTCTGTTGACCACCACAGTCATCAATTACCATTAGTTTGCTTGGTGCGGTATCTTGTCACGTATTTTTACAAAAGGAATATGGTTTCCAGCCGATTGCCGCTCTGTGGGAAACTATTGAATTGGAGTTGGTATTTTAGTAAAGAGTAGAGTAAAGTTTGGTCGTCTGATGTAGTGACCTTGCTGAATGAATTTTTTTTAACATCATGGACGCAAGGGCTTTAAGATTTAAGTTAAATACACAGCAGAGCGAGCCACGAAGGTTCCAAAAGCATCTTACTGGTCCAAAAGCCAACATGTGTCTGGAATTTCATGTCGAGAACCATCATCAAAGAATTGTTGTCTCTAGGCAGGTGTGGATCAATTGTTTATAGAGCAAAGAGCACCTTACATGGCGTACAGATGCCAGTATGTAACGTTGCTAACGTTACGTGAGTCCACTACGATCTCGCCCTCTTTTGCTGATAGGTAATTGCTGATTAGAAGACTGCGTTTATTCGTATTTAGCATCGAGGGTTTTTATCGTCAATAGCTACCCCGGATACAAACCTTCATGTCCATACTAAACTTTCGCTGGAAGCCATTACATGGTGCACAGATGCCTGGAGATATCGTTGCCATAACGTTGGTCCCCTACGATCTCAAGCTCCTTTGCTGGTATGCAAAAGCTACTTTGAAGACGCCATGTATTCGCATTAAGCATTGAGGGCTTTCATTGCCAATAACTACTCCGGATACAAACCTTCATGTTCATACTAAGCTTTTGCTGGACGCCATTACATGGTGCACAGATGCCTGGAGGTCTCGTTGCTATAACGTTGGTCCACTACGATCTCAAGTTCCTTTGCTGGTATGCAAAAGCTACTTTGAAGACGCCATGTGTTCGCATTTAGCATTGAGGGTTTTCATTGCCAATAACTACCCCGGATACAAACCTTCATGTTCATACTAAGCTTTTGCTGGACGCCATTACATGGTGCACAGACGCCTGGAGGTCTCGTTGCTATAACGTTGGTCCCCTACGATCTCAAACTCCTTTGCTGGTAGGCAAAAGCTACTTTGAAGACGCCATGTGTTCGCATTTAGCATTGAGGGTTTTCATCGCCAATAACTACCCCGGACACAAACCTACGACGTATTAACGCGTTTGCAGTTAACCTCCATAACTTGAAACCGGTTTACTATTTGCAAACTATTAGCCGTCTGACGGCTTGTAGCTTCTTCTTGATTTTTCCAAGATAAATTTTTTTTACTCAATTGCTATTCACAATCGCTTGTTTTGGGAAAGCTCGGCTCATGTTGCTTGGATTCCAGATGTAATCCGAATACTTGCCTTTTCGCTGGTACACGCATAAGTAGCAGTCTTCACGTTCAAAACTCAATAACTGCCATAGAATGTCTGAACAAAACTTGTCGAACATCTTTATTCAATTGATTAGCATTTATTTGCCCGCCTATTCAGTGAAGGTTCAGAAGAAGTGCCAAAGGTAGACCAGGTAAAATAATAAAACTGATGATAGAATTTATAACACAAACAAGCAAAATTAATGAATTTGTACTTGTCGCCTTGGCTACTCACTTATGTTATGTGTTGGTTGCTCAATGCAATGGCAGAAGTTGCAGTTGCAGCAACTGGATAAAGACAAAGCCGAAGACAAAGGCAAAGCCAGAGAGGAAAACATGTTTATTTATTTCTTTTACACCTGTTTCTGGTATCTAATGAATCTACCAGCCATTATAAAACAACAACAGCAGCAAATACAACATCATTTAATTACAATAAAACAAAAGAGAAAAACGACAACAAAAAAAAGGCTTTTTTTCTTAGTCTCGACTCTGCTCAAGTCTTTTGTATTTTATTTTAATTTATTGAATGACTGTTTGTTGTTGTTGTTGTTGTTGTTGTTGTTGTTGTTGTTGTTGTTGTTGTTAATGGTGTTGTCGTTGTTATTACGACTGATCCCTTAATACTATTAAAAATGAAAATAAAAATAAAAATAAAACGTCAGAATGTGTGTGCGACTAACACTTTATCTAACGTACCGCCGCCTTAACCAACCCCATACTACCTACCATACGTACGTATGCATTATTATTAGGGAATGAGATGATGTCTGCCCTTTTATCCCTCTCAGCCTATGTTAATCATTTAATAGGGTCAAGAGGTTTATATGCTGCATTAGAAGCATTACTTACCGAAAAGTAAATTGAGAATGTCTGATGATGGTGTGTATAGGTCAACGACGTGTTTGTTGCGTTAAGTTTTATAAAAAAATTTAAAAAAAAAAACGAAAAACATTCTCTTGGCGCTCTCTCCTTTACGATCAAAGAATTATACTTTATTGTTGTTTGATTATTTTGTGTGTCTGCATATCTGTCTGTCTTCCTTACTTTGTATGGCAGTAACAATGTGTCGGTCTAGGTTGTTTCATCTTTTCATTCGATTGTTGTTTTATATGCTTCATCTCTTGTAAATACCTTCAAAATAACAATAAAATTTTAATCGATATTATTATCGATAGTTAACGAAATTTAACTGTCATTAGTGCGTTATTGATTTAAAAAAAATTTTTTTTTTTAATATCTTTGAACATTCGTTGACATTTGTTTCTGAATTAAAAGAAAGAACACGGCATTGTTTATCATAGGAACACCCAGATGGAATGAAGTTTCTCTAGGCATTTTGAACTTCAAATTCGTACATTCGTACATTCTAGATGCACATCTAATAAGAGTTCTGGTTTATTAGATGTGAGGCCATGGTTCAAATCCCAGTTTAGAAAGCAAAAAAAAAAATTGTCGTGCAAAGTTTCCTGTATGGTGGTACTTTGGCCACAATTACACTGGAAATTAAGAAGAATATTCACTCATAACCATGAGACCTACTATTTATCAAGAAATGATGAATTAATCGCAGGTCCCTACTATAAGTGTCTCTGGGCCGAGGTTCCTGTGAAACCTATCCAGCAACTGTATTGCACTTGAAGTGGTCAGAACGGGTGTCATTTGGTGGTATCTTTGGCCACAATTAGACTGGAAATTAAGAACAGTATCCGCTGCATTCCTAATTCCTCTTGTGTAGAAAAGAAAAACTGCTCATATATCCGGTTGAACTGACCTAATAATTAAGAACGATATTCTCTCTCTCTGGACTGGATATTTACTAGGTAGCCTCTGTCATTACAGGATACTGCCTACTATCAGGCATGCCGGTTGGCTAGGCTCCCTATACAATTTTAACTTGATTTGATCTGTTTACTAATGACTTGAGCACAGAAACGTATTAAACAAAGAAGTCGCCATAGTTTAGTATATAGAGTGTTGGGTTATTGGAAAATTGTCCGCGGTTCAACGTCTGGCTTAGACATCTCAAACATAATGAAACTTTCAGCAGTCTTTTGTGAAAAACTCTGAGTGAAAATAAAATTGCCATGATTTCTTAAAAGTCTGTCGTTCGGAATAGACTTTACGTGGTAGGTGTCACCATTCATGAATAAAATTAACACGCATAACGTAAGTGATCTAGGAAACTAGGTCGTCATCGTAAGATCAGCTTGAAGAAATTGAATGGTTCCAGATTGATCGTCCTTAAATGAAACCCGGGCATTATTATTAAACAATTGAAAACAGAAACCAGTCGTCAAAATCGGAAACGATGGTAATAAAATGGCGTTTCTTGGATCTAGATTTACTTTTAAGAAAAGAAGAAAAATTGTAAAGATAACAGTCCGTAACTATTACAAAAAACGTCTATGAAAACGTTTTTTAAATGTATTTTACAAACTCCACGTAAGTACGTACGTAATTGGTTATTACAATCCTTCATTCAGGATAATGACCTACCTTCTCACATCACTTTTGTTGTTAGTGTTAACTTTACACATGAGTGGTGGGACCTACAGTTTACAGTCGATTTCGAACCACAGATTTTTTTGAGAAACTTTTCATGGCAATTTTACTTTTACTCTCAGAGTTTTTTGCGTGAAATCTGCTGAGCGGAAGTCACCGAAAAAATATTTTTTCACATTTGAACCGTTCACGACTAATAAACCAACACACTACCCACTAGACTACGGAGACTTCCAAACACCATTTATTGTAAATATAATAGATTTTCTTTCTACTACACCTTACATTTCAAGTTTCTAGTTTTTCTACGCATTACACATAGTTTCTGTTCATCTCGTGTATGCGTTCGCATAGACAATTTTTTATTGTGTCTCTTGAAGAAGGGGCGTTTGTAGGTAATTTATGGCCAAACACCTTTGTTTTTAATTTTTCTTTTTACCACAATTTATGTTAATTTGTTGTTATTTATTTATTTTACAGAAATATACTTAATTTGTTTTATTTTTAGTCGAATAAATAAAATTTTTTTTTTTTTTTTTTGAGTTAAAATACCAGAAAATGATTTTGATTTTGAAGTTCAATTTATTTGAAATTCTATCTATGAATTTACGGTTATGTTTTCAATAATATTTACACACAATTTAAGGGATGGTTGCCTAAAGAGGGCTACAGTTCTTCCAGAGGGTTTTGTTTTGTATGCAAGGCTTTGGTTTTTTACACAAATATTAGGCGTAAGTAAATCAGTATGTGGCTTGAATAGAATTCATTGGCCATAGCCCAGGAATTATTTTTGCTAGAAATTTTAAGCCAATACTGCCTTGTCCTCCTGTTCTGTATTTATTTAGGATTTCGAAACGATGAAACACTTTTTTGTGTCATTGTCCAATATCAAATTCACAGTTACACGTTCAGAGATTGAACAATTCTAACATGCAATAGGCAAGATGTGTTAGAAGCTGTTAAAAAATCTACCAACAGTTGACTTTTGCAATGCAAGGCAAGAAGAAAAACATTTAAAAGCCGAGAATAATGTTAAAGGAAAGCCTTTAAATCTTCAAAGACATACAAAAAGGCATTACAATTACGCTCTAATCACTTACACACACAAAAAGCATCCAACTTTCGTTAACTCTACGAGATTCCAATATTTTGCGTATGTCATTACCACACAGAGGAACTACTGGAAGTTGATAAAAGACATAAATTTTCTATAGAAAGTGAGTAAGGCTTTCTTAATGAGGGGCGTACAACAAGCCTACATGATAGCTTAGCTGTATGCCAGTAGCCGAGAGACTTTTGGCGTGTCTCCTCGCCTTTAACGTACCTTCATACTTAGGACTCCTTCTCTCTTTATAAAAAAAAAGCCCACATGTTTTCTTTGGCCAATTTTGAGTCGAAAAAAGTTTTTTTTTTTTTTTTTTTTTTTTTTTTTTAAAGCTGCTCTAAGTATTTGTTTTAAATATTTAAACATTCGGCCATAAATCTTAAAATATTTTCTTATTTTCAAAAAAAAAAAAGAAAAAAAAATTCACAACAAAAACAATACCAAACCGAATGAATAAATTGAATTGAAATTAAAAAATTTTTTTTAGTTTTTTTTTTTGTTAATAAGGGTGTCCATAAATTTTATAACTTTGCCTTTTTCAGACATTTACACATAATTTACGAAACATTTAAATATTCAAACTTAATTTCGTATAGAAACACAATCCACTGATTGTCTCATTGGCTCATAGATTGTTGGATTCTTAGAAAAATTTTAAAGAAATTATACGCGATAATATTCTACGTTTTAATAGGGCTTGCCTAGCCTTGCCTTGCCTTGCCTTGTATCTTGTTTTGTTTTGTTTCTTTAATTTTTTATTTTTTGTTTTTTTTTCAAATTCTTTTCTTTGGTTTTTAATTAGAGACTCTTATGAGTGTGGTACTGTAGTCAGTCAGTTCAGTCAGTCAGCCAGTCAGTCAATTAACATTTCCTTATAAACACGGTAATAAATTATTTTTCCAACGTTCAAAAATGACATTCAGCTGTTAAAGAAAATGATTAAATGCGCTCCATGGCATCATTGGTTGTTGTTGCTGTTGCTGTTATTGTTCGATCTTCTATAGAAAACCAAACAACCCAACCAAAAATCCACCTGTCAGCATAGATGGCGCCAAATTTGAAATGGGAAAAAACAGCAAAAAAAAAACAAACAATTATTGCCACAAACATTGAATCACCACACACACACACACACACACACACAAACTGACTGACTCAATGAGTTTTGTAATTGGAAATCTATAACTGAAAATGAAACCCAAATGGTTAAATGGTTAGCAAAAATATGTATTCTCGTAGAAGTCAATGTGGCAATAAGAATGAAGGAAGCAAAGAAACAAAAAAAAAAAGCAACAAAAAACGTTACAATAGTATTTAACACCATTTGCCACTGCTTGTGCTTTTGCTTGCAGCATCAACTCATAATTCATTTTTTTTTTTACCTTCAAGACTATTAAACGCTTTTCGAAATGCACGACAACAACAATGACAACGACAACAAAATGAATTAAAAACACGTAAAAAGGAAGGAAAATGAACAGAAAAAACAATAGAAAAAAATAGAAATCAATTGAAAACAAAACAGGCACCAAACAAATCAAATAAATAAACTGACACTCCTCGAATAGAGTGTTGCAAAGAAATCAATTGAAAGACAACAAAAAAAAAAAACAAAAAAAATTGTTTAAAAAGATCATTCTTCAACGGGGCTAGTAAGAGAAGTACTACAGTACTACAGTATTGAATAGGGTTTCACAAAGATTTGAATGTTCGTAGATTGTTTCACATGTTTTGTTGTTACATGGCCGAGCCAGCGCAGCCGCTGCACACTAAGCACTGCACAACGTCCATGTCGTTGCGGAACTCATTGTTGGATCGGATACGGAAGTTATCGCCGATTAGCACTGGACCAAAGACCTTACGTAGGACTTTTATCCCAAATAATCTCAAGGCTTCTGCATCAGTGCTTAATATTGTCCATGCCTCTGCGCCATTAAGGAGCACCGGTAGGATGGGCGTCTTGTAGAGTATTAGTTTTGCCGTAAGGGAGAGGTCTGTGCCACTCAATTGCCTATTGAGAGCATAGTAGACACTGAGATTAACAAGAGTGATCCTGCGCTTGATCTGCAGAGTGATTTTTTTTTGGTAGTAATGCTGGAGCCAAAATAAATAAATTCCTTGACTATGCTTACTTAGTTTAAGGCTGATTACAACCGTTTCGTCAAGATTACCACCTAGTTTCCTACACCATCCATGTTCTACATATTAATTGTAAGTGACAGGACCTGCAGTTTAAACGTAGACACCGAATAACAGATTTTTGGGAAACTTTTCATGGCAATTTTATTTACTCTCAGAGCTTTTGCCAAAACAATGCTGAGAGTAAGTTGCCGAAAGAATATTTTTTTCTTATTTCCTTAGATTCAAGATGTCTGAGCTAAGCTAAGCTTTGAACCACGCGTCCGCGTCTAATAAGCCAACACATTACCTAGTAGACTACGGCGACTTCATTGTTTAATACGTCTGTGTACTTAAGCCATTAGTAAGCAGATCAAATCGGGTTAAAATTTTGTAGAAGGCTTAATAGGTAGTGTCCGGTAATGACTGAGGTCACGTAGTAAATATCCAGTTGAAAGATAATACTTTTCATCCTTGATAGGCCAGTTCAAACTGATATATGAGCAGGTTCTCTTTTCTATACAACAGGCATTGAGAAGTTCTTAATTTCCAGTCAAATCGTGGTCAAAGGTACCACCAAATGACACACGTTCTGGCCACTTCTTTCTCAATACAGTTGCTGGATAGATTCAGAGGAACCTAGGCCCAGTGACACTTATAGTAGAGACCTGAGAGTAATTTATCATTTCTTTGCTAAATTTAACACACCTTATGAGACAACCTTCTTGAAAAAACAATATCAAATTGACAGTTAAACGTTCAAACATTCAACATTTAACATGCAACAAGCAAGAAGTGGCAGAAGCTGTTAAAAAAATCTACCAACAGTTGACTTTTGCAAATGCAAGGCAAGAAGAAAAACATTTTAAAACCCAAAAGAATGTTAAAGGAAATCCTTTAAATCTTCAAAGACATACAAAAACACATTAAATCTACGCTCTATTCACTCACTCACAGAAAAACCTCATCTTAGAGAATATGCCACAATCTTTAAATGGTTTTAGGTGTTGTGTTGCATTATTTTGTGTTTTTTTTTGTTGTTGTTGTGCGTTTCATTGAAAATTATAGAATGAATGCACCTTGCCAAGTAACAACCAACACCTTTTGCTTAATGTTTTCCATTACCATCACCATGATCATCATCATCATCATCCTCTGTATTGTATTGCTGCGTGTAATACTTTACAATTGTAATGTTGCAATATTGCCACAACGTGAATGTAATGGTTGGTTGCATGGTCTTTACATTAGACAAACGACACTTGTCTTGTTGTTGCCTCTTCCGTTTCGGTTTCGTATTGAAAATGCTAAAAGGAAAGAATACATGAAACGAAATCATTGATGCCACTTTAAGTGTCTATTGTTACTCTTTTTAAATAATGTTGTTGTTGTCTCACTTAAATATGCAGAACTAGAAGAAAAAAAGGATGTTTTTTCTCAATTTCAATTTGAAAGAAAAAAAATTCTAAAAACACCTTTTGATGGATAATTGAAGCCATCCTCCAGCCTTTTTTACATTTTTTTGTTGTTTAATTCCCTGGCTTGGCTATTAATTTTCTTGATTTTAAGAACAGGTTGATGCCTATGTTAGTACAACTCGAATGATGCTGCTGCTGATGCTTGCTACTTCTACAGTTGGTTAATGGGTTTAGAGAACAAGCAACAGATTGTGACAAAGGTTGTTAGTGTCATTAACCGTCTGTTGGATTTAGATGTCTATCATCGATCGTTACAGCGTAACATACAGCACAAACAGCGTGATAGAACGAAGGGATTGAGCAACAACTAAGAATTCTACTCTCTCTTTACATAGCCGGATACATCTATCAAAAATTGATGGATTTAAGGAGGCATAAAATTATGAATGAACACATACACAACTGAATGACTGAATGACTGAATGGATTGAATGACTTGGAATTCATTTCGTTCTCTTAAAATTACCACTGAAAATGCCAGAGGCAAGACATATTTTTTGTGTGCATTTTTAAGAAAAATTTAAATTCATTTGTGGTTTGGTTTGTCCATAAACTGATACTTTGTCTTGGAGATGGCCAATGCCTTTAGTGAGACGGTGATTTTAACTTCTTTCTTATTCTCTTAAATCTTTATCTTTTGAGAGAGTGATTTTAATTATTGCTTTGGAGGCCACAAAATGTTCATGATCTCAGCTAAAAAGGTATTCAATTTCCAAGTACTGGTAGCCATACATAAGGCCAACTGAATGACTATTTCTGTCCTATAAAGTTAAAGGTTAAGTTTCCATAAAAACTTAAAATGTAAGCAGAAGATAAAGCGCATAGAGCCTTAAGGAGAGATTGTCGGTTTGTCGGACTAGAACAGTATGATTGACGGAAGATTTAGGCGTACAAAGAAACAGAACCCTGGTTCACTGCTTGATCATTATATTCATTCCAACGAATGTTGATTTAAATTTAAGTCAAGAGCTTTTGATTGTTCCATATTGAGACATTCTAAACGGGAAAATATGTTGAAGAGTCATGAATACAAAGATGGAATTGCTCATTATTTACTTCAAATGGTGTTGACTCAGTTGTCTGATACAGTTCGTCGAATTTTGAATTCGAAATTTGAACAGAATCTTAAAATCGTCGACATTATTATCATCGGTTTGCTTCATGCTGATAACCATTTGAAATTGTCTGGAAGCAGATCGTATGATCGGAATGAAATGAAAAGGAATTTTTAGAATTTTGTTGCATTGTTCTCGAATTAAGGTCTTGAAGGTCGGGTTTGAATCGAAGTAAGGAGTCGTTGGCGGCTTCTACGGACAGTTGTTGCAGGAATTGTTGATTACTGGCTTAACAGTGCCACACCAGAATACTAGGTCATCCATATTATAGCTTTTGTGGAATGATGTGGAAGAAGGGGCCGTGGTCTAATAAGTGGTGTGTTGACTTATTAAACGTAAGGCCATCAAAACGAAAATATAAAACAAATATTTATTCGTCTACAGACAAATGTCTGGCAAAAACTGTGAGAGTAAATAGGTAAGGGGACGTGTCCTTGCCAATTGAGACAAGTACAGTACCCCGAAACTCAAGTTGAGCCATTGTACAAGAGTGAATAAAGTTGCCATAAAATGTTTCTCAAAAAAATCTGTCGCTCGGAACCGGTGTAGGTCTCGTCAGTCATGTATGAAATTAACGCGCACAACATAATTGGTGTGAGAAGCTAATTTTAACTAGAGTGTTGTAATTACCAATTATGTATGTAATGATGTGGAAGATCATAAGACTATCATTCACTTTTGCTGTTATTGTCTAGAGTTGTATGTGATTAAGGAAATAAGAAGCTGATATGGTGATCGGAGATCTGTGATCGGTGAGAGACTATATGGTTTAATTAGAGCCTCAAAATGTTTTGTACGTGTTTCATTATACTCATTGGTGCGGCTATTTCTCCGGAATTGTAGTTTTTCTTCAGATACCACCTACAGTGAGCGTTAAAAGAACTCAACTTTTTACCACTTAAGGAGAGTGCCCGAAAAAATTTGGCAATATTTCGAAATATTTTGAATTTTTTTTTTTTCGATTTTAAAAACTGGCAATGAAACAATTTTAAAATGAAAATAACGGTAGTTTATTAATGTATACTTTTTTTAATGTACAGTTTCTTTTGTCGCTCACTGTATAATCGTATGGGATCTGCACAGTGTTCCTGCACAATATTTGTTTTGTAATAATTTTGAGTGTCTTATTACTGCATGCGGATGGAAATCATTTCTTATGACCGTATTGGCTTTGAAAAATTGTCTGTCTGTTTCTGGTTTGATCGTAGCGGACACTTCGGGCAGATCTACTATGTAACTTTCAATTTCCAAAGAACTTGTTCGAATTCATCATGTTGTAGTCATAAGAAACATAAGAAATATGTTACGATAAAGAATTCTATGGAAGGAAGCCTTTGCTTCAAACTAAATTCTTCTGCTGGAGGTGGGAGTTACGTACTCTAGATGATGGAATGAAGATCTGAATGCATGGATCTTCATCATTATATGTTTTCCAATCACCTTCTAGTCCCACCTATTAGTTTGGAAGAATGATCGTTAAATTGAGAAAGATTTTGGTTTTGCTTACGTTGGCGGTGGCATTTGGATTAAGTCGATTTGAGATAATTTAGCTAAGTTAAGTTCTTTTTAATCTTTCTGATCTTATTTAACTTTTCTAATGTAATACACACTATAAATGATTATTAATTCAGACAAAAAAAAATTTTTTTATTTATTTTTTTTTTTTTTTCAATTAAGTTTTCCATTTAAATTTCTTCCAAATTATGCCACACAAAAAAATTTTCCCTTTTATCATAAGATCTACGTGTGTTATAATGAAAAACAACAACAACAAAAAAAAAACTTTAATACAAACCAATCGCGTAAAATTTTCAAGAAACAAAAAAGGAGAAACGACGCAATGAAAAATTATTAATCAAAACGGTGAAAAATATGGTAGAGTATTCAAGTAAATGAAGTTTTTCGAATTCGAATTGTTTTTGGTAAGAGTAAGTATGGTAAGCAGTGCTGAAGTCATATTTTTTACACAATTTTATTAAATATTGTCGCGAGAACTTTTATTCTCTGGCTGTTGTTGTTTGTAGTATCCCAAGCATACATGAGGTCTTATTAAGGCTTCTTTGAATATCTTCTACGAGTGAACTTGAGACAGTCCTCAGGACTGAATAGCAGAAGAAACAATGCAGTGGGCCATGAGTTTTAAACGAAATATTTCAAAAGAATTTCAATATCCTCTGTGCAAATTCGTCTTCTTTGTGGAATTTCTAAGCCATTTGTCTAGCAAATAGTATGTCAAGAATGTAATGGCACTACTTGGTTATTTATTTCTAAGAAGGTGCTCTTTACTCCCGCAGAAAATGCTCCGTGCGTACATTTTTGTACGTAAGTTTCTAACATTCGTAGCTTTAACCACTTTTGTAATTACAATATTTGATCCTGCTGGTACCAAATGCTTCGCTTAGGGATCTCATGTATGAAAAATCTAAATTTATTAAGTAGTGGAGGTAAAACAACAGTAGAAACCAGGGGCTAATTACGTACAACTCGATTTAATTAGTATGGAATATGATCGAATTTATTCCGCTCACGAGCTGTGTATTTAGTTCTCATGACGGTCATGTCATTGAAGGCATTCAGGGTAAATATTAAGAAAGTTTTAAGAAGTTAAAGACATTTGCATCTTAGCAATGCTAAGGTGCAATGCTATCTCTTTGATCTTGGCCATTGATTGATAGGCAAAAAATTTTGTTTGCTTTGCCTAAAGGCCAGAGTTGTAAACTTTATTGTAGGGCGTAACATACCATCACTGCTGTTAAAACGGTCAATCGAATTTCAATGCGTTGATTTGTTAAAAATTGAACTCCTTTGAGTAGTTCCAGTTTTTATATGATAAAATGTTGAAATGGTTGTTGATAAGTCGCCGTAGTCTAGTAGGTAGTGTGTTGGCTTATTAGACGAAAGGCCAAGGTTCGAATCCCCGGTCAGACATCGAAAACGAAATATGAAAAATATTTCTTCGGCGACTTCCTCTCAGCAGATTTCTGGCAAAAACTCTGAGAGTAAATAAAATGAAAATTTTCTCAAAAAAATCAGGCCTTCGGAGTCGACTTTAAACTGTAGATCCCGCCACTCATGTATAAATTTAACACACACAACATAAGTGGTGTGAGAAACTAGGCCATAACTTCCTAACTGAAGGGTTGTAATGGCCAATTATGTATGTATGTATGGTTGTTGTACTACTGCTAGATTCTTCACTGCGGTCTTGCAACACCAGTTGAAAAATTGTATTCTCATGGATTCTCATGTACACTCATGTACCTTTTTTGTCAGGGTACTCTCTCTTCCAGCTCTGTGAAAATATATTTGGGTTTGCATTATCGTGTGCAGAGGAAGACTATTGAATTCATTGAGTTCCTATTCTTTATGAAGAGATTGCATTTCCCAAATCTTCCTTTTGCGTACGTTGCTAATGTTTTTTTTTCTTTCTCTGGCGGGTCAGAGACTAGCTTAGCTGGATTCACTTTAAAAATTTGAAAACTAGGACAAGAACTGTGTTTACCTCATTATGCATTCTATAATTAATTTGCTGGACATGTAGACCAGCACCTTAACCACTTCACTACCTTTCCTGTCGTATTTATATTTCCAGTTTTCATTCTGTCATAATGAATCTTTAAACCAGTTTATTAGGTCGCCTAGTAAAACAAAAAAAAAAACTCGTAAAAATCCTCTCCTCATACTTTATTCGAATTCAGTTAATATTTCTAAACTGGTAGCAGTAACCGGTTCTCGTTTACAATATTTTTTTCCGCGCTGTTATTGAACACTCTATTAGCGAAACATAAAGGCCAAAATCAAAAGCAGGCAATTACAAACGTAATTTGCAAAACATCACCGCAAACTGTCAAAATTTTTTGACATTTACAAATTATTTTTATACACTGAACACGATTACATACACATACATACATAGATACATACAAACATACATACATACATACATAGTTAATAACAACAGCAACAGCAACAGAAATACACTTGTATGCACGTACATACATACGTTTGTATGTTAAGTAAAGAAAAATAAAACTTCTTTAAGAATTTCACATGTTGCACATGTAGCAGCCACACGAAAATGTACAACAAAAAAAAAAAAAAAAAAAAAAAAAAAAAAAAAAATTTTTTTTTTTTGCTTTTGATTTTTTCTTATTTATAAACAAGAAAAAAATTTTAAAGGGGGGAGCAGGGCAGACAGAGAAAATATCTGAAAAATTATTATTTTGTATCAGTACACAGAACAACAACAACAACAACAAGAAAAAAAATCAAAAACGAAATGAAAAACTTTAAGATTTTAACACATATGGTTGGAGAACGTGCAATAACAGACGTATAGAGAATGCACTTGCAACAAGACTCTTTCACTCGTCAACACTGCCGTGTGTGCCACACTATATGCAGCTGAAACTGTATTAGATTTTCAGTATTTTTTTTTTTTTTTAATTTTTTTTTGTTTTTGCATCAATTACTACTGTATTCGAGTGCAATTTCCCAGAGCTGAGTTACTTTGATATTTTTGGTTGTTGTTGTTTTTGTTGTTTTTTTTTCTCATTTCTTTCAAATACTGAAACATAGTCTGTGTTAATTTGCGTCAACAGGCCAATATACACTTTGATTTTCTTGTTTATATTATTTTTTTTTGTTGTTGTTGTTGTTTTTTTATAATAATTTTCTTATTTTTTTTCTCATTATTGTTGTATTATTGCTGCTGATGCTTCTACCGCTAATATTGTTATTGTTGTTGTTTTCTACTAGTTTAACTGAAAATTTGAAAAATTTTGTTTATTTTTCATAAATGCCTTTAGTCAGTGCATGCCAAAAAATAAATTTTTTCTCTTCAGAAAATTAAAAATAAAAAATGAAAAGAAAACAAAAAAAAGAAAATTTGAAATAATTTTCTATTAAGTGGAGTGTGTATAAACAAAAACAATACACATTTGCACGCACTTACTTACATACAGTAAGCGTCAAAAGAAATTCTTCAAAAATATAAATTAATAAATTACCGTTAATTTTACTTTAAAAATTGTTTCATTGTCAAGTTTAAAATTGAAACAAAAAAAAAAAAAAAAAAAAAAAAATACAAGAAAAAAAAATCGAAATCTTGCAAAATGTTTTCGGGCACTCTCCTTAAGTCGTAAAAGTTGAGTTTGGTGTTTGTTAGAATCTTATCCTTAGTGTACAGTTTCTTTTGACGCTCACTGTATATATATATATTTCGTATATAAAAGGTATAAATAAACAGTGATTGAGTAAATCTGGTATTGATTTTTTATTGTGCGTACGCACAAGTAGTACACCCTACACAGCGAAAAAAGTTTTGTATTTATAAGGATCGTGATCTAGATTTTCACGCCACCCATATTGTGTGTGTTAATTTTATCCATGAGTGGCAGGACCTAGAGCTTAAAGTCGTCTTCGAAGGACAGATTTTTGAGAAACTTTTCATGGCAATTTTATTTACTCGCAGAGCTTTTGTCAGAAGACTCCGGAGAGGAAAACGGCGAAGCAAAATTTTTTCATTTTTCATTTTATTCGAGCTGTCTGGGCTTAGATTTGAACCACTGCCTCGCATCTACAACGGCGGATCCTATATATTGCTTGTAAAACATAAAAGAATTGAAATTTTGGGCCAATTTTGAACGTTTATTATGAAACATTGATGCTCTAAGCATTTATTAGAAGTAACGGACCGTACTAGCTACATAGACCTTTCCCAACATTCTGGTAATATGCAGATTTTAAATCAATTTTTGAGTGCGTGAAGTGAAACGTATTACAGTGAGAGTACTGATCGAAACAATGAGTAGTAGTAGGACATCGGCGCACTGTCCTGCCTTTAAGACAGTGGAGCCAATACTTCCTGACTATTTGTTTCTAACAGCTACTAACAGCGTCTCAATAAATTTGACTGGACGTAGTCATAACGGTACGTCAAGTGCCCCTATTTGGTCACATATCCTCAGGCAATACTCACTTCAGAGTAGTCAATTGTATGGGTGGCAGTCGGACGGAGCACTATCTTCTTTTTAATGCGGCGGAGCTAAAAGTTTACGACTATTACTCTCCAATTGGTTTCAGAACGGCAAATTATACTGCGTGCAGTCGTGGGGGCATTTCAGGCCGCATATACCTGTAGTTTCTTTAGGAATAAGCCCTTCTGAGTAATTAATTGCAATTGTGGCAGTTTAAGTTATGAAATATAAGGGAACTTTAGTTAGATTTTAGAATACAAACAGCAATACAAATGCTTAGTGAAATTAAGTTGCGGTTCGCTAATCGCCTTCATTGCTTTTCATATTCTAAAAATGAATCTAAAGTTCTGTTACATTGCTTGGACGTTCGGCTAATTCTGACTTAAGTCTTCATTAATTGCAGAAGACATCTTGGTTTTAACGTCACCAAAGACCTTCACTTCATGGATATTCAGCCAAGGTGTTTAACGAGCTTTACATATGATTTCTTTTTCTTCGAATTGTTGCTCGCGAATGATTCGTTGCTAAAAATCTTACAATGTCCCCCGACAAGAACTCCTTCAGTAACTTATTTTCATGCTGTTTGCAAATATTTTGAAATTGTTGCTAGCAACTGCTAACAAAAGTTTTTCTTGAGTTCTACGTATAGTCCTACTTTTTTTTTTAAAGATGTGACGTAGCTTAAGCACTCTATGATGTTCTTTGATGATGTTATCCTCTTTAGGCGATCTGCAGGCATGTTAGATGGCTTATTTGGAGTGTGATTGAAGGCACTTATTTACTGTCAAGCATCTATTGAAGCATGTTGGCTTTTAATGTGAAGCAAATACACGGAATTTGTAGAAATCTTGTCACACATGTAGGTGGTCTCTTGGCTTGTGGGATGGACACTTATTTACTGTCAAGCATCTATTGAAGCATTTTGCGTATTTTGGTAATGTGAAGCAAATACGCGGAATTTGTAGAAATCTTGTCACACATGTAGGTGGTCTGTTCGCTTGTCGGATGGACAATATAGAGTATGTTTGAGGGCACTTATTTACTGTCAAGCATGTAGTCAAGCATTTTACGTATTATGGTATACCACGCGGAAGCAAATACGCGGAAATTGTAGAAATCTTTTCACACATGTAGGTGGTCTGTTTGCTTGCGGGATGGACAATATAGAGTGTGATTGAAGGCATTTATTTACTGTCAAGCATGTAGTCAAGCATTTTACGTATTATGATATACCACGCGGAAGCAAATACGCGGAAATTGTAGAAATCTTTTCACACATTTAGGTCGTCTGTAGGCTTATGGGATGGACAATTTAGAGTGTGATTGAAGGCACTTATTTACTGTCAAGCATGTAGTCAAGCATATTGCGTAGTATGGTATACCACGCTGCTGGCGAAGTAAATATGCGGTCTCCTCGCTTGTGAGAGGGACAATTTTGAGTGTGATTGAAGGCACTTATTTACTGTCAAGCATGTAGTAAAGCATATTGCGTAGTATGGTATACCACGCTGCTGGCGAAGTAAATACGCGGTCTCTTCGCTTGTGGGAGGGACAATTTTGAGTGTGATTGAAGGCACTTATTTACTGTCAAGCATTTAGTCAAGCATTTTGACTACTCTGATATAACACACCGCTGGCTCTAAGTGTAGAGTAAAGATGGGTAATTTGTAGAAATCTGTTCACATATCATTTGGTCTTTAAAATTTTCTTCTTAGCCAAGTCTTTCCGCAGTTACTTTCAAATGAATTCCAAGAGATTGTAAAGCAAATAATTTACGGAATACGAAATTCGTTGTTCATCCTATCAAATAATGTTGATATTCGCATCATTTTTATCCGGCATACTTGCTACACTTAATCTCTATTTTTTTGTTTTTGTTTCTCTTTAATTTTCCTTAAAGAAAAATGAAAAAGAAGAAGAAACAGAAGAAGAAAATAAATAAATTTGTATCGAGTTGTCAGCTGAAATGTCACATGGTATTCCTTTTGCTAACAGCAGAATTCATTTCACTGGCGTATATTTTCTAGTGACATTTCAATAATATTTCGTGTCTAAATTTTCAATTCCTACTCTCTCTCCTTCCGATTGCCTAAAACGGTTTCATGCACATGAAAATTTTTGAAAATGATTGTCACTGCGAATGAGAAATTCTGTCGTTTAACATTTAACCAGTGGTTGAAAATGATTTTCTTTTGAAAAATTAAAAGTGGGAACTACTACTTCGGATGGGCATGAACTGCTTGTGAGATCTCTACACTGTAGTGTGTGTGATTCGATTTGATTTGATTTGTGTTTTAAAACTGTTAATCCGTGTGGTGTATTTACAACAGTCGGATTACAGCAGCAGACTCCTTCCAGAATGGTGTTCAAAGCTGTTATAAACATCTGTCTGAACACAGTGTTTAACTCTAACATTAAGTGTAGGGTACCCTTCTTTAAGACCATCTGTTGTCTACAAAATTCGTTTTGCGGTTAGAAATCAATTTCTTATAAATGACATCACTTTGTAATAAAAAAAAAGAAGAAGGAAAAGAAATTGAAAATCATTGTGAATAATTAAATATTTTTTCCTTTCATTATGATGTGAGGATGGCCAGTCAAAGTTCCTACTGCTATTGTATTAGAGAGTGCAACAGGTATTGGGTATTGGATTGGGTATTTGCATTTGTATGAGAGAGAGAGAGAGAGTGAAGGTTTTCATAATTAAAATTTATTAAAAGGAGTGAAAATTGCTTCTTTTTTTTTTTTGTGGTTTCTTCAAATGTCGTGTTGTTTTATGATAATTTCATAACCATTGCTGTTGTTGTTGTTGTTGTTGTTATTGTTGTTGTATTTTGATTAGAAACCACAAACGTAATTTGATTTGCTGGTCAACCACACGTTCAATTGATGACAAGCGTTTAATAGCAAACAATTTAAAGATTAAAAATTCTAATTTATGCATTGGGGGCTTCAAAATTGTTGCATGAAGGGATTAAAAATTTAAAGAATTATTATGTGTGTGAAGTTAAATTCGAATTTGAAAATCCAAGACGCAATCCATAAATTTTAGCAACGCCACATTTGGCTTTAACAGAGCAAAATTTGCTCTTAACAGAACAAAATTTACCCTTAACAGAGCACTGTTAACTGTTTAACAGTGAAAATAAGACTATTGACATGAAGTTTAATTCTCATTATGATCATTATTATTTGTAAACAATAATGTTGAAATGAAAAGGACGGTTGGTGGGGATGGAGGACGGAATTATTTCAGCTATCCCACTACCACCGTTGGAAAGACGACACTCTGGACTATCATGTACATATAGTCTGTATGGTGTACTATTTCTTATATTTTCCAAAATGGCCACTGATCTCCTAGAGAATTTTCAAAAAAAAATTGATAGTTTCAAAGCCAATTTTCACATTACCATATCACTTTATGTGCGACTTTTTCGCTGATTATATTAAAAGGAACCTTGGAACCTTCCTTCGAGGATGATATGGTACTCCTAGACCTAGTATATGCCCTAAAATTAACTCCTACGCAAGTGACCTTCTTCAGATGGATACTGTTAAACGTCTAACAGTGCTCTGCTAAGGGCAAGTTTTGCTCTGTTAAGAGAAAATTTTGCTCTGTTAACGCTAAATGTGGCGCTGCTAAAATTTGTGGATTGCGTCTTGGATTTTCAAATTCGAATTTATCTTCACACACATAGAATTATTACCTTGGAACACATACAATATTTGACAGCAAGCAAAGAGAATTTGAATTTTCTTTTTGAATAATAAAAAAAATACTTTCCTTTGATGTAAAAATCGAAGAGAGGCTTTATTTAAGATTCTTAATATTTTGATAAGAGTTGGCTTGAACTTCTAAAAGCCATAGGGCTAAGGGCTTTAATTACACACCTTACCAATCCTTAGGATGAGGATGAGAACGTGTACTTGTCCCAATGATAATACTTAGGGGTCGAAATGACCCAGTGAAATACGTCCTAGAAGAGAGAGAGAGAGAGAGAGAGAGAGAAGATAGTGAAAGACATAGAAGAAATGGGAAAAGAAGAAGAGGTAGAAAGGGATATAAGAGACGGAGGAAGGAATATTGACCATAAACACGCAAGAAAGCTTAACTGCAACCTTGATGCCCTTCTGAAGATACTTCTTAATCAGTTCAGCCGATTTATGAATCAATGTAGAGTCCTTATATCGACTCTAGACAGAGTCTAAATTTAGGAAGAAAAAAGGGAGGATATAACAGACGGAGGAAGAAATATTGACCATAAACACACAAGAGAGTTCAACTGCAACCTTGATGTCCTTTTGAAGATACTTCTTAATCAGTTCAACCGATTTATGAATCAATGGAGAGTCTTTATGTCGATTCTCGACAGAGAGTCTAAACTTTCGAAGAAGCCTCTGCTCAGGGTCCTCAATCTCAACCCGCTGAGGTTTGGAGAGATGCCGAGCAAGTGTTTGATCGTTTCCAACTCTTCCTCATAGCAACATGCACTGCAATAATCCCGGATGGGATCTAATCTCGCAATGATCTGTAATGAATCCAACAACATTCCTTAGTCTTATAGATAAAGATATACAGCAGAGTTGGACGTGGGATCTGCTATACCATTTGGTCTTGGACTCTATTGAAATTAATAGCTTTGCCAATAGCTTCCACTGACTAACATTTAGGACTCTTTCATTGAAAGGGCAAAGCTCTTATATTCCATGACTAGAGTTGCTTGTTGAAAACAGACTAAGGTCTCCATGGAAAAGAGGTACGTACGGTTTTTAAGGCAAGCAGTGAGTCATCGAATACATTACAAGTGAATCGATTCTTTATATTACGGATCTCCAGTATGTATGTTGAGTCGTCGTAGTCTAGTAGGCAGTGTGTTGGTTTATTAGGCATGAAACCGTTGCTTTAATCTTGAACAAAATATGGATCATCGGCGACTTCCTCTCTACAGTCTGAGTGTAAATAAAATTGCCATGAAAAGTTTCTCAAAAAACTGTCGTTCGGACACGACTTGAGACTGTAGATCCCGGCATTCATTGATCAAATTAATACAGGGAGCATGGGTGGTGCGTCGTAGGAGAATTTAGCAATTGTTGAACTCAGAATATGAAATTCTAATAGAGCCTACTGGCTAATACCCGAAACTACCTTGGCAAAGAAGGAGACATAAATATTCAGAATCTTTTATCGAAAGATGATAAAGGTATTCATGATGAATGAATTAATTCATGAATTCATCATGAATGAATTAATTCATGAATACCTTTGTCGACAGTATAACAGCTAACATGATGCCCTCCACAGTCCATAAGCTGGGTTATCATAAAGTTTACTCTACTGTTTTTTTTTTCTTTTTTAAGTCAACTATTAGCCAGAACCTGTATTACTCCATACATGCAATAAAAAACAAATATGAACTACAACAAGTTTTGCTAACAAAGTTAATGACAAACACAAACAAAACAAAACAAAAGTGGAAACAAAAATAGAAACCATTTAGGAGGGGCCTGAAGAACAGAAAAAAGGGATCAACCGGAAAACAGCACGGAACCAAAATTAATACACAATAATTGAAGACAATTTTCTATAATTTTCTTTAATGTTGTTATTGTTGTTGTTGTTGCCTGTAAAACTTTGCCTTTGTAACAATATTTGTCGCCCATACAACAAATAAAAACAACAAAAAAAAAAAAAAGAAAAAATTCGATGTAAATGTCGCTGTAGTTATAGTTGCCAATATTTAAATATTTTCTGAATGTTGTTGTTGTTGTTATTGTTGTTTCTATTATTGGTTCGTGTCATTGTTATTATTGTTGTTACCGACTATTGTTGGCATTTCATGAAATGGGTATGATTTAAACGGGTTATGCCATAGAGTTGCAACTCTCATTCGAATTAAGTGCGAATCATGCAAAATAGATGCAAGCGTGTAAAGGATATTCAAGGTCACATGAAGAAACTGGAAGCTTTGCAGATATGACAAGGTCAGTGCATCAACGTTATGTATACGTTGCATCACGCAGTCGAATTTTTGTTAGAGAAATTGTAGCAGGTAGGCCCTATTTATCGAGCTTACGGCGCTCTCAGCAATTGAGCCTATCTTCCGGCTAATTATGGCATATTTTGCACTTAGATTTGCATCGCCATCCATACATACATACAACACTTTAGTCAGGATTACGACCCAGTTTTCATCAATAAAACATACAATTTACCAGGATGACTTATAGGTTGCAAGAGCATTGGCATTCTGAGTTGTAGAGCAAAATTTTCTTTAGCCATGAAATTCCAGTCAGTAGTTACATGCATACTTAGGCTCTTGGGGTTCGGAGAACGATGAAGTGTTGATAGAGCTGCCATTGGACTCATGTAATAAAAACTAAAAGTGGTCGAAAAGCACCTTTAAAGGATCGGATGCAGCAATCATTCATTGCATTTCGTGCATAATCGCAAGATCCAAGCATTGTAATCAAGCAAAGGGTTAATCGAAATCATAGTTTTCTGTGAGTGAAGGCATCACCCGTATTTTGCTCAGAATTTGAGCATGTTTGGACGTCTAAAACAACACTGATCCAATCTACACATTGCGTGACTGCTCTAGTTTCACCTGAGGACTGTATTCTTGATCTTCACTCACGTAGATATGCAAGTAGATGTGCGCTAAAGAGCGTTATTTAGCCATGATTATTAATCAGTTTTACACAGTGGCATCCTATATTTGACATTCTCCGCATAGGGCAAATTATCGATTAATAATACCCAAATAATAGTACTACACATTGCGTTGCTGCTCTAGTTTCACCTGATCTGCTGTGTAGCATGGAGATTTGCGCTAAAGAGCGTTATTTAGCCATGATTATTAATAAGTTTTACGCAGCGTCACCCTATATTTGGTATTCCCCAAATTGGGGCAAATTATCGATTAATAATTATAATAATAGCATGTAGATATGCGCTAAAGAGCGTTATTTGACCA
Organism: Sarcophaga bullata; assembly: GCA_005959815.1. Taxonomy (NCBI): domain Eukaryota; kingdom Metazoa; phylum Arthropoda; class Insecta; order Diptera; family Sarcophagidae; genus Sarcophaga; species Sarcophaga bullata. Next base: position 95,692 of record QOCX01000148.1, on the reverse strand, counting down.
CGATTATTAATCAGTTTTTCGCAGTGTCTGCTTATATTTGATATTCTTAGAATGGGGCAAATTATCGATTAATAATCCCCAAATAATACTTCCTTCAACGGTTTGTTACACTTTTAACTGTTAATTGTTGTTGTCGTTTACATTTATTGCTGCTAACTTCAGGTTAATTGTGACTATCTATGCCCTCGACCGTTTATCCAATGCTTGGACTGTTCCTTACTTCGTATTTAAATAGTTTTGGAAGCGAAATTCTTAAATCGTTTATCCCCAACACCCTTTCCGTTCGCATAAGTACCGTCATTATTTATAAAACGCCGTTACTTTTATGTTTTTTTTTTTTCACTGCAGCAACATTGTAATCCGTTTGCAGCGATTGTCATGCGCGTTAAGAACTAATTTTTCTGAAATTGTTTTTCATTTATTTCTGGCACCTTAAGACGTGGGTGGGTTGTTGTACGATACGTTCGATTTGTTGGCAATGTTGGCAATGTTGTTCATTCGTTGTTTTGTTGTTTCTTAGCCAAGTTTTAGCCAAGTTGGCCCAAACAATACGAAAATAAATGGTTAAATATCGTTGTTAATATGTTCAAATTATAGTGTATAACTTAATTTTGTTTTTTTTTTGTTGTTGTTGTTGTTGTTGTTGTTGTTGTTGTATTAAAGAAAACAGGAAAAAAAAAAAAAGAAAAAAACTTCGTTTCGTTTCATTTGGTTTCGCTTTTACTTGTTTGGCACGGTTTAGCATTGAGCGCGCTGAGTGGGTGGGTGGCAGCGTATTTAATTGATTGCCTGCACCATGGCTCTTGTAAAACAATATTTTATAATATTTTAAGCATTAATTATTCGATTTCATGCAAATACTTTGTATTTAAAAATTTTTTTTTCATTTTTTTTTTTTTTTTGTTTGCTTGCAGGTAAATTTGATTTTCAAAAAAATATTAAAACATTGGCTGGCAAGCGTAATCGTTTGGTAAGTAAAAGGCATGACAGTTTTTCCTCTTTTTCTTGGTTTCATGTTTGTTAAATAATAAAAGTAAAGAGGCTTCAGTGGATAAAATAAAGCGGCATACGAGAGAGTGATAAAATAAAAACAACGTCGTGGTTCATCAAGGCGACTGGAATGTTTTAAAGACCTTGGGCTTAATTTGTAGCATCTTGATGAGATGGGATAAACAATCATTTACTCAGAGTAGATAGGTTTTTAGATTGTTGGATGTGAGCTTAAGTTTCAAAGATCTCGAAGAGAACGAAATACGAAAAAAAATTTCTTCGGCAACTTTCTCTCAGCAGTCTTCTGGCAAAAACCTCTGTCAGGCATAGTTTCGCAAAAATCTTTCGTGTTGACTTATAAGACGCAAGATCGTGGTTCAAACTCCAGCTTTCAGTCATGTTGTACAGAACGAAATTTTAAAAATATTTCTTCCTCGGCTTGCTCTCAGCAGATTTCTGGCAAAAATTCTCAGAATAAATTAAAATTGTCACGAAAAGTTTCAAAAAATATGTCGTTCGATGTCGACTTGAAACTGTAGATCCCGCCACTTACATATGAAATTAATGCACACAACATGGGTTGTAATCCTTACTAAAGTGGTTGTAATGATCAACTAAGCAAGTAAGTACTCCAAAGAGCATCATGGCATTGTTTTTGAAATAAATTGGAAAACGACTGCAAACAGTACTCGATCCATTTGGATTTATTAAAATCCGCAATAAAGGACTTTATTCTTGAACTCGATGTAGAGGATTACCATTCACCTCATAGAACTATGCGAGTAATATTATTATGTAGTCACCGGAGTCTAGTGGTAGTGTGTTGGCTTAGCAATCTTCTGGCAAAAACTCTGAGAGTCAAATAAAATTGCCCTGAAAATCTTCTCAAAAAATCTGACGTTCGATGTCGACTTGAAACTGTAGGTCTCCACACTCATGTATGAAATGAAATTAACGCACACAACCTGGGTTGTAATCCTGACTAAAGGCTCATGATATTGTTTTCATAAATAAATTGGAAAATGACTGCAAACAGTACTCGATTCATTTGATTTATTAAAATCTGTAATAAAGGACTTCATCCTTGAACACCATATGGGCCCCATAACAATTACGCCAGCGATATTATGAAATCGAATTTCAATACCAAGATAATCGTCTTGAACTTGCGTTATTTGTCAAGCACGAATTAATCGCTATTACAACAACAATATAACAAATACAATACCAACAACAACAACAACAACAGCAACAACGAAATTTGTCTTGAAATTATTGCAAACATAAAATCAGTTGAACTTGTTTTCCCATTGACATAAAAACAACAACAACAACAACAACAAATTCTAGCAATTTACACCATTTTAAAGCAACTCATGCAACAAATTTTTCCTTTACATTTAGCCAACTTTAACATGCAACAGCATGTAACAATCACAACAACAACAACAACAACAACAACAACAACAACAACAACAACAACAACAACAATGACGAGCAATAAATAGTTCAAAAATTTTATACTTGACTTTACACTCTCGCCTAACTAGAGTAACTAGAAGAGCACAAAAAAAAAACCAGGAGAAGGAATTGTAGTTGTTATGGTTGTCGATGTCGATGTTTCTGTTGCTGTTGCTGTTGATGTTGCTGTTGCTGTTGTCGATATTGACAGACATGTTATTCTAATTTATTTACGATTTTATTTTTATTTTTGCAACCAAACAAATGCACGAACATGTGCCACAAAAATAAAACTAAATCATCAGGAGATTTTGTTTTTTTGGCAACCGCAAAAGTTAATACCGGGTTTGAGCCAGAAAACCAAAAAAGGAAAAACACTTTCATGCTTCCATTCCACAAATGATTGCAACAATTATTCTACCACAGTGTGGCATAACGAAGAAAATGAAAACTTTTACAATAAAACCAACTTAAAAAATACTTTTTGTGGCAGTTTCTGGTCTGGTTCGTCAATATGTATTATGGCAAGGAGGCATGCAACACAATTATTTACATCATCAGTGTGCCAATCAACCAATCATCATCATCATCATCATGATGATGGTGGCAACAATGAATGTGGCATGCTATGTTTCCTTAAAACCAAACCCATGCCTATTTTCACTCTCAGCAGCATTACACATTCAGGAATTTATTTTAATGGCAGCAGTTTGATGCTTATGTCATAGGGTTCAGACTATCAGTGCTAAGTGTACTATGCCAGGAAATAAAGGAGTTCAACTGGGAATCGAAAGTAATGTTCTTGATTCATCTTATGGTTTGACCAGAAAGAACAGTCTCTGTGAATATATAGTTGGCGAAGTCGACTACTTCGACTAGTAGATAGTGTCTTGGCTTAGTAGACACGGGTCCTTGGTTCAAACCCTAGCTCAGACATGTTGAACACAACGAAACATTAACAAATATTCCTTTCGGCGGCTAGTCTTCTAATAGAAGCTGTGAGAGTAAAGGCAATTGCCATGGAAGAAAGCTTCTCAAAAATCGACTTTAAATTTTCCCGCCACTCATGTATAAAAACTGAGTACACATAACATGGGTGGTGTGACAAACTTTGTTATAATTCTGACTAAAGTGTTGTAATGATCAAATAAGTGGATGAGAATTTTACTACTTGAGTGCTATTACTAGACGCCGTTGTCTAGTAGATACTTTGTTAGACGTAAGACCACGGTTCAAACCCCACGTTAGACATCTCGAACAAAACGAAGTATGAACAAATATTTCTTCGGCAACTTCCTCTCAGCAGATTGTTGGCTAAAACTCTGAGAGTAAAATAAAAAAGAAAGGTTTCTCAAAAATCTGTCGTTCGGAGTCGACTTTAAACTGTAGGTACCACTATTCATGGAAAAAATTGGCACACCCAACATGAGTGGTGTAAAATGCTTGGTTGTAAACTTGGCTAAAGTGGTTGAGAATTTTTCAGTGCTTGAAGACTATTACTTGCTAATTGATGACAAAGATGTTCGCAGTATGATGTGATGTTCGTTGTGAAAGATATCTTCACTGAGGGCTTAGTTAACGGTGCTTCTTATATGGCCTACGTGCGAAAGGTATTCAAGCCTCATTGTTTTTTAAATTCGAAGACTATGAAGAAGATTTTTTCATCTTCTCCGGGTGTAGTTGAAGGTTTCGTGTTTGTAGTCAAGCACTTCAAAATAAAGATTTTCAGATCTTATGGTTCTAAATACTTGCTTACGTACTTAATTGACCATTAAGAAACTGATTAATGGATTTCGAGCTGCCTTAGCACAGGTTCTAAGTACTTCTAACGCTTTTATATCTTTTTCTACTTCCGATCCACTGCACTAAGTGTGTATATCCAGCTGGCACTCTTTGCTAAAGAGTCAGCAACTGCATTACCTTCATAGCAGCATCCTATGTCTAGGCATGCGGTAGTCCTTCATCTGGAGAGAGTTGTCTGGCAGACATGCCTCAATGATCTTGCAAGCTGCTTGAGTTTCTCATAAGTATCTGTATATCCCTGCAGGGGACTCATGTGAATGTCTAGAGTATCATAAAGGAAAAAGAAGAGAAAGCCACGATGATTGTAAACAAAGACAATTATTTGGGAAAAGCTTTCGTTGTTTATTTCTAGGAAACTATAGGCATTGGAATTTAGTGTGTTGCTTAGAAGGCATGAACTTTACCTAACAACAATTTGATTATTCTTGTTGACCACTTGTTTGGAGTTACCCTCACCCAAAAAAAAAAAAAAACATTCTTTTGAAAACAAAGAGAAGCCATCGTTTTTCTTTATTTGCTTTTGTTTTTCTTCTTTTTTTCATTTTTTGTTTTCAAATATTGCGCATGACTTGAAAAAGAAAAATAAAAACGAAACAAAGATGACATGACATTCACTTTTAAAAGCAAAAAAACATGGCAGAAAAGCACAACATTTTGGCGATTGGTTTGGTGGAAGTTGGGCGATATAATGTTGCTGCTGCTGCTCTACTGCTACAATTTATGAGATCCCATCCAAGTTGTTTTGAGTTCAGCCATTAAATTTGAACGGAAAATGTTTTTTCTTGTTGCGTTTCTTCTAAAAATTATAAGAAAATTGCTGAAGAAACATGCAAGTTTTTTTTAAGACAATTACAAGTCGTATGCTGTTGTTGTTGTTGTTGTTGTAATTCTATTTTAGATTTCAATGTCCGAGTATAGTAAGCAAGTGTTGCGTGTTTATAGAAATCAAAAAAAGTTTCCTAAGTTAAGTCTTCTCTTCCATATTCCATATGCCTTGAGAGTGGTCATAAGAATAGCAAAGTGACTGACTGACTGGCTGGTTAACAAACACCTACTCATGTGTGACTACCATATTCATTCATTCATTCATTCATTCCTTCATTCACCTTCTCACTCTGACTGTTGAATGTTTAACTCTTTTTCTCTCCATTTTCATGTGTTGGCCAGCCAGTCTTTTGTGTTGGACTTTCTCAAGTGTTAGCCACCGCTAAGTGTGAATGTCAGCTGGTATTGGTGTGTGTGTGTGTGTGTCTGTGTCTGTGTTACCTTTAAGACTTTTATGAGCACTATATTACAAAGGCAATAATGTATTCATTCAATATCCAGCAAAAGAAAAAATGAAGGGGGTTTGTCCACGTTAGACCACTGAACCATACAAACAACCATGTTGCAACCATGTTTCTTCTTTTTTAAACTTCCTTTTACTCTTCATCATACTTTCTGTTCCATCATTACACGCGAACGAGAGATCAATTCTAAAGTAATAAATTGAAACACTTTTTTAGTTGCTTTTTTTTTCTTTTTCTTTTGCTTCATGGGTATCTAAGGAAGGCGTTAGTTGTTCTATTTTTTTTTTTTGCTGACTCGTGGTTTATTACTAAAGAAAGCATTTAATATCAGTATTATGACTAAAACGTTTTAATTTTAGTCACTAAGTGAACAAAAAAAAAAAAAAAAAAAAAAAAAAAAAAAACTACCAAGGAAGGAAGTAACAAACGGTCATGAACGACCTTTTAATGGGCTACACAGCAATACGCTTTTCAGTTTGAATGCTAAGGCATTCAGTGAAGGACTTCCACTAAGTAACTGAGAGTTGTTGGCTGATGACTCACAGAAGAATTTATGGATCTTAAACAAGGTTTGCTTCATTATTTGTTTTAAGGCAGCATGACTCTTATTTGGATTAAAAGAAGTAAAGTTTACTTAGCTTTAGTCTCCGTGGTCTAGCAGATAGTATGTTGGCTTGTTATACGTGAGGATACGCTTCAAACTGCGATGAACTTTCGACCCTTAGCACCCCTCTGACCTCATAATTGATAACGCTATCGTCGATTTCGTCAACGACAGATGGACGGCCCCAAAAACAAGTAGAACTTCGTAAAAGAATAATTCTTCGGCGACTTCCTCTCAGCAATATTCTATTTAGGACACTGAGAGTAAATAAAATTGCCATGAAAAGTGTCTCAGAAATCTATCGTTTAGAATCGGCTTTAAACTGTAAGTCCCCTCACACATGTATAAAATTAATACACACAACACAAGTGGTGTGAAAAGCTAGGTCATAATCCTGACTGAAGGCATGCAATGACCAATTATGTACAAATGTAATGTATGAAGACAAATATACCCTCAGAATCAATAATTATCCTGCGAACTTTTTCCATAAGATGTTACAAACACCAGTTCCATAGCGATAACACTACTCGCTCTCCAATAGCAGTAATGTAGGGCATCAGACCTTAAACCATAGGTAGCATACACGTGCATTACTTAAAACGTATGTATCTATCGCATCTAGATAGGATGACTTGCGCTGGTGTTAGTTAGTCTAGGCTTACTGATGCAATATAATTACAACAGCACCAACAACAACACCAACACACATGATTATTGCCACACGGTATTGTTATTACCAAGTCAGCTGAAAAAAAAAGTGAACGAAAACTGAGGGTGTTATTTGCCATAATTAAATACAATTTTTCAGTCTTTCTTACACAATTCGTTGTTGTTGTTGTGGCAGAAACACTTGTTGAATTACTTCAATTATTCAGAGTGAGTGAGAGTGAGCGAGCGAACGATACACCAAACAGTCTCTATGCCAGTGTACTACTGCAACAGCAAGAATAGTGTACAGTGTGTGTACTTGTAGTGCAACCACGTGTAGGTGTCATTGCTTCATGTTTTTGGGAGTGAAAATTGAATGAAAAAAAGAAAAAAACTTGAGACAATTTATCCGAACCTGGAGTAGAAAAAATAAATCCTTTTAACCTTGAGAACTAGTGGTTTAGGATGAAAAAAATTTGTATTTCAACCATCTTGATTCTTCATTAGGAATCTGCTGACTTTAAGTGCGATTTTTTAGAGACCAAGTGAGGTGGGTTTCCAAAAGCCCTGTATTTATTGGGACAGTCCATGATAAGTTTTTTCCTCTTTGTAGCATTGAGCAGTAGGAAGTCATACTTACAGAATCTTGGTTCCTTGGTTAAACAATAGTTACTGTACTGCTGTGTTTTATACCTCAACTAGTCATAATCAATAGTTTCGGGTTATACTTGTAGTCAGTTTTGTTTAAGACACCTGTTGGACTCAAGCTAGATTTAGTGTTTGCGCTCTAAAACAGACCGGACTTTATACCAAGTGATCTCTTAAGTTTGAAATCATTGAGCCGTTTGAGATGCTTAGGCTTGCAACAATCTTTCACATTTAAATCTCCGATCCGGCAACATCATATCTTCAATTTTATAATTGTTTCGGCTTTATAGACCTAAGAGAAGCGTCACAACGTACTTGAAAGGCCATAGAGAAGTTTAATGAACCACTTTTTTTGAAACTGTTGCTGCAGGTTTTCCATAGTAGTTGTCAAGCATACCATAAGGTTGGAGCACAGATTCTTTGCACAAGTCGACCAAAAGTCTACTATCAATGACCGTCAAAGACTTAATTCAATGCCACAGGATGTTCAAATTTTGAGAAAATTCAAGTTGCGGATTTTGGTTTACAAAAGCCACCCACGTATTAATGCAATATGATGTTGTCTGCCTCTCACATCAGCAGAATGAGGTTGTTAGGCAGAAATAATTCAGGACACATTACTAACTGCGGCCTAGGTCATCGTAGCTGTAGGCTCTTGGTTTTCAAAGCAGTTCTTTGGTCTAAATTTGCCATTTGCATGCCCACATCATTGTAACGCATAATGACGCGACAATTAAGATTTTGGTTTCTCAAGTAAAAGCCGTGTAAAGTTCAAAGTTACGCCTTCAAAGACTTGTAAATTTAACAGAATGGCGCTTGTAGTTTTTAATTCTTCAATTGCTGATCTCTGTTATAAGTTTACTGGATTTATAACACTTGGATTGGCAACCTTCTATTCAAATTTTATGCCAAAATATTTTCGTTTTTTTTTTTATCACGGTTTTCTCAACCCACTGCAGGAGAAGCTAGGTTGTAATCCTGACTAAAGAGATGAAGCGACCCATTAAGTAAGTAAGGAAGTAAGTACTAACTATCCCTCTGAATGCATTTTTGGCGTTCGATAAGTGTCTTAGTCGAATAAAGGTTCCCTTTGTAGCACCTTAAACTGTTTTGGCAGGCTGATACGGTTCTCTACGTATCGTTCTGTCAATCAATTTAATTGAAAAGTTATTATAAACACTTAAAAAATGGCTGGTTATTAAAAGAACATATCTATACTTAGCTGGTTTTCCAAAAGTATTGCTGAAAATCCCATCCTAAATACATCCATAATTGGTTATTACAATCCTTTAGTCAGGATTACAACCTAGTTTCTCACACGACTTGTGTTGTGAGTGGCGGTACCTACACTTTAAAGACGATTCCGAAGGACAAATTTTTTTTGGGAAAATTTTCTTGGCAATTTTATTTTTACTCTCAGAGTTTTTGCGGGAAATCTGTTGAGAAATTTAAACAACTTTGATGGCCGTATACGAAATGAAATAAAAAAATCTCATCCCATCCAATATTAATTCTTATGGATTTTCTTTCAAAAAATCATTTTCAAATACTCATGACTTTCGTTTAGTTTGGCTACTTTAGTTTCGCGTATTAATATCAACTCCTCTTTATAAAATTTGCAATTAATTTCCCTTTCATTCTATATAAACTGACAGTAATTTACTTGCAATTTATATTCTTCTTCTTCATTTCCTACTCCCACATTTATTGTGGTCTGTGTGTGTGTGTGTGTGTCTCTGAATGTATTTACGTGAATAAAATACTTTCGCCTCTCAACTAATTGAATATTGTATGTTAATTTTGCCATTACGTTGGTTATTTATTAAATAATTTAATTAATTCCTTAATATTTATTATTGTATTATTATTGTTGTTGTTATTGTTGTTGTTATCGTTGTTGTTGTTGTTGTTGTTGTTATTACTTTATTGTTATTATTAAAATGTTTAATTTACAATTTAATCTCAGCGCTATAATTGAAACATTTCACCGCAAAAACAATGACACACTTGTACACGGGGCGAACGGACGGACAGACGGACGGACGGACGGACGGACGTGTAACCACACTTTTGAAATCATACTTTTAAAACAAGGCAGATAATATACACATACACACTCATACACTTACTCACTCACTTACTTACTTACAGGCAAACATTCGTATTTGTGTGCGTGTGTGTGTAAAAAAATCCCACAAAATATCACAGTGAAATATTTATGCAAATTAATTTAATTGTTGGCCATTAAAATAATTTGAATATACTTTCATACGTACGTTGGTTGGCACGTTGTATGTAGTTACGTACATTATATACATTACGTTACGTTACGTACGTACGTACGTACATACATACATTAACTGCAATTTACCAACATCGCTACCGCCACAGTCACCGCCACCGCCACTACCACTGGCACTATCACTGTTCACCTCAGACACATACATACATACGTTTATATTAAATACGTTTTATTCATCGTACACATTTATAATGATGAAAGTATTTTTCATTTAATTTTCATTTCGTTTCATTTACTTATTTATACACATACACCGGCACACACTTAGTCAGTGTTGGTCATATATTGGTGAAAAAACTTTTAATTCCCTTCCGCCTGCTAAACGGCCAGCAATAGATATGCTACAACGTAAAGTTAGTCCAGGAACAAAGAGAATTTGTTTTTGAAAGTTTAATTTCGTATTATTTTGGCAGTGAAATCATATCATACAGTGTGCAACAAAGGTGACAATATTTTGTGGACAAGCTTATACAAAATATGCATTGGGGATTTTATTTGCAGTGATTAGAGGCTTATCAATCACTTGGAAGTTAAATTTATCTCCTAACAAAAGATTGGAACAATCGATAACCACAAGCTTCTATTGAGGCCGATATTTGGCTAACAAAAGACTTCATCGCAAGTAGAAATAATTGACAGGTCCTGGATTCTAGGTTCGTTGCTTTGAAAAGCATTCGCGAGGAGCTAGGCTGTTATCCTAAGTAAAGGATTTTAATCACCAAAGAAGTAAAGACAACTCGTTCTAATTTCTTTGCTTTGTTTTAATTTCATAAAGCAAGCTTTTGCCTTTGTAGTCGTCATATTGTAGTAGATAGTGTGTTACTTTATTAGACATGAGGCCTTGGTTCAAGCCACAGGTCAGAAGACATCTCCAACAAAACGAAAATATGAAAAAAATATTTCTTTGGTGACTTCCTTTCGACAGATTTCTGGCAAAAAATCTGAGAGTAAAATAAATTGCCATGAAAAGTTTCTCAAAAAAAATCTGTCTTTCGAAATCGACTTTAAACGCCACTCATGCATATAATTATCACACACAACATGAGTTGCGCGATAAGCTAGGTTGTAGTCTTGACTAAAGGCTTGTAATGGCCAATTACTTAAGTAAATAACAGCAACGCTGCTTTTTCATCTTTTCTTTTTGCTTTATTCAACCAGTTTTTGTCCAGCTAAGCACGTCCGGTCCTTAGGCAATGGAGTCTTTATTTAGAAACAATTCATATGACGGTGTATTAAGTGTAGCGGTCGGTGAGTCTTACCTTTCTGTGATGTTTGTTATTCGTTTTATTTTACTTGGGCAGTTAGAAGGTAGTTGAAGCCGCCGTGGTCTAGTAGGTAGTGTGTTGGCTTATTAGACGAAAGGCCAGGGTTCGAATCCCCGGTCAGACATTTAAAAAACGAAATATGAAGAAAATATTTCTTTGGCGGCTTCCTCTCAGCAGATTTCTGGCAAAAACTCTGAGAGTAAATACAATTGCCATGAAAAGTTTCTCAAAAATCTGTCGTTCGGAGTCGACTTTAAACTGTAGGTCCCGTCACTCATGTATAAAATTAAAACACACAACATAAGTGGTGATGAGAAGCTAGGCCGTAATCCTGACTGAAGGGTTGTAATGGCCAATTATGTATGTAGTTAGAAGGTATTCGTGGATGGATTCTTGCTAGGATGACTCAAGCTTCTTAAGTTCGAAACCCGTAATAATTTTTTACTTTTACCGGATTCATACCAGGACCAAAGCGAATAACAATTCAATACTTTAGAAACTCCCAACTAACGTTCAATCTAATTAATGCTTGAAGTAAGTCGATAACGATATCTGCAAACTGATATTGGCCAAGGCTGGTCCGTTGTAGACAATTTCGGCAAACAAATGTTGGACTTTAGGGTCCAAAATATTAATCTAAAGATTGTGGCTTATAACTTTCATGAACATTAGCCTTTGGCCATCGTTTAAGCAACTTTACATTACAACATGCACTACTGTTTACGATAACTTTTGTCAATGCTCGTATATTGCGGTTGCCTCTCTGTTTTATCGATTGCTTTCAAATGGAAGTTCGAAGACGGGGATTGTGCTATGCATTCAACGGACTTTAGTTTTATATTTCATATCTGGAGGTTAATTACGGGAGTCGTAATAGAATTTATTCGAATTTATTTCGAACACGATAACCCATAAATTCAAATCAATTTGTACGAACAACTTATACAATCCCTATATACACACAAATTTTGCGGCACTGAATTTAGATGGCAATCAGTCCGGAATTGATCATGTACATCCATGATCACACCACTTATGCGTTAATTTTTATACATGAGTGGCGGGACCTACAGTTTGAAGTCGGCTCCGAACGACAGATTTTTGAGAAACTTTTCATGGTAATTTTATTTCACTCTCAGAGTTTTTGCCAGAAATCTGCTGAGAGGAAGTCGCCGAAGAAAATTTTTTTCATATTTTTGTATTGATGTTTGACCTGGGGTTTGAATCCTGGCCTTACGTCTAATAAGCCAACACACTCCCCACTAGACTACGGCGATTTCTTTCATTTCCTTAATATTTTATGAAACTCTGGTGCTTCATTGTTTCAATTTGAGTTTGAAACTTCAATTATGTGTCACACAGTGCCTCAAAAAAACTTTTCAAAATATTCGAAAAGCTTTATTATTTTATTATCACAGGAATTGGTTACTGGTTCCTGCTTTCATTCGTTTGTTTGTACATTTTAGTTGGTGTTTCTGGTAAATAAATATTTTGTGGTTAAAATATTTATAAACAGCAGGCAACAAAGTTTTCCATCAACATGGGTATAATGATGCCCACTAAATGCAAAACAATTTTAATTTTATTTTATGAAACTAAGTTTTGTTTGCAGTTGTTGTTATTGTTGTTGTTGTTGTGCAAATGATTCTTTTTTGCAAATAATAACAACCGGAAATTTGTGTGTTTTTTTCTGCAAACGACCAAGTTTGACCAGGCACACACAGCAACAGCATCAGCCATCATAGCCATCATAGCCATCATAGCCATGGTCATTATTATTCATACTAAAAATTGTAATCATTGCCAGCATTGTCATCATCATTATCGTCATCAGCCATAAATATAAGCATTTATTCATAAACAATATTATTTACGTGTCTCTCTGTTAAATGCATTGCATGGGATGGATTGGAATGAAATGGAAATAGTTTGGACCGCTAACTTATATAGCCACCCACCCACTTAATATATACGAAATGATTGCAGAGCAACAGGCTGTTTTAAAAACGTTGCAACTATTGTTGCCATTATTTCAATAATATATGCATGAATGTGTATGTTTTTTTTTTTTTTTTTTGTCTTGAGCCGGAGGTGGGAATCTTCGAAAGACACCTTTGTTCCAACAAAAGAGTGCACGATTCACCATCACTGGTGCCTACGTACTAAACCCACCCCCTACACACTTCAACCACTCTCCCTCCGCGGACTGCCGTAAGGTATTACTTCGCGGAGGGCTGGTTAGCTTAAAAGCTTTGTCTCACTAATTTAAATTTCGCCTTCGTTCCTCCAACCTTCGGAGTTCCAGCATAACTTCAGCCATTCTCTGGCTATATTGTCTCCATAGAATCCTAGAGTTCATCATCTCTTCCAAAAGCCGGTTTGGTACAAAACTCGATTCACCGGGCCATCTGAATCTGGGGCAGCATATTAGAATATGCTCCGCATCTTCCTCCTCATCTACGCAGTTTGGACAAATAGGGGAAGTATCATGTCCAAATCTGTGCAGGTACTTCCTGAAGCATCCATGACCAGTTAGAAACTGGGTCACGTAAAAGTTCAGCTCGCGCAATGATTGTTCTCCATCCAAGGGGTTATATCAGGGACAAGGCGAAATGTCCATCTTCCCTTTAAACTGTTCTCCCATCGTGACTGCCATTTGTGCATAGAAGTCCGTCGCTCCTCCGCCTTTATAGCTGCTATTTGTCCGGATACTCGAGGCGGCGAAAGTATATCGCTTCATCTCATCCGCCAATATGTCTATCGGTATTGTCTTTGCCAATACCAGTACCGCTTCATCAGACACTGTCCTGAAGCCACTTATCTGCCTAATCGCGCTTAGACGATAAACCGAGGCCAGTTTCCTCCTTGTCGTCCCACGCATGAATGTGTGTGTGTATGTATATGAGTGTGTGTGGTGTGTAGTTGAAAATAATTCTTTTGTTGCCATTAATGTTGGGGGGGATATTGTTGACCAAAGTTTTATGGTCACAATTAGAAAAACCAACAGCAGCCAAAGTGGCAACAACAATTACGACAGGTTTCCGTCTTTTTTTTTGGTTTTTTTTTTTTTTTTTTTTTTTTAACCAAATAGACCCATAATATGGACAATAAATATTGTTTTCAAAGTGAAATGTTCTTGAAATCATTGTGTAGTTCTTTTTTTATGATTTGTTAAGTTAAAGTACGTACGAGCATAAGTTTTAAACGAGAATTTGTCAATCATCATTTGAAATTTAAAAAATCCTTTCATACTCCAATTTAAAGCCGCATACCTTTCGAAAACTATGGCATGTCCGTATGCCTTTGATAAATACAAAAAAAAAAATAATGACAGACTGGTTTTAGCCCTCTTACAGCAATTTATTACAACATTTTGTACTTTCAGTTACTTCAGCTTTTAAATGGAATCTGAGGAAAAGAAGTACAGAAGAGAGAGAGAGAGAGAAAAAAAACTACTTTTTTGTGTAGTTTTTTTTTGCGAAACCAAGCCAAATTTAAAAGAATAAAAACAAAGTCACAAATAATAAAAGGATTGTGTTGTATTCCCTGTGGGAAAAAATTATAAAAATTAATAATTTTTAATCGCAATTGAATGTGGCTGGTTAAATACCCTACCCCAAGCTCTTAAGTTCAATTCAAATTTTCTTTAACTTTACTTGAGGAAATGTTTACTGCTTATGGTTGTTAATGTCATTTCTTTCAAAGATATTCTGCTCTCTTAAAAGACTTCGAATTCTACGATTTAAATGAGTTTCTAGGTTGTTTAAATATGGCATACTATACAGTCACAGAAAAAAGTCAATATACACCACAGCGTGTTGTTTAAGGCAGTTACAATTCAACATGTTTAAAGGCTAAAACGAATGTAAAAAAATATCAACTAGAAATTATTAGAAAACTACAAAAAAAAAAATTAGCAAGAAAAAAGTCTACATACAGCGCTGTATGTAGACTTTTTTCTGTAACTGTACTTCACTATCCTGGGTTTTGTTAGAAGTACATTCATGCCTTGGAAAATTTTTAAATATTTTATACGTGAGACAGCTTCACTTGTCGCTCGTTAGGCTTGGTTTACTGAGTACTCCGGTAGGGCAGTAAGTTGTGCGGCAATCTGTGAGTACTGATTCTCGCTTGGCATTCTGATCTACCCTCTATACGCATAAGAAAAGTTCAAAAGATCTCTGAGGGTTTAGTGAAAATCATCACAAATAAAAACCAACACAAAACGATGACTTTTCCTCAAATTCTCGACACTTTTTCGCTACCACAGTGGAATATCGCAGTGCGAAAGCTGTGTGTTCGAACTTCGGAGAAAGAACAATTCATTGAAAGAAACTGAAATTAGATTAGTTATGTACCAAGGCTTCCTAAAGATGACTTTTCTCATAGGGCAATCGATGGAATTCCAAAACCAAAAAAAAAAAAAAAAAATCTAGCTACCATAAGCTCGAAAATATCTCTTCAAGCGATATTAGTATCCATTCAGATAGCCAAGCGAGTTTTACAGCTCTGGGTTTTAACATAACGTACCCTAAGGCGGTTTACATACGAGTATGTGATAAGTCTATCAATTAGATTGGAAAACGCTACCACATTATATGGATACCGGGACGTAGACCTATGTAACTGTGGCTCAAATGAAATCGGCTGGCATAGCACAACAGTTGTTGAGTGTGCCACTTTGTGAACCCCTTTGAGCACCTTCAAGCCTATAATAATTGACAATGCGGTTGTAGATCTGTTGATGCCAAATTGGTAGTTTCTCATAATGCTCGGCAAATCAAACCAACGCTTTTTAGATGGCACACGGAAAGTTTGCTTAAACACCGAAGGAGTCCGATCAATATGGTTATTGGATTCATTACTAGACATTACATGATGGATACTCATACGATTTCTGTAGAAGCAAGAAGAGGAAGATACTGTACTTAGCTTGTGCTTATATACACACATAATTGATCATTACAACCCTTTAGTCAGGATTACAACCCAGCTTCTCACATCACTTATGTTAAGTGGCGGGACCAACAGTTTTCGATTTCGAATGACAGTTTTTTGAGAAACTTTTCATGTCTAGTATGTTTACTCTCAGAGTTTTTATCAAAAATCTACTCAGAGTAAGACGCTGAAAAAAATATTTTTTCGTATTTCGTTTAGTTGGAGATGTCTGCCCTGGGATTTGAACCGAGGCGACATGTCTGATAAGCCAACACATTACCTACTAGACTACGGCGACTAATCTTGATATCTTGGATAACCTGTGTTATATACACTAGACTTTTAAGCTATTGCAAACTCCAAATGGTTCTGCGACTAGGGGAAATAGATAACTCTGGCCTCATATGACCTTCTCTGTCTTCCTCTCTTTCTTCCTTTCTATCTGCTGACCTATAAGCTTCAGCAGAGTATCTGACAGTTTTTTGACATGGAGTAAGATAAAATATCTCTGATCTCTGCACTGAACTCTAATAATTATTCCTCTCTGTTAGTATTGTTGCAATGTAGCGCATATAAAATCCTTGAAACAGTAGCTAGTTTTTATAATAATTTTCTGTTTTTTTTTTTTTTTGTTTTTGTTTTATAAAATAAATATCATCCTCCTCTCTCTCTCTCTCTCTCTGTGTGTGTGTACAATAATTTTGCAAGTAATTTCATTGCAATTATAAATGAATTTTCATGTACTTTAAGGATTTTTAACGAATAATGATGCTTAACAAGAAAAATAAAAAAAAAAATTGGAAAAAAATTCTTTAAAGGCTTAAATTCCAGAGCAATATTATGTTTAAAATAATGACCAAAAAATATTTCAAATATTGAACTGATTATTGTGATATATTTTCGTTCGTTTCTCTTTTTTTCTTTCTTTCAATGTCTTGATGTGTTACAGAAGCTTAAAAGCATAAGAAATAAAAAGTACGCAAGATCTGGTTAAGAGATTATACTAGGTTTTGCGAGTTTGAATTTGAAATTTGAAATTTTTTCTTCTTCATATTAAAAGAAAATAAAATTTTTCTTCTTCCTAGAAGCCCTGATGAATTTTCATCAGAAACAAACAGAAATTTGTTTACAAATTTGTCTTGAATTTTCAATCTGAATTTCTCTCTCTCTACTGCGTTTACGTGTGGGTTCATTAAATCATTTTTTCTTCGTTTCTTTTTTCAGCTTTTTGTTTCGTTTTTTAGTTTTCATTTTTATGTAGGATGTGCTAACGTTGTAGTTTCGCTTTTAATTTTCAATTCCATTTTTTTTTTCAATTACCCTACGCCTAAGTGGTTGTCATTGTTATTTTCATACAATCCTTGATTAGATATTTTAAGAAAATTAAAGTTGTTTAGTTTTTGATATACAGGGGCCTATTTCAAAACTATTAAAGACTCGAAAACGAAATCATAATTTTTCAGACATCTTTTGTGCGTTCAAAGTTTGGTTGGTGTTCGTTGAAGTGGTATCTTTGATACCAAAATCTCACTTGAGCACGCATAACTGTCCGTTGTAACGAAGTTGATTAGCGCAAGAACTGCACATTAAAAAGCACGACTACCATACGCTGGAAAACCAGCCCGAAAGTATCATAAATGAAGCTATATCCCTGATATCAATTGATGAAAACTCCGTCAAATAATCTAATCTGCTCCCAGCAAGAGATGGGCTTTGACAAAGAAAGCAGATCCACGAAAGTAGTCGTTAAATGGAAGCTGCATTCTTTCCGCGTGTCTTCCCAGAACACAATAACCTGCAAGCCTGGCCACTGTGATCGAGATAACGTTACGATCAAGTCCTACATTCAAAGTTTAATTTGCGTGTTCTCTTGTTGGGAGAAAGCTGTTGATCGTGCCTCTATATCGCTTGTCGTTCACAGTAGTTGTTTGGCCTCTGGATTTATGGACACACAAGACCATACAGTAACTTTGAGGGAATTTGTTTGAGGACCTGCAGCGCCCAGAAGCTATAAATCTGATGGGAGTGGTTCCTGTCGCTCAATATGATTTTTGGTGATAAGTTTTCTTCCTCGTGGTCGAAACTTGTAACTTAGTCGAGTATATACCTGTGCAGACTATCTGTATGGGGTATCTTTACTCCCTTCAAATGGCCGAGGTATTATTATCGAAAAAATCCGAGACAATTATTTTGCAGCCTTGAAGCACAGTATACTTCAGAAATGTTCAAACTAAGCTGACATTTACTATGTTTTGCAATAATTAGAGTATCTTGCCAAAGAGGGCGTTGACTCTTGTGTCAACTCGATATTGAATACAACCCTGGTGCCACTTCACGCGTTTGCACTGAATGAAGACTGAACTGGTTTACGAAAATTTTCACACAATGCCTAGAGTATTTTTACTTAAGCATGTCCCATAATCTAAACAATTCAGGGTTGTATGCCCTGTTTCTATAAGACGTATAGTTTCACTCTTTCGTTTGTTTATATGGAAAACGCAAACAAAAACGCTCAATTTTATTCGTGTTTTCTTTGGCGCGCCGAAATAATTTCCGCACAATGGCCAATTTAATCGAAGTAAGAGGCATACCCAAGTCGATTGACTAGAATTTTGCACATAGTGCACCAGCTCTGGCGTGCTCGTTCGTGTCTATGACCAGGAACCCCCCAGACATGTGAGACATGAAGCGCTTAGCAAAAAAAATACTTTTAGCAGTTTGACTACAGACAAACAAGTGTTATCGTTTGTCTTACAGAAACATCGCATTAGTATTCCGGAGTACATAGTTGGTCATTACAACCCTTTAGTCAGACCATTGATGTTGTGTGTGTTAATTTTTTACATGAGTGGCGGGACCTACTGTTTAAAGTCGATACTGAACGACAGATTTTTAAGAAACTTTTCATGGCAATTTTATTTCAGTCTTAGAGTTTGTGCCAGAAATTTGCTGAAAGGAAGTCTTGAGTATTTTACTCAATTCAGGAACACTTTTACTCTTCCGCGTACGTGTACCAAAATTAAATGGAACACTTTGTTTTTATGAAATTTTTTAATGCCAAGGTTAAAACCTGTTCTCATAATAACAAAATAAAAATTCATTTTCTTTCCCTTTCTTAATTCTTTTAAAATATTGAGGTTGTCCTGTTTGAATGCTGGAGAAGCCCCTGTAAAAGTAGTCACAATCTTAAAAGCAGTGAATCACAGTTTCAAATAAAATGATGATGATGCTGATGATCATCATCAGTATCATGATCATTTGGATTGTCAGTGTAAAATATTGTTTTCAGTTTCTTCTCCTGGTTTTTGTCTGTTCTTTTGCTTTTTCTTCCTTTTTTAAGAGAAATTCGAAAAAAAAAATTTTTTTTGTTTTCGATTTCGATTTCTGTTTCATTTACTGAGTGTGTGTAGTTGTTTGTGTCTGTGGCAAAGGGGGGATAAGATCTGTTTTTAAAAACAGCAATTTTTTATTGTGTTTTTTTTTTTTGTTTTTTGTTTTCCAAAATTGTTTTCATTTTGCGGTTAAAATTTTTGGATTTCAAAAACAAGTTTCCCGTCTGATGCTTTTTTGAGTGTTTTTCTCCTCTTTATTGCTGTTGTTTTTCGAGTTCATTAAAGGGGTAGGAAACGAAAAAGAGAAACAAAAAGAATTTGTGAATATGATTTATTAAGGTCATACAACAATTTATATGTGTATGATGGTGTTATTTCGGAGAATTTTTTTAAGGCAAATTCTTGTTTACTTTGGCTGGCTGTTTGCCTGACTGACTGCATCTACCGGACCAAACCCTGTGATTAGTTTAGAGGTTCATTTAAGAAAAGAAAACAAAAAAAAATAAAACTGGACTGAAAGAAGTATAATGCCATGCCATACAATATAAATTTTTAAATGTCCTATCATACGTCACAAAAGATTGCAGCCGAAAAACTAAGCATAACGTATAATTGCAAGCACAACAGCTGGACTTGCAGACATTAACGGATACCGCAACAATTCAGACAACTGTATTGATTTCATTATATTTAATAAACTAACTCTTCTTTTGTCCAATCAGCGGCTGGCATACACTTACCTACATTGTTTTGTGAAAACAATTTCGTGTACAGTCTTTAAAATTCTTAATAAGAAAATTATGATTGATTTTCAAATACGCCCTTTAAAATAATACCGCATTTAGATTGTGATTGGTGTGGTTCATTCCTTTTTTTTAAATTTTTTTTTATTTTAAATTAATGCCTGACACACCCAAATTCGATGTTAAGACACAGGGGCTTCTTAAAACAGTTTTAAGTGAAGGCGTTTAAGCAATCGTATAAAGAATTTCAAAGCATTTGTCAAAAAAACGTTTGTTTTTTATTGGATTTGAAGTAACAAGGTTAAAGTTCACAGCCGGCACTCAGCAACATCTTTTATATACGCTTTTCGGGTACTTGGTCTAGACGCTAGACTATGCTCAAGAGCAAAATTATAAAGATGACGCATACAGTTGTTTTTTATTTTCAATTTTAATAGAGTTCGTAGTAGAGTTGTCACAAAGATATTCTTGTCTTTATTTCTTGGTTTTCTTTCAGTTTCACTAATCTAATCAAGTTTTTCTTTCTAAACAGGCGATTAGTTTACTTTTACAGAAAGTTCTAGGATGACAGGGTTGCCAACTGTGGTCTGCTAGAGACAGTGCTCTTTGCGAAAATCTACCTGGATATTGTATAGGAAACTTTCTCTTTCTGATCTTCCTCCAGAGACTATTCTTTCTCATGAAATGCGACAATCTGGCCTTCCTGAGAAGTTCGTTGCTTATGTCATGCTCTCTGGGAAGTCGGGAGGCTTGCTAGCTTTACTATGATAACATACAGATATAATTGGTCATTATAACCCTTTAGTGAGGATTGCAACCTGGCTTCTCACACCACTTATATTGTCAGAAATCTGTTGATGGGAAGTAGCCGAAGAAATATTTTCGTTTTAATGTCTGACTTGGTGTTTAAACCGTGGCCAACACACTACCTACTGGACTACGGTAGCTTCTGCTATGATTACAGGGCTAAATTACTAGGTGTTGTAAAGGAGACAAGCTTTCCTTCTATTCTTTGCCTTTAAATTCTTTATTTTGTCTTATTGTGTAGCGTGTCTTCCTTTAATTTTCATTTAAATTTCCTCCAATTTCTAATTAAGGACCTATTCAGATTTAAAGAATATTTAAACAGAAATGGTTTGATTAATCCTTTTTCTACGGCTTTCTCCTTCTGTCTGTCTCTTGTTTTGGGTGTCCTTTAATGACGCTCTTACAATCAATGATTAATGAATCAAGTTTTTCTTCAATTTTCCTTTTTTTTATCCTTTAAGGACGATTTTTTTTTATTTCAATCTTCTCTAACAAAAGAATACAAATGGAAAATAAATTCGGTGTTGTTGTTGTTACTTTTTTCTCTTTTCCTTCTTTCTAGTATTAAAGGAAAAGCTAGGTGTGGCGATGATTGTAAAAATCCACTTTGCCGAATACAGAAACAGGATAAAAAAAAATCCTTTAAGATTGTTTTTATCTGGTTTTTTTTTTGCTTTGTTTTTAATTAAAACTCCAGTTAAGGAAAAGTATTTAAAAAGGAAATTTTGTTGTTTGCATAATGAGTAAAGCAAGGAAAAAAAAAAGAGAAACATAAAGAAGGAAAAAAAATGAAAAAAAAATTTTTTAAATTGTTTCTTTTATTATGCCACCGTCTTTTTATAGAATCGATTTTTTTCCAGCCTTTCCTTCTTTCTTTTTCGCTATCAATAAATACGCCGTGCGGCAAACAGCAGGGAAAAATCTTGTCGAAAATCAACAGCACTAGCATGAGCAAAAATGAAAAATGGAAAAAAGGAACGAAAGGGTTTAACTATTCATCTTTTGAGCTTAAGATTTCAAATATGATGTCCTTTTTTCGTCCTGTTTTTTTTTTAAAAAAATTTTTATTTTTTTTTATTTTGACGTCCTTTTTTATCTTTAACAAGCCAAATTTGTTTCTTCTTTTTTTTTTTCTTTAGAAATTATTTTTTAAAGGATTTTAACCAGTAAATACATTTAATTTCGTATGGAAATAGGAAATGGAAATGGAAAATAGCGTCTAGTGTCCTTTGAGAAAACATTTAAATGTTGAAATAATTAAAGAGCAAAACCAGCATAGACGTTGGGGGAGATAGATACTGAAATTGGTCGAAAAAGGTTAAAGAGTTTTTAAGCTTTAGTTTGTTATGAAAGTTTTCATGGGCTTGTCGAAATGAGTTTTAGGACAGGAAAACTTGCTGGCAATAGATCGCCAGCTTCTAGACGTATAGTCTCTATCAAGACAGCAAAAGTCTGAGAAGTCTGGAACGATTAAAATGGAATTATGGCAGCCAGTGAAAAGCAATTAAAACAAGACATACGAAATACATTCTCTTTAGGCCCTATTCGTACAGTCGAGATACAAGGAAGTCGTCAGCGCTCAAAGTTTTCAATACTCTTTCTTAGTTATTTTGAAAAAATAAAGTCCTACGAGAGGATTTAATTTCTCTTTGTGTCATATACGTGGACTTTTCGTAATCAAAAAGTGATAATTCCGCTTATTTACGTGTTTACTAAGATGAAAATGGGCCTCTTAGCTTGTGGCAATTTTCAATGAAAATTTGTCTTCCTCATATTAAATATTCAGAATACTACATACATAGGCTACATGTGCTTGACATCAACTTGGTAGCACTTGCCTAAATTTTACAAATGAACAGCATCAATCGTACAGCAAAAATACTTTGTAAAGATAGCAAACTGATGCTAAATTGTGTGTCTCCTATTGCCTCTTCTATCTCTGGGTGTCTGAGTGTAGAAAGGCCACCCAAATCTGACAATATCCTTCAGACAAATACTTACTTTACTCTTACTTAATTGGTCGCCGCAACCTTTCACTTACAATTACGACCTCGCTTCTTGCACCATCAACGTTGGGTGTGTTATGTGTTTTATCCATGAGTGGTGGCACTTACTGTTTAAAGTCAACTCCGAACGATAGATTTTTAGGAAAACTTTTTATTTATTCTCAGAGTTTCTACCAGAACATTGCTGAGATGAAGGCCGCTGCAGAAATATTTTTTCATATTTTGTTTGATCGTGAGGTTCGAGATGTGTGAACTTAGGTTCGAACTCCGACTTCGCCTCTAATAAGCTAACACACTGCCAACTAGATTATGCCGATTTAAACTGATAAAGTACTCAGAAGACAAATGCTGTTCAACATCTTATTAAACTCACCATAAAAGTGCCGCTAAACTACTCTAGAAATGCGAAGAGGCCTGTTAGAGATTTCTCAATTCTTCAAATAATCTGCATTCAAAGTGGAAACAATTTTCAGTTTCTAGACCAAATTGGCACACCGAAGCGTAATCAATCCTAAAGTTAGACGAATGGAGGCTGTTAGCAATTCTTCTGAAGCTTAATGTGGATTGCATGACCTTCTTGGGCTACATAATGGAAGAAAATGGTTCATGCTCAAGAAATCTACTTAGCCTTTCTCTAGCGACTACAATTGTTTTCGAGACATCCACGGAATAATTTTTAGTGCAACAGAAATGAATTTTCATGGTTTTTTGTTCCTATGCCACGGCTTCAGCATGTAAAATTTTTGTATGTGAATACGCTTCTCTTCAATTTTACAATATCCCAAGCTGTCACTCATAATCCAGTTGTAAACCGGAGGTTAATGACCAGAACAAAACATATGAAATAGAAGGCAATGCACTCGCAATAATCAAATTGACAACATTTCGTTGAATATGATTACAGACAGACTACCAATGACGTTTCAGCGATTAAAATGATTAGATGGCTTAAACTACTAACAGACCACTTTTAAAATAAACTGGCTATTGTGAAGATAAAAAGGGGGATAAAAAAAGGGGGAACAAGAATTACAATTTTTAAGTTTTTCTTCGTTCTTCTTTCTTCCTTTTGTTTTCATGTTTAAATGGGAATCCTCCATTGAACACGAATACTTATCAACTGTTCCTTGTCTCATATGCAATATCTACACTTTTGTTCATTCTATTATTCCCTCTCTGGTCCTTTTACTCCACATAAATCAGCATCATCTTCATCTCACTGTTGTTGTAATTGTAATTGCAATCGCCACCAGCAGTGTCTGGTTATATCATTGCATAGGCAATCGGTTTTTATGTTCAATTTCACAGTTTTTCTCAACATTGTTGTGATTATTAGGGACTCACTACTGTGGTAAACTGTTGGTGGAGTAAAGGTTTTAACCCTTCTCTCCCTCTCTTGCACTCGCTTCAAATGAAAGAAAATTACGCGCAGTTTTTTTTTATAAATAATGCGCTCTCAGCTGACGTTTTCACATTCTCAGCAAGTTTATTATGGTTTTTGTTTGTTTGTCCTCCTTTTGTTTGCTTTTTTCTTCTTGCCTGTAATATTTGTTTTATTTTGGGACAAAAGATCTTTTATTTTCCCTTTTCATATACAAATTTATTTCATATCCAATGTGTTCTTCTGTTCATTCGCCTTTTCTTTAAACGTAAACAACATGTCCTTCCGTTTTCAGTTTTATTTGTGCTTTTTTCCCCCCTTACTTTGGTTTTTCTTTTCTTGTTTCTTTTTTTTTAAATTTTTTTTTGTATTTTTCTGATGTTAAAGATCTCTTTCTGTGATATTACTTGAGTACCCTACAGGCGACTAGTATGGCCATCATGTTCATGTCCCATCATAATCATTCCTTGATATTTCAATTCAATTTCTGGATCTGATAGCAGCAATATTTACGTATGGTAATATACTTACGTACTTAAATGGTCATTATAACCCTTTAGCCTGGATTACAACCCAGTTTCTCACATTGCCCATATTGTGTGTGTTAATTTTATCCATGAGTGGCGGCATCTACTGTTTATTTCGACTCCGAAGCACAGATTTGAGAAACTTTTCATGACAGTTTTTCATTTACTCACAGAGTTTTTGCCTGAAGATTGCTGAGAGAACGCCATCGAAAAACGTTTTTTTTTTTTTTCGGGATGTGTGAGCCAGGCTTGAAGGCTTTAAGTCGCCTTAGTTTAGTAGTTAGTGTGTTGGCTCATTAGACATAAGGCCAGACATCAAAACGAAAATATGAAAATATTTCTTCGGTGACTTCCTCTCGGCATATTTCGGGCAAGAAGTAAAAACAAAATTGCCATGAAAAGTTTCTCAAAAATTTGACGTTCGTAGTCGACTTTAAACTCTAGTTTCCATCACTCATGTATACAATTAATGCACACAACATAAGTGGTGTACGAAACTAGGTCCACAATCCTTTCTGAAGGGTTGTAATCACCAATTGGGTATGTAAGCCAAGCTTGAACCACGGCCTCTCGTCAAATTAAGCGAACCTACTACTCACTAGATACCACAAAGAAAATTAATCGCTGACTAATATGAATTCAAGTATCCTTCGTGACACGACTTTATGTCTTCTGTCCCAAACAAAGTCTCCAATCTTTTGAATGTGGATTCCAGAAAGTTCCAAGCCGCCAGAGTGGTGCGACTATCCTTTTCTCTGGCTCAACTACTGTTCTTCTTGCTAAATGTTTAAGAATCAAACTTTATCACGCATTTCTTGGCCTGAGACATTTATCGAAACTTCTAAAACTCTACTCTTTTACAGCCATTTGTAGCAGAAGTACTGACTCAATTCAGAGATGGGGTACGGCCCCTTTAGCCTTGCTTATAGATGCGAAAATAATAGCCTAATTGCAGTACTCCAGTTCATTTGTGGGCCTGTCAGTTATTTTTATAAAAAATGTTGCTTAGAACGCTGTTAGGAGGCCAAGTGATTATTCTAGTCTCCCTTCGTAGGCTTTCGTTTAGTTCAAACGATTTGTTATCGATTATCGATATTAATTCCTGTAGCGCATTATGTGATCATTATGAATCGATTATAGTTTCACTTGTTGTTTACTGCTGCTAATAAGAATAATGATGTTACTGTTGATGATGATGTCTGGTGGAAACAGCTGTTGTTAGTAACGGTGGCGACATTGAGAAATATTCAGATTTTTTCCTTTTCTTTTTTTCCTTTTTTTTTTTTTTGAGATTTAAGACCACAATAAGCGCTTCAAAAACAATACGAATCGAGGAACAATGAATGGCAAAACAAAAAATACCACACAGTAAAAAAAAACACTGAAAACGAATAGCAGAAGCAAATGAACGGATTATGTACGTACGTGTATGAGTGTTAAGGTAGGCAAAGGGTTCCTTAAACTCTTTTTAGTTTCAATTCTTAAGCGACAGCAACGCTGTTGCTGCTGCTGCTGCTGCTGTTGCTGTTGCTTTTGCTGCTACTGTTGTCTTACATTCGTTCGTTTAGAAAAATCTGCATCTGTTTTTAGATTTTTTTTTTTCGGATAATAAACCGACCCCAACAATTGTTGTTGTTGTAAGAAACTTGCAAGATCTTCGTTTTGCTTAAAAGAAAACAAAACCAAACGAACGAACTCATACAATTTGATTTATTGTTGTTGTTGTTGTTGTTGTTGTTGTTGTTGTCTGTTGCAATTGTTGCTGCTGCTGATGAAGTTACTTTTTATGCATAAAAATGGACAGACAAAGAACACAGACCTACACTTTATTGTGTCGGTTTGCTGGTGTGTAATATATTTCAAGGTTTTTCTGATTTAAATGCACAAAGGTTTTCTCTTTAACGAATAAACAGTTGAACCAACCAGCCAACCATCCAACCAACCAGCCAGCCAGCCAAACAACCAACAGAGGCGCATATGGTTTTTTCGATTTTTTTTTTATTGTCGAATTGATTTGAAATTGTTGTTGTTGTTGTTGTTGTTGTTGTATTGGTGATTTCCTCAATGAAAGGGAAATAAAGAAAAAAAAAACTACAACAACAGCTATAACAACCATTGTTTAGACTATAAAGTAGGTCTGTAGGATGATGTACTTCATTATCACGATCATCATCATCAAGAGATCACAGTGCACTGCTGCAGTAAACCGCTACCAATTGTTTGTTTCTTATTCGTTCTTTTTTTTTTTTTTTGTTTTCTTTTTAGAGGCATAAACAATCAACATCTTCTTTAGCATTGTGATGCTGATAATGATGATCATTATTATCACAGGCATAATCATGATGATCGTGATCATCATCTTTGTATTCACTTTCAATTTTTATTACATTCTGCTTTTAATTCACAAGTGGTTGTTTTTTGTTTCTTTTGCTTTGGTATTGTTATTGTTGTTGTTTGTATATTTGGTGGCAATATTGGTGTTTTTATGTTAAAGCTGTTGTTTTCGGTTTGCGTAGATTTATGTTGCTGATTATATTTGACAGAAAACATTTATTAAAGAACTGACAGTTCACTTGTCTTGTCATATTGTAAGTTTTAATCAACATGTGCAGTTTTGTTACAATTTATTTAAGACTTGTTCACGTCTTATACCTCCATATGCACTTATCTCTAGGACATTTAGCAACTTAAAGTACATTGTAGAGTGTAAAATGCTGAATTTTTCTAATGGAAAGCTTTAGTCATCTTTACTTTTCACACTTTAAGTTGATCTAGAGATATGGGGAAAAAGATTTTTTGTTACTTATGTACCTGCTTGTAATTCAGTTTCGCTTACGACATCCTTAAATAGGCTCTAGCAAAGGGGAAACTTGCCTCTTATAGATTTCATTCGATTACATACTGAAAACATAAACCAGGAGATTTAGAAATAAACGAGTTGTTGTGGTCCTGATACTAAACACATACATTCAAACATTATTACTCATTACAACCCTTCAGTCAGGATTACAAGCTAGCTTCTCACACAACTCATGTTTGGTGTGTTAATTTTATACATGAGTGGCGGGACCTATGGTTTAAAGTCGACTTCGAACGACAGATTTTTGAGAAACTTTTATTTACTCTCAGAGTATTCGCAAGAAATCTACTGAAAGGAAATTGCCGAAGAAATATTTTTCATATTGCGGTTTGCTGGAGGTGCCTGACCTGGGATTTGAACCCTGGCCTTACATCTAATAAGCCATTACACTACCTACTAGACTACAGCAACATAGACTACCTGCTTGATACTATAGACACACTAAATCAGGCGTCATTTCAGTCTCACAATTCTGTGGAAGTCACCGTAGTCTAGTATGTACAGTGTTAGCTTAATAGACGTGAGGCCATGCTGTAAATCTTAGTTCAAACATATTGAACAAAATGAAATACGAAAAAGAAAAATATTCCTATCGGCGACTTGCTCTCAGCAGAACTCTGGCTCAAAACTCAGTGAGTGAAATAACATTGCCATGAAATGTTTTCCTAAAATCTTTCGTTCGGAGTCGACAGTAAATTGTAGGTCTGCGCTCTTATTTACTTAATAGGCCATTAACAACTTGATTAATGGATTTCGGCCTGCCTTAACACATTATTCCAGACACCTCTGCTTCTTGGGCGCCTACGCCAGATGGTCACACCAATTGATGACAGGGCTTCCTCAATTTGGTCCTTCCAATGCAAACAAGATCGTGTTCTTTGTCGACTTCCGCAAATTCCCACATCAAATACTCGTTTCACCGAATGATCTCCCTCCAATCGAACGACAGCACAGCTGCCTCGCCTATCATGTATAGGAAATTAACTCACACAACATGAGTGGTGTGAGAAACTAGATTGTAATCCTGTTGCAATGACCAATTAAGTATTTCGTTGCAGTGATATCGATGGATGTCATGCCTAATATTGTTTAGGGATTGTTCCCATATTTTTTTCCTTTCTAAGGGGAGATTAGTGCATGCTTCTTCGAAAGTCTTTAAGGAGGTTAAACGACTTTCTTTTAAAGTTAAGGGAAAGGCAATGTCCCGTTCAAATCGTGCTGCTTTGCAATTCCCAGTGGATCGTATCCATCCATTTTACTCCAAATTGCATTATACTGTCAAATGCTCCATCAATTTTAAATAATGGGGGTGCCACCCCATTCAATCGATTGTTCAATTGCTTTCGAAACTGATTACATGATCAGTGTATGATCTGTGTGGTTGCTAGCTAACCCCCTGGCGTCTTTCTTGGCAGCCGTTCTAATGTGGTTGGCCGCAATGTAGTTGGCCGCATTGTAGTTGGCCGTAATGTAGTTGGCCGCAATGTAGTTGGCCGCAATGTAGTTGGCCGCTACGGACGTTATCACTTTATTACTGATGGCGTGATAATTGTTAACTTCCGGTATACTTACAGTGATTAGAGACTATTTTCGATGTTACAAACGAGCTTTGCTTCGCCTATAAGACTTGGGTTTTGTTTTATAATTCATTCCCGTTTTAAACTGGTCAGATTTAAAACGTTCTTAATATGTAGGTTAGTGAGTATTATTTAAGGACTTGGCATTATGGTTAAAAGTAGAGCATGAGCGATTATCAATTATGTTTTGTTGATCTGGCTAGGTGATCTTCTTATCTGTCGCGTATTTTTTTTTTTTAATTGATACCTTCACGAGGGTTCATCCTTTCA
The DNA here is from genome assembly GCA_005959815.1 of Sarcophaga bullata. Taxonomy (NCBI): domain Eukaryota; kingdom Metazoa; phylum Arthropoda; class Insecta; order Diptera; family Sarcophagidae; genus Sarcophaga; species Sarcophaga bullata. Next base: position 66,238 of record QOCX01000148.1, on the reverse strand, counting down.
TTTTTAGATTAAGGTGGCCTTTAAATTAAATTAATTTCCCAACAGCTTTCAGTATTCCAAGCAAATCTAATCTAAAACTGTCTGGCAGGCCATAGTTTTTATAACACAATGCAGATCGTCTGCATTCATCCACAGCATCCTATTTATAGTATCATCATTCAAAGAAAATGATAAACAAACAAAACAAACAAACAAAAAAAGGCATAAAAAATAAATAAAAAATCGTAAACATAAACATAAACATCACGTTAAATGGGTCACATGATGCACGAAAATCTCAACAGGCATTGGTGGTGTTACAACAGCCATGGCAGTCAAAGACGACGACGACACAATTCAATTCAATTCAACTCTATCGTCCAGGCATAAAATATTCCCATAAAAAAAAAAAGCACTGAAATAAAATTGAAAACAAAAGGAAAAACAACAACAAAAGAGTTCTAAAAGTCATGAACGACTGTGAGATACTCTATACAAGAGAATTTTTTGAAAGAAGTTCGCAGAAGTTTTTCTGTGATTCATATTAAGCTGTGGATCCCATAACGCTTGGAAAAAATTAGAACACACAACATAAGTGGTTGAAGAAGCTAGGTTGTAATCCTGACTAAAGGTTGTTATGCAGTATGGTTCTCAAAAACCCTATTTGCCAACTCCGAAATTCCTTCGTATGATATTTCAAAGCAGCAGCCTCTGTTTGTTGCTCAACAAGTTTTCGTTTTTTTTTTTTTGTGGGATTAACCGTTGACCTTATATCCTGCATTTGCATTGTACTGGATGTCACAAACGTTAGCTACAATCAGGACATGACAACAATATTTATCGCTATGTAGTGCGTAGCACACATATTCTCGTATACATAATAACGATACGATATGATATTTGTATCCAATATTTAATGATATTTACTCATTATCATATTGCTGTTGCTGGTGTTATTGTTGCTGGTTGCTGTTGCACGTATTGTTTGTATTTTATTTTATTTTTAAAAATTATTATTGTTGTTGTTGTTGTTGTATTTATAATATTAATGACAGATAATACATTTAAATTCTGAAAATTGGATTTAAATTTCATTTCATTTTCATTCAATGAACTGATACACCAACATTGATACGATGACAGTGGATATGAATGAAAAATAAAATGCCACAACAAAAACACAAAAACGTATTTAAATGCAGCAACAAAACAGATGTGCAAACAGCCAGTCAGTCAGTCATCTGTCATTTGCACAACAGACTGATGGTTGCATCTACTGAAGTACAAACATATTTACGTGGCATAATCTGTTGATATTTTTAACAATCGAATGACTTCTACAAAAAAATATTGCCGAGGGGTCGGAGGATTTTAAAGGGTGTAGAGAGATAGTGTAGTAGGCAGGCATTCTAGATGTTATGGTACTGATAATACTTCTATCAGTCATGAATTGTTAGTTAAGAAATCAAAGTCAAGAAATTAAGAAACCAACATTTGGTAAGAAAAATTTAAACCACAAAACCAAATATTTTTAATTACTGCAGACCGACCATCTTGATCTGCGTATTCGCATCCGTAAGGTCGATATGATCGTATGGACCATAAAATGTATTTTATTACATCAACATTTCCTTTCATATTTTGCACAGGCCTTTTCAGAAGGAAATATTTTCGACTAATTGTTTGGCCTTCTTAGAGAATATATTCCCTACAGTGCACCCTAGACCTGACTTTTTGTCTAGTTAATCCCACAATAGAAATTCTTTCTCGATCAATAAATCCTGGTGCAAAAATATTTCTCTTACTTACTGAATTGGTTATTACAACCCTTTAGTCAGGATTACAACCTAACCCCTCTCACAACACTCATGTTGTGTGTGTTAAATTTATACATGAGTTGCGGAACCTACGTTTAAAGTCGACTACGAACTACAGATTTTTGAGAACCTTTCTTCATGGCAATTTTATTTACTCTCAGAGTTTTCGCCAGAAATCTGCTGACAGAAAGTTTCCGAAGAAATATTTTTTCGTATTTCCTTTTGTCTGAGATATCTGAGTTGGTGTTTGAACCGCGGCTTTGCATCTAGAAAGTCATTACACTACCTTTTACACTACAACGGCTATTGCCAATAAAAAATAAAAAAAAAATTTAAATTTTGGGCAAATTTTAAAGTGTTAGTATTTAGAAAGGCGTTGGTATTCTGGAGCTGGTCTGAGCTAAGGTTTGGACCTCGGCAATGAGTTGTGTAATAAGCCAATACACTACCTGTTAGACTACGGTGACTTTATTCTGCCTAGTTATTCCTATAATAGGGCTTTTGATAAATAAAATCTTCTGCAGATCGATCTGTCGCCACTCAAAATTTTGCCAACGAGTATTGCCAATGATCGTAGCACAATTTTGTTCTTTGCAACCTTCAAGATGTAGTTGTAGATGATCAAAGCACCTAAAAAACAGCGGGGATTCCATCGAATGGAATTATGTGCTCTTCTGTCTTCGTTTATTCCAGCTCAAACACAAATTACGTGAATCTCAACTTGAAAGAAACTTGTTTGTTAGTTCCTTTGATACAGAGAAACTTGTATAAGGTGTAGAGACTCAGAGCCCATAACATGTGACAAACTTTCAACCATACATACATACATACAGAACGTAACTGGTTTTTGCAGCCCTTTAGTCAGGATTAGGACCTAGTTTCTCACACCACTGATATTGTGTGTGACAGATTTTTGAGAGAATTTTCATGGAAATTTTCATCTTCGACGAAGAAATATTTTTTTCATATTTTCGTTTTGATGTCTGACCTGGCGCTTGAACCGAGGCCTCACATCGAATAAACCAACACACTACCAGCATTGATCCTACAATAAAACTTGAAATAAACTTTAAATAAACTCTTCTCCAGATCGATCTCTCACCGTTCCAAACTCTGCCAACCAATATTGCCAATGATCACGGCACAACTTTGTTCGTTGCACATATAACTTGTGACAGTTTTTCATGCAGTCGTAAACCAATTCAGGCCTCTGGGACAAAACAAGACTTATCTGGATACCATTCGTCGTGCGACCATAAAATCATGCCTTCTATCAGAAATCATTTCAATTTACAATTCATTCGACCAGAATACTGCCGAGATTGCACCATTATGGGCCGCAGTCGTACATGTTACTGTCAGATGAGCTTATTTCTGATTACGGTAGAGATTTCTTTTAACGGCTTTCGTTTGCTGTATTCCATCTAGTTTAGTCTTCCCTTAGCAAGTGTCAGGATTTACTTCATTTTGTCCTTGCCTGCCAAGTTCTAGGCACAGTTCTTACTTCCTGAATACAACTACCGATGCCTATAGATTTAGGGTATCACACAGCCGTCATTGTGGTAGGGTATCGTGCAGTTTTCCAACCTTTTTTTTTTTGGTTTGTTTGTTTGTTTGTTTGACATTTAATTGTATGTTCTTGGCAGCAGGGTATTTTTAAACATCAATCTGCTGGCACAAGTCTATCTGCATATAAATGAGAAAATAAATTTAAAAATTTTTTTTTTTTTTTTTTTTGATATTTTTGTTGTTTTTTTTTTAAGAATTTATGATAAATTTTAGTGGGCGTAACTGTTAATCGATTTTATTTAAAATTTAGTTCAATTTTTTTCTGTTTTTTTTCTGTAATTTTTTTTTACGAAATATTTTTCCTGTCGTTGCTAGTGATTTTGTTGTTGTTGTTGTTGTTGCTGTTGTTGTTGCTCATATTTGTATCATAAATATTAATCAATCACAGGCAATAATATTGTATTTTTTGAAAGTTGTTTAAAAAAAATTTTATTTTTTTATTCTTTTTTGTTATTATTTTTAACACATTTTCTTTATTTATTTTTTCTGTTGTTGTTGTTGTTGCAATTTTTATTATTTATTTTTTATTTTTTTTATTTGTTTTATTTTGATTTTTTTAATGTTGAAAACAGTTTAAAAATTAGTTCAATTGGCATAAATTTATTCAAAATGTTTTTTCGTTTCTTTTTTTTTCGTTTTTCTCTTTGCAGATTAACAACAACAAGTTTTTCATTTTCTTTTTGCCTGTGCTTGTGCTTGTTTGTGGATTTAAGAATTATTAGAGTTTTCCGCCACTGCCGTAAGGTGAGTCCAAAATAAATATTTTGAATTTGAAATGTCAATTCTGATTAAATCGTTACCCTACATTCCATTTACAGTTACAATTATAATTTATTTATCACTTATCAAGTTATTCATAGGTAATGCAATTCAAATTGTGTGTTTTTTTTGTCTTCCTTTGATGGCCATAAATTCAAAACTTAAATCGTTTCTCAATAAATGTAAACAAAATAAATAAATTTTTAATTTTTAATTTCCAATTTATTTTTCATAAGAAATTAAAAATAATATTTCCATGTTTAATGTTTATTGTGTCACTTAGTGGCCTCCATTACCTCCATTAATAGCAGCCTCCATTGGTAACATTAATAAAAATCGCATTTTTACTCGCATTAAATATTTATGATTCCAAAGCCATGATTATTTATACCAGAAGCCTGTTTTAGGCTTTTAAGAAAATTATTAAATTTACCAAGTTTATTACGCACGTACAAAATGCAGATCAATACCGCTACAGTACAGTACAAACCATTTTCCATGCTTTTTTATTTTATTTTTAAGTCCACTTACTTGACTTGTGTGACAGAAAAAAAAAATAAAGTGTTTTATGTAAGTGATATAATCTCTCGGTAATTGGCCAATATAAATAGCTTGCTAAAGGGTAGTTTTTAATACCTTTTCTTCGTTTTCGTTTTCATTTTATGTTCAACATTTCTCAAGCTGTTTACCATTCTTAAGTACTTTTGGTCTTGTGGTATAAACTTTTAGTAGATATTTCCTATCGGTTTTAAAGAATTTTATTATGTGTTGACTTTAGTAGTCATAAAATAGATGATTTTGAACTTAACATACAGAGATACATACATACATACATAATTGGTCATTGGCCTTCAGTTAGGATAACGACTGAGCTTCTCACATCATTTATGCTGTGTGTGTTATTCTAATACGTGGGACCTATAGTCGTCTCCGAACGATAGATTTTTGAGAAAATTTTCATGGCAATTTTATTTCACTCTGAGAGTTTTTGCCAGCTTCTGCTGCTAAGAAGACATCACCGAAAGGCTTATTTATTTATGTTCCGTGTTGTTGAACATATCTGACCTGGGTGTTTGACTCGTGGCCTCAAGTCTGATAAGCCAACACATTACCTACTCGACAACCGCAACTTTATGAAACCAACACTGTCGTTAAAGAAGGGTTTTTTCTGGCCCCGACAGTTTTTTTTTTATTTTAATCGACCAAGTCCTTAAATAAACCAGAAGGCATACGCTGAAGTATGGAATAGCTGCTGTTCGACTTCAATTTGATAGACGATATCTCTCTCTAATAGCATCTTGCAAAAATGCTGTCGAGAGAAAGTGGCAGTGCCTTCAGTTTAATTACCCTATAGTTGGAAATATTAACTCGTTAACCAACACTGGCGTCTATTGCTCAATTTCACTATGTAGCATGCCGTCTAAAACTAAACGATGGTTTCTACACACTACAGCTTTAGCGGCACAAATATGTATTTCCCGAGTTAAATTTTTTCTTGTGGCGTATCTTTAAGTTTAAAGCGATGATTAGCACGCAAACTTACATCTTTGGTCATTACAGCCTTTTAGTCAGGATTACAAGCTAGATTCTCATATCACTTATGTTGTAAGCCTTAAGTTTTATACATGGATGGCCGGACCTACAGTTTAAAGTCGACTCCGAACGACAGATTTTTCTGAGAAACTTTTCATGGCAATTTTATTTCACTCTCGGAGTGTTTGGCAGAAATCTGCGGAGAGGAAGTCGCCGAAGAAATATTTTTTCATGTTTTTTTATGTCTGATCGGGGATATATATACTGCTGCCTATCGTATCTTAAAAGGGTGCCTATAACTTTCAAATCATTTTCCTTCATCCGAGACGGAAATTAGTCTGAAATATTGTACTTCTTAGTATTTAAGATTACAAGGTCAATTCTGAAGTCCTTATCATTGTTGTTTACTAACAAATTTTAACTTTTTATCATCTGTCATAATATTTTTGCACGTTGGCAACCCGTAATCACCTGTAACCTTTCAAAAAAGAATTTTTTTTTTAATTAAAAATCCAAATACAGATTTAATATTAGAAACCTAAAAGAAAACAACAACAACAACAACAAACGTTTCAAAATAAATTACGATTTCATACCAATTATGGTTAAAGTGACTGCGCAATGACTTTCAGATTATTTCTGTAGAGTAGAGCCAGACAAAATGTATTTCAAGTCAAATCAATAACGTAACTTCAATGTCATTCTACAAAAACAATAAAAAAAATAAAAAAAAATTCATTCGCTTAAAGGAATTTTTTTTTTTTTTAGAGAATATGTTTCGTACACACTCACAAAAAATTTTGCTTGGAAATCCGGCCGGGTATTTGCCAAATAGTGGCGTTGCTGTAATACAATGTCAACAGCAGCAAGCATAATTTGGTGTACAACTGGTATTGTAAGTGCGAGTATGTCAATACAATTAAGGTTTTAAGGTTTTTCACAAAATTCGTTACTCAAAAATCATTATGAGAATTTGTGGCTGCTTTGGTAAGCAACATAGAAAAACCAAAAAATGTTACGATTTAAGTTCCAAACAACTAAACAGCCAATCAACCAAACAACCGACCGATATTTCTGCAACATTTGTGTGTTTAGCCACAAAATAGTAACACCATCACCAGCACCACCAACAACAACAATAATAACAACAACAACGACAATGAGAACAACAGCAACATCAAAGTCTAACATTTGCAGCATAGGCATGCATCAACAGCAAACGGTTACAGTTTCAAAATTTTGCTGCTGCCAGCAACAGCAGTAAAAGTAACAGTATTGTTGGACGACAACTGGCAACACGTAATAATAACAGGCAACAACATGAATAACAGTGACACAATGTCACAAACAATATTTGTGTTATAAATCACTACAATGGGCAGGCAAAACTGTTTAAAAAATCATTTTTACACACACAACTACGACATTCACACTCTGCAGTCAACACTAAAAAATAATCTCCCGCACCACCTGCCCTCTTTTTCATGATTTGAAAAAGTTTTACTACAAAAGTACTACTCGCAGTACACTCAGGAAAATATTGTTAGTCAATGGGAGTAGGTTGGTAGGCAAATTAAACTGTGAAGGTTGTACTAAAAGGGTGTGAGATACTTGTAGCGTAGAAATATAAACTTCTTACGAGAGATATCGCCTTAAGAGCTCTTCTTTGCAGAGCAGAGAGGGCCATATTGCTTATGATTGAAGGTGTCGAATACCTTCTCGAAGTCGGTAAATGTTAAGTTTAGTGGTGGCCTTCTGAGTACTCTTAGGCTGTTAACGTAGATGATGAGGACATTTGAGAATGCAATTTAGTAAAGTTATGTGCCTTCAATGCGCTAAAAAATGTCGCTTTTGGTCCCTAGTCTGCCGAATACCTTCTCGAAGTCGATAAGTCTTAATACTCTTAGGATTTTAACATGTGTGATGAACACATTTGAGATTGGAATTCCTAAGTCAAAGACTTGCTGACCATGATGAGTAATTTTATGTGCCTTCAACGGGCTAAACAATGTCGCTTGTGATCACTAATCTATCCCCGTACTTCAATTCATCTGTATTTTTTAACTTATCACACTTTGTACAAACATTTTTCCTTCGAGTGTAGACCATGTGTGTTGTTATAGGATTTTTACGTGTGTGATGAGAACAGTTGAGAATGGAATTCCTAAGTCAAAGACTTGCTGACCATAATGAGGAATTTTATGTGCCTTCAATACGCTAAACAATGTCGCTTATGATCCCTAGTCTGCCTCTATGCTTCAATTCAATTGCATTCTTTAACTTTTCACACTTTTTACCAACATTTTTCCTCGAGTGTCGACCATGTGTGTTACTGTTATGAAAATCCATTTCATGTGCAGTGGTCATGCACATGGAATAGATTTTCTTTCATATGATCCAAGCATGTATGCCAGTTCGTATGCTGCTGTTGCTTCTGCAACTTGTCTCGTCGTCTCTATTCCTAAAATCTCTTACCATTTAGTTTCTGTGGCAAGTTGTAATCTTTTAGTCCAAGTGTTGCAGTTGTTGTTCCTGTTTTTGTTTTTGTTTTCTTTCTGTGGTTAAATAATAAACGAAAATCATATCATTCTGTTGCCTCTGTAACGTTTACATTATGACTGTGTTGCTATTGGGATCTGTTTTGTTTTTCTTGTTTTTGTTTTCCAAGTTTCTACTTGTCTTTGTCGAATTGGAAGTTTTTGTCTTTCTTGTGTGATTATGACAATGATTTATTGCCCGTTTCACAAAAATTGGTTACACGCCGACTTTAACAGCCAAGCTCCATACATCATCATACGGCACAGTTATTATTTGCTTATTTTTATTTCTCTCTCTCTCTCTCTCTCTAAGCTCTTCTGCACTATCGTTAGCACTTTCTCTTACTTAAGAAGGCAGTGGCAGTTATGTACGTATGTATGCACCAGACTCCTCTACTCGAGTTTACTGTGTGTTAATAATGAATTCACTGCACTTTTGTGCAACATAAGCCAGAATATTATGAACTGTGTTGTCGGTCATTGGTTTTATTTGAAATTCCTTGGCTGTGAGCAATTGTAATTGCCAAGGAATTATTGGTTTAGGGAAAGAAAAGTAACTTCGTTTACAAACATTTCACGAAATCTGAGACATTTTACGAAAATGAGACACCTCACACCACTTAAATTCTGTGCGTTAATTTTTATCTATGAGTAGCGGGACCTACAGTTTAAAGTCGACTAACGAACGTGAGATTTTTGAGAAGCTTTTCATGGCAGTTTTATTTACTCTGAAGAGTTTTTGGCAGAAATCTGCTGAAAGGAAGAAATTTTTTTTTCATATTTCATTTGATTTGGATATGTAGCCTGGGTTTTGAACCGAGGCCTCACGTCTAATAAACCACCGCACTGCCTCCTTCGATTTCTTTCTTCAGGTTTTATTCAATCTCTTCAAAAATCAAAGGAACGCTTTTAATGCATGGAAGATTTCTCTGACAACAAAGATCAAAAGCTGCTGTTGTAAAATTATTTTGTCGTTTTTACCAATGAATTCTTGTCGCGATAAAATTGTGTCTCCTAGAGCCTGACAATGCAGTGTGCTTCTCATTTTTCTTCCTCTTATTAAAGCTTCTTAAGAATTCGTTGTAAAATAGTTCCGACCTTTGGTTGTATATACTTAGTAGCCAGTATCATGCTATAAACACTATGATTATTTCCGTTATTTTCGATATATATTTGGATGTGTTCTGTTAGCTAATACTGATTCAGTTCTTTGTATGTCATGTCCTATTTAATTTGAGCGTGTTTTCCAACTTATTAAATTTCCTTTTGAAAGATGCTAGGCTTTTTATTCATGGTTTCGATTATTTTGTGGGACCCACAACATCCCTATTCTTGTACCTTTCGAGCTTTCATGTACCATAGAATACTTATTTTCCAAATTGCTTCATTCTCTTTTATAGCTCCGGCTTGTTGCAAAGCGATTCCGGGGTACACTTTAGAACGTAGTTGCTAATTGCTCAAGTTTTCTGGTTACGATCTTCCTTGAAGAAAATCGTGTTTGACCGATGTTCCATTATCCTCTGGTCTCCAGGGCTTCACTAGAATTGCCAACGCACTTAAATTTAAGAGAGCTACTAGGTCTGCCATAGATTATGACAACTTATGCTGGTCTCGCCAAATTTGTCAGTTTGTGTTGTATGCTCATGAAAGACCATCATAGAGTTGGTCTGATTAGTGTAGTGTGTTTGGTTTGTAACCCCAATTCCTCACGCCTCAGTCCTCCATGAAGTGCTTTCTATATGAGCTCTCCAAGTCAGTTTCCGGTCCAATACTAGGCTCAGATAATATACCCTCATTTTTCATAAGATCACGTTACTCAGGAACCGTATATAACATCACATGAGGACTAAATTGTGAACTAAATTTCAATGATATCACTAAGGGTCTCTTTAAACTCATCCCTTGCTTTGAGCACTATGTCGTCAGCATAGCCTTGGTAATCAAAGTTCGCCTCAATTTTTATTAGGCGTTAATCACAACCATTTTAACAGCGGCAGCAGCCCATCTTTATTTCGTTGAATGCGTATGTTTCTGGATATTGGGTACATAGAACTTTTGACAATATAATCAATGCCCCTTCCATTTTCAGAAAGGCAAAAATTTACATCTCTTTGTTGTAAAGGGATCTCTGAATGGCTTCTGCTATGTATGGGCTTACAGATGAGTCCACTCCGTATATAGATTGCGTTGGCAACCGTTTTCTGCAGCTTTTTTTATCGGCAAGTTATAAAGCCGATTTTTGTCAAAGAATTATAGTGTGTTGTATCCTCTTTCTTCACTTTTGTAATGAGCACCATTCTTCTCTTTCTGCAGACTGCTGCAAGAACCAGTTTGCTGCTGCATTTATTTAGAAGTTATAGTAATAGTCCCTCTTTCACTAAAAAAATTCGAGCTGTCCTTGACGTATTATAAGATAAAAATATGCTCAATCCCTATTCAATCCTCTTCCTGGTGCAGATATAAGCCGTAATCTGTTTATACTCAGTGCCAAGGATACTTGTTTGCCTGCCCTACCATTACCCCCTGGAAAATTAATTCGCTGCGGCTGTTATAAGCCCACAACAGCATCGTTATTTAGAGGCGTCATAATATCGTTTGACACCAGAAGGCATCCGGTACCCAAGCCTTTTTCGACTCCAAAAGGATCTGATAATATGCTGTGGAGAATGAATGAAATACTGTGCACTTTTAGTGGAATTTTTCTAATTTTAAAGCATTAACATCGTTGTACGCCATAAAAATTAGTTCAATTCAATTAAAAAACCATTTAAAAACAAGAAGTATGCACCAAACGAAATGGAACAAACCATAGAAAATATTTAATTTCACGAGGAAAATCTGAAAAACATCCACACCACACCACCCACCCTTAAAACAATTGCGATAAAAATACGCTAAAGCCGGTATTTAGTAACAAACAAAAAAAAATAATAATAATACGGAGAGAAAAAAGAAAATGAGAGAGAGAGAAGAAATAGAACGTACATATGTAATGGAATAGACACTAATATGAGTGTAACTGTCAGATCGTCATGTTGCGAGACTAGTGAGGCATGAATGTTGGCTTTTATACAATAATCAACCACCATCACCACCACCACCACTACGACTGCTACCATCACTGGCAATACCTTTGGTACCACAAATAGAGTCCATGCTTAGGGAAAAAAGGAAAAATGCCAGAGAAAAAAACAACGATTTTTTGAGGAAAAATAGAGAGTAAAACCAAGGCGTTAGGTAAAACAGAAGGAGGTTGGAAAACGTCAACATGTAGTTTGAAGGTTGATTTATGCTCAACTGCAAACTGAAATATGGATGGATGGATGGATGGATGGATGGATGGATGGATGAATGGATGAAGGGATAAACGTTTAGAGGGATTTTTAGCTCAGATTTTTTTAATTTTTCATGGTTGTTTTTTTTTTTTTTCTATCACAGTATGAGTGTTTATATGGCTTTACAGCCTTTGTGCCTGGCCATGTTAGATACTCAAACTAATGAAAACAAGAAGCAGAAAAAAATAAATACAACCCTGTTGATTTAGTAACAAACCGTTGTTGAATGCATGTAGAAAAAAAAAAGACGGAAAAGAACCGTTAAAAAATCAATATGGCTTCTTACACGCGGAGAGAGAGAGAGAGAGAGAGAGAGAGAGTATTTTTCTAAACCAAAATGACTCAAAACTCAGTGTTTCGTAAAACCAGAAAAAATTGTTTTCCACTTCTTTTTTTTACCTTCCCACCCCCTCCCTTACATTAGAAAGAAAGTAAGCTTTGAACATAAAAAATAAGGCAGAATAATGATGGAAAAATATTCTAAAAAAAAGTGGAAAAAATTTATTGCAAAACACGAAAAAAAAATTTTTTTATTATCTTTTTTTTTATAAAAATAGCAATAAAAAAACAACTCCGCCCACTTAAGACGCTTGCGCTTTAATTGTAAACGATTTTTGCACTGCATAAGCTTGTGCGAAAAAAAAACCGAAACCGAATACCCTCTGCCGTCCCTAAATAAACACCTCTAATGACCATAGCTTGTTGGCGGTCTTTTGTAATGTACATGTTCATGTGTATGTATGTTTGTATGAGCTAGTAGAAGAAGAACAAACTAAAAAAAGCAGCTAGTATTTGTTGCTGACTTGGTAACAAGAACGATTTTTTTTCTTCTTTCATTATTATGGTAGATTTAGACGCCGTCAACGTCATAATCATCATAGTCATCATCATCATTATCGTGTTGTAAACATTTGTTTTAATAGAACATTATCTATCGTCAGTCGGTGTTAACATCACAACTACTACTGCTAACTGCCAACTGCCACTGCCAACTGCCACCGCCACTGATACTGTTGACTGCTGCCTCCCTTACATGATCCCCTAATACGAGTGTAGAAAAGGTAGAATGAGAGAACATTCGTTTATTAAATCAAATTGTTGCCAGTCTATATAATTAGATACCCTACCTCTAAACGGAGAAAAAAAAATAAAATAAATTGCTTACAGTGCTCAAGGTTTAGTGTTGAGGGCTTCTGTTTCTATTTTTGCCCCAAGGATATGTATGGCAGAAAAAAGACAGAAAAATAGTGATTTAGAGGTTAGAAGGTCTTATTAAGACGCGTGTAAGAATTACGTCGAAGAAAATCTCAAAATTGAATTAAAAGTTCAAAGATCATTCTACTATGTTTAGACAAGCTTGAACCTTTTCTACTTATATATTTTTCCATGACAGGGAAAGCAGAGTTCAATAATGGGAAAATAAGGACGCATTAGGTTCAAATAAACTGTAGGGTCTTTAAAAGAAGGGTTTTTTTGAAGTCTTTCAGATGCCAAATGTAATAAATAAATTGTATTATACTCGTTTGTAATGTAAAATAAAATGCTTGGATTTTATGTGTAAGGTAATGTAATGAAGTATATCAAGATTTATACCCTTTATATATATGATTCTCTTTTACATCCTACAACAACAGTCCCTTTATCCTATTGCCCAGATGGTCATCATATATTATTATATTTGATGGATTGCAACCTCAATCTGATACGCTCTAGCCACACCATTTATTATTGTTAATTTTACTCATGAGTGGCGGAACCTACAGTTTAAAGTCTAATCCGAAGGACAGATTTTTAAGAAACTTTTCATGGCAATTGAATTTGCTCCCCGAGTTTTTTCCAGAAATCTGCTGAGAGGCAATCGCCGAAGTAATATTTTTCGTATTTCGTTTCGTTGGAGATGTCTGACCTTGGTTTTTGGACTGAGGTCTTACGTGTAATAAGCCAACACACTGCCAACTAGACTACGACGACGGTTATTGATATCTTCTATACTTCATTATCAATCACAGACTTATTAAGTCAAGGAGTGTGGCAACAAGTCCCAATCAATCACAATCAATCAGCGTATAGTAGCCGTACAGCTCCTATATGCCCCAGTGTCACTCAGTGGATAATCAAGTGCTACATCGACTTCTCTTCCTACAGGTAGTAGTATCGGATGTGCCCAATGCTGTGACCTGTTCGAAAGTGTTCTCAAGCTTTATCCGATCAGTATCAGAGCACAGTACACTCTACGAGCTGGCAAGCTATGAGAATTTCTGGATTTTCTGAATATTTCTGAATATTTCTGTTGAAGCCAAAAGTGATAATAGCTTCAGTAATGGTCCCCTTGGTCCATCGTTTGCGCACTAACCGATTTTCTTTGTGAAATTCACATCCTGGCATTCACATATCAAAGTAATTTGAATCTGAATGACTAGGTTGCTAAGAACATTGTGACACTCCAGTTATGCCCAGAACGAAATTGTGCCACTGATAAGGGCGTTGAGCACAGATTTATTGAATTTTTATTCTCCACACGAATATGGTCTCTAGCACGTCCAATATTGCGTAGAGTTCCGTCCGGATGATTGTGGTAACCTTCCTCAAATTTTTCATCCGAGTGGTTCTGCTCCTATTCCATCGTTTTGATTTGACTCGTGCATTAGATAAATCGATGAGAGAGCAGAATTAATCTGCGAGAATATCCCTAGAGTCTCATACAAATTCTTAAACAATTTTCTCCTAAGAAGGCGACCCTACATACATCATCATATTGTATTAATAACTCCCATGCCTGTAAAAATTTCAGATTCTCATATGTTGAATATATGCATGCATGTACGTGTGTGTATGTGTGTGTATTTGGAGATCTCATGTGTAAATTTTTTTTTTGTTTTTTTTGCAAAAAGATGATGATCTTTTCGAAAACATTTTACAACATAATTAAATGCCAGTTAACGGTTCGTTGAGTTTTTCCCTTTCCTCTCTCTCTCTTTTTCTCACTCACTATTATGTGTGTGTGTTTGTGCCCTTCTGTTAATATCTCTTCTTTTATTGCTGTTACTAACTAGAAATGAATCTAAAGCAGCAACAAAAACGCGTTGGATTAAAAGCAAAAAACAAAAAAAAATAGAAAAAAAGATAAACAGCAGCACCTACAAATAAGCCACAAACCACCCTTTTCTCTCCCATCATTTAATAAAAACTAATTGCTGTAGTAGTAGTAGTAGTTGTAGTAGTTATTACGAGCATTGTGTTGTGTTCGTTACTGCGACTGCAACAACTTTTATTATGGCTGTGGTGTTAAATAGAATAGAAGAGAAAAAAACAAAAAATGCAGAGAAGACAAGAAAAAATAAATCTAAGCGCTCACTAACACAGACGCACACACATATATACATGCATACATACATATGGAGATGTAATCGAATAAAATAAAAACAGAAATCTGCTCAGGTTAAGTTAGCGAATGTGTTTGTTTTTTCTCGCGCGCTCTCTCTCCCTTCTTTTTTTTTTGTACTGTAAGAGCTGTTGCTGATTTAAAAAAGCTTAAATTGAAACTAAAATAAATAGAACAACAATAAAAATAAAAACAACAACAATGATGAAAACAAACCAAGAAAAAACGGAATTTTGTTTTAAAATTTTTTTTTTCTGAAATATTTTTCATTCTTTTCATTTCTATTCTCTTCAAGCATTTCTTATTTGAGAGTGTATGTGGTTATGTGTTCACTTGTTTATAGTGTGTGTATAGTATAGTCAATGTGAGTTATTATTTTTCTATTGTTGTTGCTGGTTATGTACTGTTTTTCTCTCTGAAATTTTTTTATTTTCGATTTTATTTTTTTTTTTTGCATTAATTGGCTGTGCACATGCATTTTTCTCTCTCTCTCTCTCTCTCTCTCTCTGTATTTGTATTGAGAATCTCGTACACATACTCATACTGATACATACTCATACAAATACGTTTACTCACACAGTGGATTACTTTAACAGAATAGTGTACTACTAGTACTTGGTAGTTGTTTGTTAATTTCTGTTTCTTTTTTTTAATTTTTTTCTTTTGGAAATATTGTTGACGCCATTTTGAAATATTTTTTAAAAACAATAAGAATAAAATTAAAATTATTTTTAGTTTCGTTTTAGAATGTTTTAAACAAAATAAAATTATTACAATGAAAAAATATTATCATCGGCTGTATGGATTTATGTAATGGGTTATCCATGTTTCAGTTTCAAAAGTGTGATCAAATATTCCACACTTACAGCAGAGATTTCTATGAAACTCTTGCTTTATTGGAAAGATAAGATCGAAACTTTCTACCACTTCTCCGCATATTTAGTGCGATAACTAGGCTATTACTTGTGCTAACATTAGGGAATTATCCTTGAGGTAGACGCTTCAAAAACCAGTCTGAAAGGATCATTTTTTTTTTTTTTTTTTTTTTGAGACCAACACTTAGCCGATAACTCCTACTTATGTAGTACATTGTATTGGAATAACAGAAAGATAGTTAGTTATAGGAGGAAGGAAATAGGAATAGTGTGCGAAAAATTTTATTAATTTCATGAAAATTAAGGCCAATTTGCCAAGAGCTGTGAATCTTTCAGTTTATGTGTCAGTGCATGGCCCCTGCTTTAAAGAACTGAGTGTTCTCAACTTTTCTTTTACTAACGGGATTGTTTACCATAGAAATCCTTTGGTTTCCTGGTGAATTATAGATTTTTCTTATGATTTTTCTTCCCGCCCCTAGCCCTTAACCTAGACCTCATCCTTCAATAAGTGTCCGCTGCCTAATTTAACCTTTTCGTAGATACCATTGTGTCAGGTTAACGACAAATGGCAACCCTATCATTCTGGAATCTGCTATAGTAGATCAATTAGTTGCTTGGCTGGAAAAACTTGATTAATAAAACCGAAACAAAACAGAAAAGCTATTTAAACGGTCGGGGAGATTATTATTAGAAACAGACTTTAAGAACTTGAATTGAAGATCCTCAAATGCACCGAAAATTCAAAATTTTTTTGCCTGATTAAAGCGTCGGCAGCAAAGTTTTCTTATTGTATAGAGAAAATGTAATCGGGTATAGGACTTTTGCAAGAATAAGGCCTTTGTAAGGAGAGGAAAGATATTTCAAGTAAACTTTAAGAGAAATTGATAGAAAATATAATCAACGCTGTATCGAATAAATAATTCCAACGTAATGGGTCCTTAAGATAATATAAGAAGTAATTTTACTCCATTTGATCCCCTTACCACTTTCACTTCTTATATCCATGTATACGCCGGAACCTCGCAGTTTATTTCAATGTTTTTTTGAAAGCATACAAGACAAGGCAAGGATGGTTATTAATGTTAGCCAGGATTGATTAGAATACCGTCGCAATGCAGCTGCCGTTTTGTTGTTTTAGCGATACTTCAACGGAGAAATAAAATGATCTCAAACTAAAAATCGAATATTTTGGCTTAGAACACAACTGTCACGTGGCACATCCATTCGTAATTGATTTATCAGTGGATCATAATATTTCGTTATTCTTTGTTAAGAAGTACGTCACAGAAATTTTAACAAAATTTGTTTGTTTGTTTGTTTGTTTGTTTTCGATCCAATAATTTTGATTTTCAAAACTCAACGCGTGAAATTTACTAGGGAACCGGGTACTCATCACCAAACAGTTATTAACCATTTTGAAAGAAAGAAAGCTGAATACACACAAAGGCTTAATGTTTGGGGTGCCACAAGACGCAAACGTAAAAACGAAATCCAGCGATTTGTGAAGCGAAATATTGTAAACGATTAAATGTAGATTATGTACGACAATAATGGGAAAAGAAGATGGCAACAAAGCCAAGATACACACCAAGGCACGTGAAGCTGCTTATCTG
>QOCX01000148.1:24190-48822 GCA_005959815.1 Sarcophaga bullata | reverse complement strand
GATTTTCTACAAGTTGGCCAAATGATTAACTCTGATTTCTTACGTATTTAATTGGTCATTATAATCCTTTGGTCAGATTTGTAAACCAATTCCTCACGCCACTTATGTATGTTATTTGTTAATTTTATCCATGAGTGGCGGAACCTGCAGTCAATTTCGAAACACAGATTTTTTGGAAAAAATTTTATTTTTTTTTTACCAGAAAACTGCCGAGAGGAAATCGCCAAAGAAAAAAATTTTTTTTGTACTTTGTTTTGCTCGAGATGTCTTGCTCGAACACACTACCTAATAGATTACGGCGACTTGAACATCAGATGTTCTGCTGTCAAACAATTATCGGAATTAGAAGGCATAGATTTAATGAAAATGACCAGAATTGATCAGCAGGAAAGTTGTTGTGTTCCATCATGACAACAGCTAGTCAAATACATTTTTAATGTCCTGACAAAAGTCGGAAAGGGCTTGCTTGAGAAGTTTTGATGTCTTCATCAGAGCGTTCATCATTTCTCTTGCTGGTGGAATAATGGCAAACAAAATTGAATCCCTCGAAATGGCACAGATTAAGTTAATAAAGCTCGTTTCAAATACAAAAAAGTATTTCTTTCACT
Source organism: Sarcophaga bullata (assembly GCA_005959815.1). Classification (NCBI taxonomy): domain Eukaryota; kingdom Metazoa; phylum Arthropoda; class Insecta; order Diptera; family Sarcophagidae; genus Sarcophaga; species Sarcophaga bullata. Next base: position 48,214 of record QOCX01000148.1, on the reverse strand, counting down.
TTAAGAGTTTTCATTTTGTTTCCTTCTTTTTTATGTTTGTTTAAGCGAACTTTTTCGAATACCGAACAACTTATTCGGAGGAAAAGTTTTTCACAATTTTTTTTCAGTCTTAAATTCTGGAAGCCTTTTAGTCTCTGATGCTGAGAAATACCTTCCTTAAGTTTTAATCCAAATACACACACATAATATACAACAACAACAGCAAATCAATATGATTTTAATGACAAAAATGTTTTGTTTTCCAAATTATCATCATCCTTCATCAAACAACCACTTTAACACGTTCCTCTTACAAACAATCCAAAACACTTTAACAATAAATCGATATTTTAATTGTACGTACGGACACAAAAACCACTAAAATTAGCTGAGAACGATATTAAATCATTCACAACAACAACAACAACAACAACAACAACAACAACAACATCTTGTTCGGCAATAATTATATGAGAAAAGGATTCGAAATATTGAAAATGAATCACACACAGCAGCACAACACAACGATAGACATTTGAACGAACGTTTTACGAAACGACGATATAAGATGTGACACGCACTTTTCTGTGTTTCCTCTTATGCTTGCCAATTCGGTTATCGAGTTATCGTTTTCACAAAAAAAAATGTTAAAAAAAAAGGAAAACAAACAGACACGCACTCGTTAAATGCGTGTGTCACGTGTGCCAAACATTGCGTAACTGAAAGAGTTAAAGGAACGCAAACAATATTTGACCAACGACACACTTTAGAAGACACCGGCAACAATGAAAAGAACGAACGAAAAACAACAACAACAACAACAATAAATAATTGATTTTGGAGAAGACAACCATAACAACAATAACAACAACATCAACAATAGTAATACGAAATACTTTGTAGCTTTAAAAGAAAAAAAAATTTTAAATTCGGGAAAAACCAGCTGAAAACAAGAAAATCAAGAAGAACCGAAAAAGGAAACCGAAAATATGCCACTAAAAGGGTTGAGAATAGGAAAACAAAACATTAGAAAAAAACCGGTAAAACCACTACTCTTAACGAAACACATACACACACATACAAACACACACTTGCCACTTGAAAAAAATGATAGAAATTTAGCGGCGGCATAAAGAAAAAAAAAATTTAATAAAAAAAAAATTTTTTTTTTTTGTTTTTGTTTGAATCAAAACTTTTACACGGCGAAGCTAAAAAAAAAAACAAAAAAGTACTGACCACCACATGGCAAAGCCTTAAAACAAGAGTATGAGCGGGCAAGTGTGTTAATTTGAAACAAGGGGTTGGCGAATATGTTGTTGTTGTTGTTGTTTAATTGTTGTTGCTGTTATTGTTTACGTCGCTTTTTTTTTCAACACCCATTTAAAATTGAATTAAAAGCGATGAGCAAGAAAAGAAAAAAAAAGAGAAAAAAATAATAATACAACCCTCTCATTAGAGAGCGTGAAAAGTCAGTAAAAACACTCACAATATTTCACACTCTTCTTTGCAGATAAATGTTCAACAACAAATCTGTAAGCATTCTCCTTTGTGCGATGTTTTTGTTTTTAGTTACTGGGGTCTGCTAAACAAAATCCACTCAATTACAAATTTGACTCTCTTTTCTGTACTCTACTTACGCCNAGAGCATAAGCAATGTGTGTGAATTCACTCAGCACAATTGTGCTATGAAATGGTAATCCCTGACTTACGCTCTGCTGTAAAAACCTGAAATAACTGCAAATAGCAGTGATGCATTTTCATACTTGAGAGCTCCGCCTATTTTGTTTTTATTGTGCATTCGTTTAATTATACTTACTGTTGTGCATAGAGCCCTCTAGTGGTAAATAGTTCAAGTTATTTGCTTGCATGCAGACACAGTATTGAGTGGTTTTTTTTTTCTATGTTTTACAAATTTCTCCTGCTCTGCCAGTTCCCCATATTTAAGTGGTTTTCAGTGTCTCGTGCAGTGTTGCTTTGCTCACCTTAGTGTTAGAAATTCTGTTTCGCTTGTTATTGTTGTATTATAACAGTTTCATTTTATCAGAAGGGTTTGTTTTTGTAATTTGCTTTAAATGTGTGTGAGGTTTTCGTTATAAAACCGTTCCCAGTTCGTTGCCTTGAAATAAATTGTATTCAACACAAAGGACATAGTAACCGTTAGTTGGTACAATGAGTATAACGGTTGACAATTTTATGACAGTTCAATAAAAGATAATATAGTATAACAGTTATATTCGGCTCTCTCTCTCTACTGAACAACAACGGGACGACCTACCACCTACCTCCGCTCTCAAGACGAGATGGATCTTAAGAGCGCGTACATCACGCAGCGCTGATCTCTTCGTGCACACAACCTCGTTTTCGCGTGCCACCGTTCGTTCGGTTCTACACACACGCCTGCGCATCACAAATTTTGGATATTTTTTCTGTATAGGAAACAGAATTGTCTGTCCTGAAACACTATTCGTGTTAGAGATAATATGCTCTCTTCAATTTTGAGTAAGGCGGAATAGGATCCATCGTTGAGATGAGATGAGATAAATAATGAATAATGAAAAGACATGTAGATACTTTAAGCAAAGCACAGGAAAGTAGAGGAGAATAGTAGAGTAATATGGTCGCGTTAAGTTGGTCGAATAGAATCCATTCGCCCTTACAGAAAGCCATGGCTCTTGTAATTGTTAGTAAAGCTAAGACAGTAGTGTATTTAACTCTGTTTCTTGTATATTAAAACTCAGAGAGACGACATAGTAGGAAAAAATTGAAGAGAAGTAGACTCTGAAATGAACACAGGAAAGTAAGAAAGCAGAAGATGATTTATGGCTTGTGTGCAGCTGAGTTGAGAATGGAATGACGATAGTGAGAAGCTGCAGGATCCCAAAGATGAAATTTTTTAGTAGACACGATCTAACGCAGAGCGGAATATTGAGAAGAGTGCTAAATAATCGCTTATCACTGATGGAATGAGTTCTGGTTTATAAACTTGGAAATTATCCCACTCTTTTTACAGGGAGCTCAATATCGTTGGTAGCAAGCAGTTACGTGCACGTATGTCCTTACATATGCACGGTCATCTATTACACAAAAGACGATCCTTAACGCCACTGTCCTTTGTTGACAGACTCGGCATTCCGTCAAATGACTTCTGCATTATACTGTGAATCTTACATTCCACATGTCAATGCCCAGGTCTTGGCCACAACTATCAGATAATTTAACTGAGTTCTCTAACATAAAGACTGCGGCAATAACAAAATTTATTTTGGACTTGGTTTGGTTTTCTCTAGGGAATTTTTGATCCCCCTGGTAGAACCGATTGATTGATTGATCAGAATGATGCCTAAATTGCTGACCTAAAGTGGGTTGTTTTTCTTTAAAGGGTTCCGCCCACCTTACCTAACCTAACTATTAGGTAGTGCGTCCGTAGAATAGAAGAAATTGAGGAACCAATTCGTAGCCTAATTCAAAGATTTTTACAATTTTGCTTTGAAATTCATTCTTTTTTATTTTCTTTAGAAGTCAAGTTGTGGTCTCCTGAATATTTGTCTAAAATAGGCTAAATGACGCAGATTATTCAAAGAGCAGTGTTGTCCTTAAGTTAGAGACTTGAAATTAAATTTTTATGCAAGTTAGCCTATAATATTTGGTTTTATTCTTCATTCGGAGTGAACTTTAAAGCTGTTGGTCTGCCATTCATGGGTAATAGGTGGTGTGAGTAGTTAGGTTCTAATCCTGACTAAAGAGTTGTAATGACCAATTAAGTAAAGCAAGTAATTCTGGCCTATTTAACTGAGATGAAGTTAGAGAGCCTTAAAGTTCCAACTTGAACTCGTAAATCAAATTTGCTAAAACAGTTCAGGTCATACCTACAGTTTACGGTCTAGTAGCCGTTCAATTGTTTGTACATGAATTTACTGGCTTGTTACTGATGACAATATTTCGATAACAGCTTTAAAATTTAGTGATTCACACATTAATTGTGTCTCTATTTGAAGGGAACTGTTGAAAGAAATTAAAAAAAAATTACAAATTAATTATTGTTGTTTGGCTAATTTTTGTTTAAAAACAATTAAAACAACAACAACAACAACAAATTTCTAAAACAGTTAATGAAAATTTATTTGTTTGTTGACAACATTTTCAATTCTACGTCGTCATCGTCATTATCATCATCATCATCATCATCATTGTCATCGCCATCGTCAGTAGCTGAAAGTCTAATCAAATGATATCCCGCCAAGGTACCCACACAATGATGGTTGCGGATTTTACTCACACCATTCCATATGCATGTGTGTGTGGATGTATATGTTGAGCAGGGTTACTGGCAAATGGCTTGACAAACATTGGCAGTGAATTAAGCGAATAAACCGTTGACAGAGGGACACACAGACAGACATGTTGTATGCGAAATGCGTATCGCTTTACAAGCCAAAGTAGATTAAAAATCAATAAACAAATGACATTTAGAAAATTGACAAAAAGATAAATAAACAAATACACAGAAACATACACACACACACAGAACACAGTCACATTAACATATAAATGTTGTATTAATTGCTGTAATAGAGACAACAAACAGGCACACACACTAGCAGGAGAAAGGCTAAAATTAAAAATGCACCAAAGAACTGCCTACGGGGGGTCAGTTTTACAATAATATGTGTGGGGCCTGTAGAGGAGGAGTACGAGGGAGAGTATTCCCAAGGAAGAGTAGAAGAATTATTCTTTTTTCTTAGGAGAAGGAGGCACATGACAGCAAAACAAAAATAAAAAAAATCGAAAAATCTGCCGCTGCTTGAAGGCAAATAAATGCTTTGACTGACCAAAGCGTAAATTAAACAGAATTTTTAAATGATTTACATGGAGGAACAACAGCATCCATGTAATCAAACATCATCTATTTTGTTGTTATTGATTTAGAAAATTAGAATTTAAATTTTAAATCAGTTGGTGTATTCAAATTGGATTTAAAATTCCCTTTTGGCACTGACATTTCACTATCGCATCCATCGTATTGGAAATTCAATTTAATTGAAGCTCTTGGTATAAACAAATAGTCAATAATAGTACTAACTGGGGGTGGGTAAGGCAGTGTGTTTGTAAAAAAAATAGATTTTTTTCTCTCCTTTCTCAGTCACATTAAGTTCAGGGTTGTAAATTATTATTTTGAGAGTTTTTGTTGTATTTTTGTCAGGGTTGTTGAATTAGATAAAGAAAGAAATTAAAGTTAACGAAGAGATTTTCCCATAGAGAGCGCTTTACTGTCTAAAGGACACCTTCAAGGATAATACCAAATTGAAATAGAAAAATTCAAAATTTTATATTTTGATACAAAGGTATACGAGAGGTCATTATTAATTACATACATACATATGTAATTGATCATTACAACCCTTTAGACAGGCTTACAACCTAGCTTCTAGCACCACTTATGTTGTGTGTATAAATTTTTATATATGAGTAGAGGGACCTACAGTTTAAAGTCGATACCGAACGATAGACTTTTAAGAAACTTTCCATGACAATTTTATTTATTCTGAGTGTTTTCGCCAGATATCTGCTAAGAGGAAGTCGCCGAAGAAATATTTTCGTTTTGATGTCTGACCTGGTATTTGAACCGTGGCCATACGTCTAATAAGCCAACACAATACCTACTAGACTATGGCGACTTCCAACTGCTTACTTCAATCTTATGAATAGTAACTGCAGAAATCAGAATCAATCGTTTGCTCAGGTTGTATAGGCTTCTAACGAACAATTCCTTTCCAATCCATTATGATAACCATCCTGTGTTTTCCACCGTCTGTAAAACTTCACTTTGGTTGGCCCTTTTTCTTTATGGCATATTATTGTCGTACATGATTCACTTTTAATCGTTTTATTCGTATTTCGTTTCAGAAATAGTCCGATTTCATCCGGTTATAGCAGTGAAACGCAACTTCTAATTCGATCCACTTTTCTCTGTTAATACCTAACATCCATCTTTCTGTGTAGGGATTTCTCTAAATAGTTGATCACTTTGATGAAAGCCTATTTCTCAAGAAGCGTCTATGTAGCTTACGTACCAGACCTTCCCAATTTTGTCTACAATTTTATCAACTTTTTTTTTTAGTGATTAGACGACCAGAACACTGCCGTTTTCCTCGTTGAAGCATCATTCCGTAGTTTTTGCAAATTTTTTCAGCAGAATGGTTCGCATTTGTACGTTTTCTATAATAAAATTTGGCATTATTTCGCTCAGTTTTAAGGTTGAGGCCTATTCTCCATACAATGTGTATTTAAAACCGTCTTCTAACAAAGTGAAGAAGACAATTAATTCTTTAAAATGGTCTGTCCTACATAAACTTCTCACAGGCAGACAAATTGAAGTGAACGTGGATCTTCACGGTAGATTGAACGATATCGCTGAGAAAGTCGTACTTGTTACGAGTCGTAGAACTTGCTACGAGTGCAGCTAAGGCTGACTTGCAGGTCAATTGATAAGACAAAGCCAATGCGCATAAACTCATCGTGCAATGAGTCCTTCCATTAAACGGGCCAAAATGTTGCAAGTTTTTGTTATCTACAGAGTGTCGTCCCAAGAAGAGCGATAAGAAAAGGAGATATACGGACAAGACTTTAGAAAGCTAAGTAGGCGGATGGAGCTCTCACATAAGACTTCAACTCTTACTCTTACTCAAATATACTCACCTATAATTCCCAAGGCTCTAGAAAGTATAGAAGACACGCAAATACATGGAGAAGTCTGACGGAGTACAAATAGATAGCGAAAGTGGGGTATCCTGGAATGTAAGGAAATTGATGTCAATTGATCGAATCCACTGAAGAACTTTTGTTACGGCCGTTTGTTCCACCAGGAATAAAAAAAACTGACCATGCACAATGTATTTTTTTTATTACCAGAATAATACAGTCATCTATCGACAATCTGTAGGCGAACTTTCTAGAGAAGCCACTAGCAAGAGAGATCAGTAATAAGTATTTAAGAGGATAAGTAGAATCGAATCATACTCATAATTTCTGATACTTGCATACGCATTCATACTTATTTTAATATGATGGAACCTCTACTCATATTCAAAGTTCGAAGTACTCATCATACTCATACTTGACAACACGTATGATGTTGTTGACTTCGATTCAATATATGCGCGACTCACAAAATAAGTATGATTGGAGTACGAACACTAAACTGCTCACTGGAAGGTTGTGTGTTTGCTCTGCTTGCTGCTTTGTCTTGTTTGCTTATGTGCCTTTTTTCTTTTGTTGTAAATCCAACAATAACTGTAAATTTTAAATGAGTATTCTTATGAATCAAACATATTTCGAATGAGTTCGATGTCAATTTTGTACGTGTACTCATTGCAACCTGCACTTATAAATCAATGTTGTAAGGTGTACGAATGAATCAGAGTATGTAGTTAAATATCAATATTGTTGACTCACTTATACTCAAAATTTCATGAGTGCTTATGAGTAGCGAAAAAACGATTCTTTGCTGATCTTTGACCAGCAATTTATCATCATAAAGAAACATTTTTATTAACAAACTTTGCTTACAAATTAAGGGCTTGTTCAACAAGATTTTCGTCTCTAAGGGAACGTATCAACAGATCAACAAGATAGGAATAGTTTTTCTATAACATCTCTTAATGCACCATAAATATGCTTTGTTTTGAGATTGCAGAACTTGTTTAGTAATTTGTAAATACCGTAAACAGGCATACTCTTTTCAAATAATTCATTAGAAATTCTCTTAATTCTGCCATGACTATAGTGACGTCAAATAGCGTTGTGAGAAATTTCTTTTCAACTTTTATGCGATGCTTAAATTTAAAGAAACATGCTTTAAAAGCGCTTTTATGCCTACCTACCGTATACTACTAAGCTTTCATATTTTACGCATTTTTTTTTTTGGCCTTTTAACGGCAACCAAATCATGTCGACAAGCTTCTTAAGTTACAGATTAAGCATTTAAGAACGGATATGGTAGGTATTAAACAAAATTATGCGTTCATTATTAATTGAAAATGACTGCTAAATTAAAAAGAACAATGTTCAGATCTTATAAAAGGAAGAAGGTAAGGAATTATTGATTATCGACAGACAGTTAATGCACTCAGGCAGAGGACAAATTGCTCAATAAATTTCAATAAATTTTTTTGGGGGCATGTAAAGCAGACTTATAAGCATAAAATGTGCGCAAAAGGCAGATTCGGCAGATGACTTGCCATCTTTATGGCCAAAGAAAACAACGAAAACACAGCCTAAAAATGCATTTCTGCTTTTTGGGTGCAGTTATGCCATGATGGCCATGTAACTGCCGAAATATGTATATGCATAGCAGCAGTAGCTGATGGAAAAAAGTATCATATTTCATAACCCTTTTCAATAAGCCTTAAAGAAATGGTAACCCTTTTTAACAGAAATCCTCCTTCGGAAAGAAAGTATATTTTTCATCAAAAACTAAGAAAGATCATGTAATATCAGTGACCTTAACATTACGAAACCAATAATTCTACCGGCATACTTACATGTACATACACGGCTCTGTATGGCTCTGTATGGCTGGTCTTTAAGAAATGGAAAGAAACCAAGTGACAACCCTTTGGATATTTTATGCTAAACTTTATAATTCAGTTACCAAGAGAAGAAGAAAAGAAGAGAAGAAAAAAAATATGAAAAAGAAAAGCAAATATTTGCATTACAAGCAAAGGAAACGAACAGCCCTCGGTAATTACAGCACATGCGCAAAATTTTTTTTTTTTTACAAAATTTATGATCTTGACGAGCGGGTTACGCCAAAAAAAAAATTCAAAACTTACTAGCATACGAATATAAAAATTAACAACAACAACAACAATATTTATTAGCCCTTCAAATTTATGTGAGCATTTTTCATTTCGTTTTAAAATTTTTTTTTCCCTCGGAAAAAGGAACTCCTCATCAGTATGAGCAAAAAAAAAAGAAGAAAAAAAATTTTTTTAAGAATCTTCTTTGAAAAAAAAAGTAAAGGAAAAGGGGGTTAATGGTCTTTAATTTGACGTTGTAACTCTTGTATGTAATTCCTGTAACTGTCTGTAAGCTGTTGTTAAAAGATAACGATGGCTTGGCTTACCAAGTTTGTTTTTTTTTGCGTTTTTCGTTCTCAATGAAAGGCTTTTCAAGCGTAAATTTATGAATAGCCAGCTACAACGGCATGTTTAACAAGCTGTTTATGATTCTTTTTTCCTTATTTTTCTCTCTTTCATTGTCTTAATAGGCTTCTGAAACGATCTCTTGAGTGTGCGCTACAATCCAATCAAAAAAATACAAAAAAAAAAATTGCAGCAGCAAAAAAAAATATTGAAAAATAATTAAAATTTATGGACTTAATTCGATACATTGTTTCACAAATGACCACGGCTACCTTACGTGCTGTACTCCTTAATTAAATTTCAATTAAAAAATTTGTTCGTTTTTTTTTTTGTTTTTCGTTTTTTTTTTTTCTTGAAATTTATAGAGGCTGACTATACTGTTGCCATAATTTTTTTTTTTGGAGCCTCCATGTAATTGAATATTTAAGAAATTATGGTGCACATCATATATTATGTTTAAAATTTATTTCTTTTAATTATTTTTTATGATTTAAACAAGTTAATATTATGGTGAAAACAAAAGCAAAAAACAACATAATAATTTAATGGATTTCTGGAATTAGCCAAACACTTAACAGAATGAAGCACATTGCATGAGAATTTATGATCAGAAGAGATCGTTTTCTTTCTCTTCTTCATATTAACACACACATTTAACTCTCAGAAGTAGGAAAAAATAAATCTTACGTTCAGAGTTTTATGCTGGAGCTCCTTAATTAATCAATCAAGCTTCAAGGAGATCACTATCTTCTATCAAACTATGATAAATGAACTCAAATAGGAATAAAACCTTAGTCTAGTTACATTGTTTCTGGAGTGAAATATTCCTTTTAACTCTCTGATGACCATAAGTCCACATCGAGTACTTGGTTTCATTACAGAGCTCGTTATGTAGTTATTCCATCGATTTCTAAGCTTTGTCATGGTATTAGTAAGCAATAGGTAAACGCTAAATAGCAGCATCTGATTATGTGGCCTGCAATGCTGCCAGCTATTGCATGCCTCATATGTTCTAAGATTTTTGCCCTTGATGCTAAAGTGATACAAATTACTGGGACAAGCTTCCACAGCACTCGGTGAGAGTGACTTGGCGTTGCTCTGATGCAACACAATTTTTCTTCCATTATTAACTACTGGGTCTTGAGGGAAATTGCTTCCTTTAGATGATACAATAGTCTGCAGTGTACATCTAAGTTCAGAGTTTTATCTTAAGAATACCACGCTATATGCACAAATACTTTCCCACCAAACGTTCGGAATTCCATCGTCTAAATTTTACTTTCAATACATCGGTCCTGCTGTTGCTCTGATTGAACACAATTCCGCCCTCTATTCCTCTTAATTCCTCTCTTCTTTCTGCTAAACTTTGTGATCGATTTCTTTCTCCAAGTGATCCATTTGTTAGTGGCAAAATTCTGAATTCGCCGTTGCCTAGTAGGTAGTGTGTTGGCTTATTAGACGAAAGGCCAGGGTTCGAATTCCCGGTGAGACATCAAAAACAAAATACGAAAAAATATTTCTTCGGCGGCTTCCTCTCAGCAGAGTTCTGGCAAAAACTCAGGCGTTAAAAATAAAATTGCCATTGAAAGTTTCTCAAAAATTTGTCGTTCGGAGTCGACTTTATAACCGTAGGTCCCGCCACTCATGTATAAAATTAACACACACAACATAAGTTGTGTGAGAATCTAGGCCGTAATCCTGACTGAAGGGTTGGAATGGCCAATTATGTATGTAAAATTCTGAATTGAAAGTTATCTCATATGGAAACAGCAAAAGCACAACAACACTCTTCAGGTAATGACTACTGGTTCGTGTTCCTTTTTTTGTCGCGATTCTTCAATTTGTTATGACTGACTCAGATTTCATCAGAAATTTGCCGAAATTGTAATGATTCCGAGATGAATTCATAAAAAATTTTATTTGTATTCAGCTTCATAAATTAACTGGGTTTTTTGTGTAATGTTTACATGATTATTTTCGTGATATTTTTGGCAATTCACCTTCAGACTGTAGAGCATCCTTGCTATCAAAATTACTAAATAAGCAGCATTTTGGTAGGATTGTCTATTGACTAGTAAAGCAGTGCATGTGAGTAAAATACTCGCCTTAAAACCCCAATAATCCAAGTTCGAAAGCCGTATTACCTCCCAGAGAGGACGACATCAACAATGATCATCATGTGTAACTTAAGCAACGCCATCTGTTGAGAAAAATTTATTTATTAAGGAAAGTTCCTTATCAGTATTCCCAACAATATGTTCGCGGAATTTATGTATGTTGTTAAGCAACGACAGAGATAATTCTTTATTTTAGAATTTAACTAGCTTCGTCATAATTTTGCAATTTTAACCATATACTTAGTGTAGTGTAACAGACCAGAGTGTTTGATAGTAATCGATCTCCACTAAGAGACTAGTACACTACTGTCTAGACTACCAGACCATCCTGATTTTAGAGATAATTTTTGTAAAGCGTAAACATTGTTTTACTGTCAAGTAAATACTAAAAGTCGCTCTGTTCATTAGGACAGACTAGAAATTCAATCATGACTTATTTCTTTATTTAAAAAAATCCTTTATTTATTTAAATAACGCTGTCAACTTTATTAACGTTATTTTAGTTACAAAAATCAATCGCTTGGCGTACAATACCACTATGCTTACGGTTGCACTTTTAATTACAATTTTCGTTCTAATACCGACTGGCAATATTGCTTTTCGCTCTATTTATACTCAATGATTTTACGTCTGGCAACTTTGTGATCTGTCTCTGTAGTGTTGTTCTTGTATTTTCACATTTCTTTTGTTTTGTTTCATAATTTTCTTAATTAGTTTTTGTTGTATCTAGTTTGCTGTCATTCGCTTAACAATATTAAAATCGATGTTGAAGATCTCGTAGAAGATCTACCAGCATCTGAGTCATACAAGTTACCGTATAGACGAATCCTCTGATATAAGATCTTATCTTAAATGAATGAATCTCTTGTATAAGGAGAGTAATATCTCTAGGTTTTCTATTCCATGGTGGATTCAAAAATATTATTCCAATGTGTTGCCTGCATGAGGTTATAAGGTAATAATCGGTATTAATCGGTACTGTCCTTAGTACAAAATTCAATGATCTAGTTCTTTAGTGATGATGGTGAGAAAAAGCTAATCCGCTTACTAGATTAATGGACAAATTCATCCTTAAATTATAAGGCAATCCAAATGAACTAATTATGCAAAAACCCTATTAAGACTTATTATATTAACAAAGTCCATATCGGAAGTAACTGGAGCGACTAGCTAAGCTCAGAGTATGTTTATGGGAAATTAAGCAACTGACGAATGTTGTGAAAATGGATCGACTTTACATGTCTCATGTAAAAATTGAATGGAGTTTACATCTTTCTCTTAAAGAAATTTCTGATCTTTTGTAATTAATGTGTGGGTTCTTCTAAAATGGAAGGAATGAAAAGAATGATGATCACCAACTGCAGAGTTTTCTAAATGTTATACCTTAAGAATTCAAGCTAAGCAAGCGTTATATGTAGGAGTTATTATGTGTTGCAGTCACTGCCTAGTCGCACCTTACGCCGAATGCAAGTATTTGTGCAATCTTCTCTTTTGGAATCTCGATAGCAATTCGGTAGTGGCCTGAGGTAATTTGTATTTTTAGAAAGACGTACGTCTTGTAAAAGGATCAGAGAGATTTGTGATTTTGGAAGAAATGTTTGAGTGATAATAAGTTAAGATTTTGTTTTATCTTCTGATAAAGCTTATCATCTGATGAAGCTTTCTTTTGCTGATCCTATACCGTAATGGGTTTTGATGTTTCAAATGTTGTTTCGTAACAGAAATGAGATGTAAAATTTTAATTGTTTCAATGAATTTTTTGATTGTTTATCATTTGATTGCCATCTTTATAGATCTTAGTATTGTAAATAATCATATAAAGTTTATATTTAAAGGGAATTCTTTTAAGAACACTATGTTTTAATCTTAAAGACAAAGTTTTTAAAAGATGAAAATTAAAAATTAATTCATATTTTACTGTTTAACTTATTGACAACACTGTATATTGTAACTGTTTTTTTTATATAAATTTTTCTTTGAATAATCAACACTTTTATTTCAATTTCACTTATATTGACAACACTTGTATTTTAATTTTTTATTTTAATTATCTGGTGGTTAACAGCCCTCCAAGAGCACGGTATTAAGTTCCTACGAAAGTTTAAATGAACGTAGGAACTCTATACCTCGCTTATGGCAATAAAGGCGTCTTCTTCGAATCATTTTTCAGTTAAAAAAAAAAAGAAAAATCACACTCACTTTTTTTTTTTGTTTTTTTTTTTGCATAATAAATTTACTCATACCTGTTGTTTATCTGCAGCCTTAAGCAAATCTATAAATAAAATTAAAATTGATTATGAAATATTCTCTCTTCTTGTAAATATTTGTACTTAAAATTACGAAACAAATATTTGACAAAAAGGCTGTAAACTGTAACAAAAAATCAAGAGATTAAGAAAAACCTCAAAAACCCAAAAAAAAAAAGGAAATGAAACAAGAAATAAGTTATTAAAGGATATTGTTCTTGGCTAAAAGAACTTATTTGGTTATTATAAAAATAAAAAATATTACACACATACATAGCATATATCCTTGTATTGTATTTAAGTCCGTCCTATACAAAGAAAGAAAAAAAAAATTCTAAGAAAATTGCAAAGAAAATGAAAATATTTTCGTTGGGTTATGTGTGTTGTGTGGTAATTTTAATATCGATAATGTATTTTTATTGGTTTTTATGTGTTTGTTTTGTTTTTTAAACAAAAAAAAACAAGGAATTTCAAGTACTTTGTGTATTTCATAGTCAGTCAGTCTATAGACAAAGAGTTTTCCACTTCTTATGGCATATCCTTTAATATGTTGGGGGGTTTTTGTCTTCCCACAAGCCTCCTTTTTCGATAAAAAAAAACTCATGTTTCTTAAAAGGTTTGGTGCCTTTAAGTCTACATTAGAAAGCCTTAAGCATTGCTTAACCACACAGTTTACTGTTAGTATTTCTTTTATAAACCATTTAAAGGATTATTAATTATGAAAGAATTGCAAATCCTAAAGGATTCATTATTTTAAATATGAAAAGGAATTCGAATTAGGGCAGGGCATGGGCCCATTTTGCTACCACAATCAATTCTATACGGGGGATCAAGCTTTCCCTAGAGAAAAACCATCCCAAGTGCAAAATATAACTCGCTATTGCCGGTTAAAAATGTTAGGTAGTAAGAGTTTAAAAACCTCCTTCTCTTCTCCTTCTCAAGAGCAGGGCATGGACACATGAGATAAACAACAGTCTCTTCCTCCTTGTCAGACCAACAACAACAGCTCTTGCAAAAGTCATTAGCCGCAGTGCCGAGTCTTACGACGTGTCTACCAAAAGGATAATGGCCCGCTAGAATCACATGACACATGAGGTAAACAACAATCTCTTCCTCTTCGTCAGGCCAACAGCTCTTGCAAAAGTCATTAGCCGCATTGCTAGGTCTTACGACGTGTCTACCAAAAGGATAATGGCCCGTTATAATCGCTATTGTGCGATGGATGGCCATGAGTCAGTCATCTTATTGGCCATACGTGTCCATCAGACATACAAACATACATTATTGATCATTACAACCCTTTAGTCAGGATTACAACCTAGTTTCTTATATCACTTACGTTGTGTATGTTAATTTTTCTACATGAGTGGCTGCACCTACAGTTTAAAATTGATTCCGAACAACAGATTTTTGCGAAACTTTTCATGGCAATTCTATTTATTCCCGGAAGTTTATGCCAGAAATCTGCTGAGAGAAAGTCACCGTTTCTCATATTTCGTGTTTTGCTGAAGATGTCTGTGAGTTTGAACTGAGGCCTTAAAAGGTCTTAAAAGCCAGTACAATACCTACTGGACTACGGCAACAGCAACTTTTCCATCAGAACCTACCAATATTGCAAGTACCATCCTGCTGCAAACGAGAATAAGCTTCCCTGCAAAACGAGTGGATAATATCCAAATTAACTGAGGCGAACGGAATACCTATGTCCTGTAGCATCCATAGTTTTCTAGCATCGAACCGATCCTAACCAGCTCATTGGGAATGTAATTTTCAATGATAAAACTATCTCCAGGAACTCATATAAAAGCTATCTTTAAATGATTCGAAATTTCTCTTAGAAATCCTTGGCATTCATTAAATCAATCAAGGATTGACGTTGAAAGTACATTCGCTAGGGACTCAATTGCAGCCTAGCTGTCCAAGTAAATCAAGAGATTTTCAGCGAATATTCCGTTGCTCAACAAGCATTGTTTCGGTTTTAAAATTGCCATAATCTCTGCTTGTAAAACGCTGCAGTCAGATTAGGCACACTATAAGAAAGTTTAATATCAGAAGCCTTAATAAATATACCACAGCCCATCCTGTCTAGGACAGTGTGGACTTTAAAGGAACTTTAGGTTAGAAGTCTGTAGTTGGAATCCGAAAATCGAATGCTCTATTCAGAAGGTTATAAGGACGCATACAATCGACCCTTACATAGACAAACTATGTCTTCCCAGAATAGTAGAATGTCTATAGTCCAGATTGGGTCAGGATTTGACAGCATTGAGTCTTACTGCCAGCTTGATATAATAACTCCACACCAATTTGTCGTAAGCTGCTCTCTCTTTCCCTTTTTCTGTTACTTTGTTCCTGCAATTTCAAGGCAGACAGATTTTGAGAAACTTTTCACGGGGCCATTTTTTTAACTCTCAGAGTTTTTGCCACAAGTTTTGTTCGAAATGCCTGCGATCGGTTGCGTTCAAAACGGGTCGCAATGCGTGCTCAAGTATGCTTTCGGTATTAAAGCAACCACTCCAACCTACTTACCTACTAGGTAGGTGGCTATGGAGGCTTAAATGTTGCCACTTCTTCAAACCTAAGTTTGAAATACAAATTATTTGTTAGGAATGGATTCACACCCAGTCTGGTGCTAATGATTGAAGTGCTTATGGTCTAGGATGTTGCAGTTCCCTTATTCTAATGTTATACGACGTTGCAACAATTAATTTGGAATTATTTACGACGTTGATTAGCCAAATATGACCCTACATATTGGGTTGTTACATCTAGATTCCTTACTGTAACATGTTACACGTACCACGTACAAAGCACCCCCTACTCAAATTCACTTACACACCTTAAAACATTTGTTTTCTTTTATTTTTTTCTGGGCCTTTTTTTCTATTTTTTTTTCTTCTATTTTTTGTTTGTTGTTGTAGTAGTTTTTGTTTTATGAAATGAAAATGTTAATTACGTCGAAAAGAAATCACATTGATTGACTTATCCGACAGATCTAAACGATTACATTTAAGCCACTCGCAAAATGAATAAAGTGACGGTAGTAGAGTGGAGTGTTGGTTGCCTATTGTTTATTGATGTTGTTGTTTTTGTTTGTTTATATGGTAATGGTAATATTAATGGAAATATAGTGATGGTGGTGACGCAGGGTTTCCTATACTTTTTTTTTGAAATGACATTTGAATTATAAACGATCATAGAACCAGCAATTATGGCCAAAAAAAAAAAAAAACAATTGGCTCTGGCAATTGCTTGAAAGAAATGTTTTTGAAAAAATTTATTAAGACAACAATTATTATTGTTGCTGCTGCTGCTGTTGTTGCTAGTGCTGCTGCTGCGTGTTCTATCGCTTTATATCAAAAATATAATTTAAACAACATTTTAAAGCGAATTGTCGTCGTTGTCGTACTTTGTGGGCTTGTTAGCAAATTGTGTAACCAAAAACAAAACAAAAAAAAATTTTTTTTTTTAAAGAAACACAATTTCAGTTTAATCATAAACCATTTTGTTTTAATTTTTTTTTTTTTTTTTTTTTTTTTTTTTTTTTTTTTTTTTTGCCTATTGACGCCCACTTTGTAATGCTTTCAAACTACCAAAACGCTTGCAAATATGGCAGAGAAAAAAAGTGTGATTGACTGTTTGGCTGACTTGACTGTTAAACGTTCTAACTGACTGTCTTTGATTTTTTTCTCTCCATTTATTCATTTTTTTTTTCTTTTTTATTGTTCATAACAATTCTAATAAACTTTTGTTGTTTTTTTCTTAATTTTTTTTTTTTATTTATTTGTGGTAAGAGCCACGCTTAAGCATTAAATCTGTATTTATATGACGTTTTTATATGCAAAATATGTTTATTGTTATTAAAATGCCTTTTCTTTCAACATCTAACAACAACTGGAAGAAAAATAGAAACAAAAAAATCAAAAACAAAAAAAAAATTGTTAAAAAGAGGTGTGATTTGTGATCTGTCAGTCTCACACAATTTTGCCAACTGATCACAGATTTTTGTTTGTTTTGTTTGTTTTGCTTTTCGATCGTTGTCGTTGTCATCGTTGTTGTCGTCATTGTCATTTTCAAACAGTAGTTGAGTGCTGGTAACAATAATAATAAAGTTACAGCAACAACAACAGCAACAACAACAATATTTTTCAGTTTTACAACAATGCGTTGACAGTCTTGAGGATTTTCGTTTAACCTTTTTTTGGCCCTCTTCCTCCTTCAGCATTTAATGTAAATGAAGTCCATGAATTGTTTTCTTAACTATTCATTATTTGGAGCCTAAGACGATAACAACTACAACAGCAACAACAACAATGGCATGTTGACAACAATCAAAAATGGTTTTATAGGGCCAAGGGAGAACTTCAAATGCCCTAATAACCATAGAAAACAGCACACATTGATTAATAATGGAATGGTTTGAGCATTTTAACGAAATTGTTGTAGTCTAGTGGATAGTGCGTGCCACGGTTCAAATCCCAGGTCAGGCATGTATATTTTGGCCACCACCAGCAGCCTTTTGAACGATAACTTAACGGTTTGAGCATTAAATTTTTATGAGCTCATGGGTTTGAGAAAGAACTTTAAATACCCTCGCTGCAGTCTAGTGGAAAATGTGTTGGCTTATTAGACGTGACGCCTCGGTTCAAACCCCCCAGGTCAGACATCAAAACGAAAATATGAAAAGAATATTTCAAGCGGCGACTTTCTCTCATTAGACTTCTGGCAAAAACTCTGAAAGTAAAATTAAGTTGCCATAAAAAGTTTCTCAAAAATCTGTCGTTCGGAGTGGACTTTAAACTGTAGGATCCCACTACTCATGTATAAAATTAACACAAACAACATTAGTGGTATGAGAAGCTAGGTTGGAATCCTGACTAAAGGGTTGTTATAACCAACTATGTTAAGTATGAGCATTCTAACGTTGTCAAGGGTCCAAAAAAGCACTTTAAATACCCTAAGGTTGTGCTCACAGAAGGCAGCACATTGATCCGTTATACAACGGTTTGACTATCAGGTCTTGATTTTAATTTTTATACAATTTTGGATCTTGTTTTTAATTTCTCTTAAGGATCCATTACAGGGAAATTTATTTCATTTAAAAATGTCTTTTGTTTTTGACGAATTTTTGTTCATTTTATTCCCCCTTATGTTGCTTGTCGCTTAAATTGAACGTGGGTTACAAATCGCCAGGCATTGCCAATTATGCCTACTCATCTTATAAACGAGAGTAAGCAAAACAACAACAACAACAACAGCTACAACAACATTAGAACAATTTTTTTTTTCTCTCTCCTTTAATCAATTGGATAACTGTAATGTAATGTACGGTTAAATATTTTGAAACTGTTACTGTGCATGACAGCACCAAATAAATCAACATTCTGTCATGCATTTGAAATGAGTTAAAAGCTTAAAAAAAAACAGCGCCAATAATAATAACAACAACAACAGCAGCAGCAACAGCAAGAACAAATCTACATATATTGCCGACAGACAAACAGACAGACAAAATCACCGTCAACAACAAATGAATGAAATGAACAGTCATTTGACAAAAGGAATGAGTGAGCTTTTAGAGAAAAAGTGTGTGTCACACGTTCTTGCTGTGCCAGCAGTGTCACATGGATTCCAATTTTTTTTTTGTGCCCATTTTTGGCAAATATCCCACTGTTAACTATAACCCAGGAAACATTTTTTCAATGCAAATGTTAACATATTCTAATGATTTGCCTTTATTTATATGTTTATTGGGTATTTATTGGGTTGTGCTTTGATCTAAGCCTTATGATAAATTAAAAATTCCCACAACATATTTTAACTTGGATTTTAAGTAAGGCAACGCAACAACAGCGACACAACAACATCGATTTTAAAAATTAAATTGCTAACAGCCAAATCATGTTTCAAGCGTAGTTTTATTCAACATCAAAGCATCCGCTTCTTCTAATTCATTTCAAAAAAACAAAAAAGAAATACTTTGTTGCGCGAAACATGACATTCTATTCTAATATTTTTCTAAGACATATTTCGATTGACACATTCCTTAGCATATTAGGTTTATTATTAGGTGAGGTGTGATGACAAATAATTTCTACTCCAACCCATACTAAATGCAGTATCACACTTATATGATCGCTGCTTATTTTAATTCCGGCTAAAGAATTTCAATGGTTTTTAATGCAAGTTTTATTTAAATTTTACAAAGTAATTGTTAACAATTTAATTTGTCACTGTCATTGTAATTAAAATTCATACAAACAAATTGATCGATAAATTCGATAACAAAAAAAAATTGTAAGAAATAGAAAGAATTGACAATCATTTGAAACATGTTTTATGAAAATAAATCATCTTGTCACTGTCATCACCTGTATGCGCATTTATATGAGAGTTTTGCCACTGTCATTGTCATTGTCATGTCATTTAAGTTCAATACGAAGTTTGATAGAATTTTTAATGGCCATTTTTTATTAGTTTTAAAGAGAACTAAAAAAACGGACTATGTAATCCGAAATTAAATATAAATAAATCGCATGCCAGTAAATATTGCCTACGGGATGGTCGTCCGTCCCTATTTAATAGCACATTTTCTAATAGTTCGGCTGGTATCTCTCACAAAAAAAAATAGTCTACTGGGATCAATCGATAATCATGTCGGTTAATGAACTGCCCTAAAACATAGATTACTTGTGCATTGTATACAAACACAGATACATACATAATTGATCATTACAACCCTTATGGCAGGACTACGTCCTAGCTTCTCGCACTTATGTTGTGTGCGATAATTTTATTTATGAGTGCTGCAACCTACAGATTTGAGAAACTTTTCATGGCAATTTTTATTTACACTTTTGGAAAAACTGAGCTGAAGAAATTTCATTTTGTTCGACACATTTCGGCTGGAGTTATAGTCCCACGGCTTCACGTCTAATCAGCTAACACCATACTTATTAGAATGTGGCGACTTTTTGCGGCCTACAGTTCCAAAATCAACTTCGAACGACAGATTTTTTTGCCAGATATCTACTATAAGAAACTCGACGAAGATATATTTCCTTGTATTTCGTTTTGTTGGAGACGTTTGACCCAGGGTTTGAACCGTGGTCTCGCGTCTAATAAGCCAACACACTACTTCCTAAACTACGGCGACTGTGCTTTATATACAGGCCGTAATAAGGCATTGTATTTTTAAAGACTCATTGCAATAAAGTCGAGTTCTTCTATTTCAATTATAAATTTCAATGTTCTAGCTACTATGGGCAGAAAAAGTTCAATAATCGTCTTCGGTTGAATTCAGTCATCACCTAGAACGTTGCAATCTTCAAATGATACCCACCAACAAACTACAACAATGAGTATATCTTTCTAAATACATTGACACTTTTTAAACCACTTCTAGCTGCTTTTTATACCAAATTCGGAAATTATAGGCATGCAATGGGCTGCAGAATAACCCAGAGATTCACTATTATCCGTAAGTAATCAAAAGGAGAGGGCGTTCCTTTAACACTTGACACAAACAGGTGAATAGAGATGTTGCGCCGTGAATAGTGTATTTGTAATCTACAATTCTGGCATACTTTTTCCAACATATCGGCCGATATTTCTCCAGAAAAAAATATTGTAGTGAGATAATTAAACGTGCGATTAATTGTTCATCAAACTTGACTTTCAATAGAGACACCTCAATGCCTAATAGTTTATCTTTTCCATTTTGGGTAGAAAACGGTCAGCAATTATCGTTCGTTTTCTATTATAATCGATTTTGAAAAAGTGTCGTCCAATGTTACCAAAACATTTTTGAGCTCAAGCACTTAAACTGACTCAGAGAGCTCCATACTCCTTAAAATTGACTAGTTTCTGGTTGACGTACCCATTGGACTTAAGTGAACTTCACAGCTTTCAATACAAAGACGATTGCTACTGAGCCATATTAGTCTAGAATTTTTGCATACTTTTTCCAACATATCGACCGATATCTCACCAAAAAATATAGTAATAGGCTTAATCGCTTGGTGTTGGCGACCAATGGTCTGCTAGAAAAAATGCGACTAATTGTTCATTAAACTGCACTCTGAGTAGGTCATCGTCTTTTTGGAATCACATGCCAACAAAGTTCAGTTCTTCCCTTATGGACAGAAAAAGGTCAGTAATTATGGATCGTTGAGATTTTCATCGACCTTAATAAAATAAAGTCCGACGAAGTTGTCGACTAAAAAAAACTTTTTTGAAGGTGCTTTGGTACAGCCTCTGGGTGCTCTATATGTACCCAAAATTGAATATCGCAATGGTTGACGTACCCATTGGACATCAGTAAGCTTCGCCGCTTATGATAATTTTTTGATAAAAACTTTCGCACAGTACCGTTCATAGGGCCATTATTACAACTTGCTATTAACTTAAGGGAGGATTTTAACGGGCAGATAAATTGTTTTCCAATATAATAAGTGGACAATAAAGTAGAAGTGAGCGTTAAGCTAAAGGGAAGATCATCCTACCGGTAACTTTTAAAGTTAGGTTTATGTCTGAACTTGCCACATTATATATTACTTACAATATGGCAACTCCAAATGTAAACAAAATAAGCATATACGACACCAAAAAAGCCTATTTAATGGAGCAATGTTATCGACATTGCCACCGCACCGCTATATTTTTGAGAAAGTTAACTTTATCGTTAAGTTGTAATAACGAAGAGAAATTAAAGGTGACTTTAAAGATGACTTTAGCTAAAGTTACCTTTTACTAAACTCAAATATAACGGCAGGTTGTAAAATAGCCCATAGTGAAATATCTAACCTTACTAAGCATTTTTGAAAGAACAAAAATTCAGCCTGTATATATAGCTTAAAGGAACGCTAACTAGGTTCAACATTTGGCTTCATATTTTAATTTTCAGTCCCTGTAATTTTTATTAATTTTTTTTCTTCTTAAAAGAAAGAAAACAAAGAATTTTTATGCGATATTTTTTTTCGTTTTAAATTTGTAAAGCCTTATAATTGTCATTGCTTCTAATTTGATGTCATTGTCATGTGTCTATAGAGCCTCTTTATTTTGTCATTTATCACTACGACGACAATATGGCTAACAGTTTGACAACAACTTTGTTTTTTTTTCTGTCTTTTTTTAGGAAAATTTTTTTTAATTTATATGCCAAAATCTTAAAGCTTTTCTTCGACGCACAAATGTGACAGTTTGGCTGAAGGCAAAACAAGTCATACATACTTGTATGCAACATATCTGTATGTGTATATCTATCTGTATGGCATATCGGTGCATTTAATTAATAAATATTTACAAAATATTATGAATATTTAACTTAAATAAATTGCATCTTAAATAATATTTATTGCCTTGGCGAGATAAACTAAAACCTACGCATTTCATAGCAGATTTTTCAAACACTTTGAAAAAAAATTTTGTTTTTGTCTTTACATCTTCATGGGAATCATATGGTGTTGTTAGATTTTACTTTTGCTGAAAATCGATGAAAGACAACAACAACAACAACAACAACAACAAAGAAATATTGGTAAAACGCTTGAAACTGCACATGTGCAAATCGACAAGATTGAGGCAAATATGCCGCACGTCAATAAACAACATTTTGATCAATAAGTTTGCGTTTATTCGCCTTGCCAACGTGTGCTAAAGCCAGCCAACATCACATTGCTTAAAAACTTTTATTTTTTATTTTTTTTATTAATTATTGTAAACAAAAAAGAAAAAAGAAAACAAAAAATTGTTAATAAAAATTGCCAGTCGTTATGATGTATTGCTGCTGCCACAAAAGCGTCAATGGCAAGTTTCTTTCTGCCTGCCTTAATGCAGAATAAAAATAACACAGACAGGCGGTTAGCAGTTGCAGGCAGTTTTACTTGCCAGTGTCAACAATTAACAACCTGCTTAGCTAACTAAGAGCTTTCCATTATGATCTCTCTGCAGAGAATAATTTCTTTGAATAAATATTGAAAATGTTGATTATCGCATCGCATAATATGCGGGCTTGGAATACTGAATATTGATTATTGAATATGCGCATACGTACTCCGTTGTTTTTAAGGTAATTTATGATGCAAGCCACCAAATAGCATGACAAAAGTCAAAACCACAGAGGAAATACTGGCTGACTTTTGTGAATTCTTAAGTGGGCTTGTTGCAGCAACACCCTACACAATACTTTGTTTTCTTGATTTTTTCTTTGCACGCTAACTATTGTGCAGGCAAGCAGACACACACACACACACAGTTTAGGGTGTGATGAATGTAAATTTAATTGATCACTTATTGAAAATGGATAAGTTGTTTTGGAAAGATAATTAAAACGTTTGCAAATTTTGAAAAAGATTTAGAAAAAGATGTCATTGAATGCTAAAGGCAGTCATATGTATGTAGTACGACGAGTATCACTTAAAAAAAAAGTTTTTTGTAGCTTCAACTGAAACTCACTAACTATGTATGTCATCCTATCTATTATAGTAAGCGTGAAAAGAAACTATATACTATGGATAAAATTCTAACAATCACCAAACG
>QOCX01000148.1:0-24179 GCA_005959815.1 Sarcophaga bullata | reverse complement strand
ACTTAAAAAGAGTGTCCGAAAAATTTTTTTACAAATTTCGAATCTTTTTTTTTTTTAATTTAAAAAACTGTCAATGAAACAATTTTAATATAAAAATAACAGTAATTTAGTAATTTAAAACATATTTTTTAATGTTTAGTTTCTTTTGACGCTCACTGTATGTCATCTCATCATTATATAAGATGTAGCCCTAGATACTGTCCATAGTCACATTGTTTTCTTATTATTATTGCCAGAAATTTTTATTTATGTCATTGTCACAAGTTGTCATTGTCACAAGTTGTCATTGTCATTTTTTAGTCTCTAATATTTTGAATAACTTCTTTACATTTTTCATTAAAATTCGTTTCTGTTGTCATATGTTTTGAAATATTTTCAATTAAAAATGTTTCTCAAAAAGCACTTTGGCAGATGATAACGGCCATCTTGTTGAAGCTACAACTGTCAAATGACTGGACGACTGGTAGACATCGACTTGTGTTGGCTGAATGGACTCTGTAGCGATTACTTAGTGAGCCTAATTTTCATTGAAAAATCATTTTCAGCTAGGGGGCCCATTGCTGGATGAAGGAGGACATGAGTAAACTAACTTGTCGGCTTTGAGATAATTACAACCCACTTAAAGTTCTAAAGCGTCCAATACAAAATCACTCTTTAGTTGGTGCTGTCATCAATTCATATTTGTTTCTTTGTCAATATCATCACTGTCTACAGATAGAACTATTAGTTGATAATTATCAACTCCTTTTCACCTGATTTGGATGACTGGGACACCGACGACATATGATATTAAATGGTGGTTAAGTGCCACACAATAAAAATAACGTGTGGTAGCTGAATTGGCTTTGAAGCAGTAGATACTGAGCCTAATTTTCATTGAAAAATCACTTCATCAATCAGCTATGGTGTCCATTCCAGGATCAATGTGAACCGTGCAGCAAATAAAATTTCTCGAATTTTGAACGACGCCAAAGAGATCTACGAGGCGGGACAACTGCAAATGCGAAAAAGTAACTCTTGGGTGTGGTACTGGTGGAGTCATTGTTTCATGTTTGTTTCTTTGGCCAGGCCAACACTGTCAATAGTGGACATGTTTGGTAAACGATTACTAACTTCTTCTGCTGATCTGGACACCAACGACATATGATTTCAACAGGATATCTCACAGCTTATGTCGTTAAGTATTCTGCGCGAACAATTTCAGGGCAAGATAAGAGCACTTGGATTCGGCATTTGACCTCTTGGGATACAAATCACAGCTAACACAACCAAATTAAAAATTCAGCCTGATTTATGCATCAGAGTCGTGGAAAATTGGACATTTCAGTTGAGCTTTACACAGAGAAAACATTTGAACGGTGTTATCTTCCATACATAATGGACTCAATAAGTCTTTGAAGTCGCTGTAGTCTAATGTAGATACTGTACGGGCTTATTAGGCGTGAGGTCGTGGTTCAAAGCCCATTTCCAACGAAACGAAATGTGAAAAAAATATTTCTTTTGGCGATTTCCTCTCAGCAGTCCTCATGCATAAAACTGTGAGAGTAAACTAAAATCTGTCAGAAATCTGTCGTTCGGAGCCAACTTTAAACTTTAGGATGCGCCCCTCATGGCTAAAATTAACTCACCCGACATGGGTGGTGTACGAAGCCAGGTTGTAATCCTGACTAAAGAGTCACATACGCTATAACATATTAAAATATTTAAAATGTAGAGTAGATACCGCCATAGAATGTCTATTTTTGGCTTCTGTATGGCGTCATGTGTTGCTTTTAAGGATAGGCCAAAAAGCAGGATTCATTCTATGCATCGAATAAAGAAAGGCATGATGTGTGTGTTGTTGTGTTTTGGTTGCAGGTTTCATTAAATGCTTGAACAGCAAGTTGCCAATAAATGTACATAAATTATTACAAAAACAAACAACAACCAAAAGAAAACAAAAAGAAAACATGTCCATATGTATGTATGTATAGCGGTATGTATGTATGCCTACAAGATTTCAACAAAATAAATGACAATTTTTCGATATTTCTCGCATATAATTGCTGACTGCATGTTAACAAATTAAAACGGTTTTTCTGCGAATAAACGTACTTTTTACAGTTTTTTTGTTGCAACCTTTACAACATAAGCTGTGCGCTGTACAACATTGCTGTTGTCCAGTGTCAAACCAAACCGAAAAAAAAAAAAAAAAATGGAAAACATTGCTGTTTTCCTTAAAGAAAATGAAAAACAAATTCAGCCTAGAAGAAAAAAAAACAACAACTCACCTGCTGTTTTATTAATAGACACAACATGTGCGAAACACCTTCATGGGGCAGCAGCATGTGGCGATAATGACTTTAATAATCCTAGAAAGTTAAGACTTTAGACATCCAAACCCGGCCACTACTAGTCAGCAAAGCAAAAAAAGAAAAAAAAAAGCAAGCCAGTCGTCATCCCATACACATGTAACAAGTCAAATTGTTGTGTTGTTGTGTTATTATTGTTGTTGTTGTTCTTGTCTGAAGTTATCTCTTACTCACTGACAGTGGCCAAGCCCCTGTATTTTTTTTTTGCATTTGAATTCCTTGGAAGAAAAAAAAGAGCTGCAATGGAACAAAGAACAGAACAGAAAACCATTTATTAGTTATGCTTCGCAAGGAATTTCAGGCTTTCGAAAATCATCATCATCATCATCATCTACAGGCTTAAACTTGAACTAAACACCATCAATAATAATGACAACAACAACAACAACATTTCATTTCGAAATTAAATGGGAAAAATTGTCGTTTGCATTAAATTCTCATCTTAATGGCATGTTACGGTTGTCGTTTTAGCCTCTAAACATATTGGAATTCTTTAAGCTGCACTCCATATTCCCTATACACACACTAGCATTTCACTTCATTTGATTATTGCCTATTATATCCTGTTAATCTAATCGTGCTCTCATAAGTTATTACATGTTTCATGTGCTCTGTCTCTGATGCTCTTAGTGACAAATAATCATACAGGCTAAGGTGGCCTACCAATTCTTATTTCGAAAAAGAAAGCCGCTTCACAGAAAACGGGATCAGAGACGAGCATGTATTTATTCTAGAAAGAAATGATTCCCTATTGTCAATATTATTCACAAATATAGCTACAGTCTTGGTTAATAACAAATAAATTTGTTTCTCTTTTTCAAATGCAACTCTGCAACGCATTTGACATTCGAATGTCAAAGAGTCTGTGAGAACTGTCCCATCAAGGTCGTATTGTTTTGTATTCTGACTGATTATTCCATAGTCTAACGGTCTGTGTGATTCTTAGTATCCATAAGATCGAGATTTTCTTAACGTAGACATCCAGATACGTTAAACAATGCATTGCCTCCGGGTTTATACATTTAGAGAGGGATAGGGATTCCCAATGCGTTGTATTACTGGAGTACGTTTGATTGTTGGTTGCTAGTTAAGCGGCTTATGAACTTCTCCATTGCGTTCTTGGATCCCTGATTCCGTTTTCATTCGCTGATCTAAGCCATTTGAATAGAATATGAGCACATGGGCATTGAGAACATCTCGGTGAAATTTCATAATTTCCCATACAGTAAATAATAGTATGGTATTGCTGTCTGAATTTATTTTTCAACACCCGTATATATAAGTCACCCTGGTCCAGTATATTATCTCCACTGAACTTAACGAATCAATTTACGCTTTAGCAACATTGGACTTTATTGGGCCAACCAGAATCTGCACGATGATGTCGATTTTGCCAAAGAGAAATCATCTTTTCGGATGAAACTCATTTTTATCTTGATGAGTACATCAATAAGCAAAATTGCCGTATTTGGGCCTCAGAAAACCCATACGTGCTCTTACAGAAGCTAATACAGCCTTTGCGAGTAACTGTTTGGTAACGGCTTGTGGTGTGAAGACATTATTGGCGCATATTTCTTTGAAAATGAGGACCGCGCAACCATTACGGTCATTGGAGACACCCAACGCACTAGGATAACCAATTTTTGTTTTGTACTAGCTCTTCATGGTATTGATATGAACGATATTTGGTTTCCATAGGATGATGCAACTTGTCACAATATCTCATGCCGCAATCAACTAATTGCGTTAAACGTTTAATGGCCGTTTAATCAGCCGAAACAATGATGTCAATTTGCGATTTGATACCTTTGGACTCTTTTCTGTGGGGTGTCGATAATGAAAAGTATTATGCCGACAAACCAGAGACAATTGAGCATTTGACTGCGAACATTCGTTTATGCAATTGCCAACATACGACCCTCGATTCTTGAAAATATGCACGAAAATTTGGTCCGATCGAATGAGGTGCTGTAAGGCCAGCCGCGACAGCCATATGAGTGAGATAATATTCCATTTCTAACCAACACAATTGTACTTTACAACAAAAAGAAATAAATTTGCCAAAAATGTCAAACCGTTTTTGGTTTTATTGCATTTTTAGATTTCAAGATTTAAATAATCTGATCGCCAGATCAATTCACTCCTTTATTTCACTGCCATTCTTAAAACCAATTAAATACTCATATACTAACTGTCCTTTCTCTAAACTATCGCTGTTTATTGACTGACTGCTCCATAATAAATATTTATGATCGCCGCAACGTTGCAACTTTGATTTTAACTTTCATTAACTGCCGTCTCGCAAAAAAAAAATCAGTTTTCCTTGCATAATTGCCTGCAATTACAGTAAAATTTTCATTCAATTTTATTGGTTCTCTCTCATCTATTTATGATTGGCGGTATACGGTGTTTGGTCTGGCTCCTGTTATTCTCTTTTTTTTTTTTGATTATTTTTCACCGTTCGATTGTCTCTTTCACCGGCTGGTGATGATGATAAGTTGAACGATGACAACCGTTTGGGTGTAATAAAGTGTCTGTTTATAGGCATACAATTAAATTTATTGACATTTTGAAAGTGTACTACTACCAATACAACAACAATATTACAGCCGTCTGTCTATCTAGTCTAATGGCATGAGAGATTATTAAGAAAATTAAATGGATTTGCAAAGAAAAACAGGCTTTAAAAGAATTTCAATGAGAAATATGAAACAAACAAATTAAAGCGTTGGTTGTTGATTTCGATAAATATTGTTATTATTTTTGTTGTTGTTGTTGTAGCAATCGATTTATGTGTGTTTGTTATGCAAGGCTTTAATTAACTTTTAATCCGTAATGCTGCCATGTTTGGTTATCAAAAATTGAAAGAAACTGTTGGGAATATTTAGCAGCAATCTATAACGGTAATTTTGTAGTTAGGTTAGGATTTTTTAAAAGTTTAAAACAGTTTTTTGGAAATAAAATTAAAAAGATTCGAATTTTTGCAAGGATTCTCGGTTTGAACGGCTTTTAAGTTCGTGTTTATAAAACTCATGCTGAAACATTTTTTGGACAGCGGAAAAACTACATGAAAAGCTATATATATATATACAGTGAGCATCAAAAGAAACTCTACACTATGGATAAAATTCTAACAATCATTAAACCTAACTTTTGCCACTTAAAGAGAGTGCCCGAAAAAATTTAACAAAATTTCGTTTTTTTTTTTTTTGTGTCAATTTTAAAAACCGGCAATGAAACAATTTTAAACTAAAAGTAACGGCAATTTATTAATGTATATCTTTTAAATGTACAGTTTGTTTTGACGCCTACTGTATATAATTAGAAAGTTATCCACCTTTCGGGTAATTTGTGGACTCCACTTGAATAAAACTGTTCGCCTGTGGAAGCAAAACAGTTTGTGATTAAATTTTCGATTTGCTCGTTGGCTGGTAGGCCAATGCTTGCCCCATCAATGTAAACAAATAGTGGTTGGATGGACCCAAGTCTGGTAAATCCAGGAGGTTGAGTAGCAACTCCTAGCCTAATGCTTTGATTGTATCCTGAATCGATTGTGTTTTGTAAGCAGGTTCATTGCCATGTTGTAAAACAACATTGCCGTGCCTTGTGACCCATTCTGATCGCTTTTCTTTTAATGTTTGGTTCAATTTGCTTATTTGTTGGCGCTAACAATCTGTATTCATCGATTCATAGGGTTTTAAAAGCCTGTAGTGCACCATACCTTTCTGCAGCCATCAGACACACAGCAATGTCTTGCTGCCAAATCGAACTGGTTTTGCAACCAAAGCTGATGGTTGTCACGACTTAACGCACGAATTTGTTCCGTTTAGGATTCTGAAAAACCGTCCTATTTTTCATTGCCAATAACATTTCGTTTCAATGTTGACTGTCTATCGTGTCTTTGAAGCAAAATTTTAAAACGGTGTATTGGGTTTCCATCTGGCTGTTATTTAATTCATGTGGCACCCATTTTCCATACTTTTAGATCTTTCCCTTTGCTTTTAAAAGGTCAGAAATTGTTTATTGTATAACCTTTAATATTTCTGTTTGTCGTCTTCATCCTATACATACATACATACATCCATACATACATAATTAGTCATTACAACCCTTCAGTCAGGATTTCGACCTTGCTTCTCACATCACATATGTTCAGTGTCTTAATTTTATACATGAGTGGCGGGACCTACAATTTTTGAGAAACTTTCCAAGGCAAACTTTGTATTACTCTCAGAGTTTATGCCAAAAATATGCTGTGAGGCAGTAGCCGAGTAGACTTGGGTTTGAAACGTGGCCTCATGTCCAATAAGCCAACACATTGCCTACTATATTACGGCAACTACTACATCATGCCTATTGTTTGTAATTCGTTGTCTTCAAACATTTTGTTGATGGTCTTCCTTGTTCTTCATTTCAAATATCAGACTCGTTATCTCTGAGTCGTCGCAACCATATTCTACATGTTGCTTCTGCTAGAGCCTGATAACCATATGCCTCAACAAGCGTTTGATGCGACTCTCCAGCATGGTTTGCTTCAAATGAAAACAAAAAATGAACGCTTCACTTAAATCATGATTTTTTGTTACAAAATTCGTCATTTTTAACACGATGGAAAAAGGATGTAAGTTGTTTGTGCATTGATTTGATGTATAATGGCATATGTTTGACGGATGTCATTGCCAACACACACAAAAAAAATTCAGGCTCAAATACATTTGTATCTTGACGCTCATTTCATACCGGTACACCTGGTATTTCAAGGAAAAACGTTTAATTTGTAATAGTTTTGCTATGTGCTCTCACTTGACTGCTTTTACCCCAGTCTTTACATAAAAAATTATGATATTCTTACGAAATTTAAAGCCTGTCTTCACTACCAGCGATAACAACAAACTGCCTTTGAAAACGATTTCTTTATAAAAATTATTACGAAAAAAACTGTTTATTTTAATTTGTTTTTGTGTTGTTTATTTAATAGGCGGTTAATTTCCATGAAACATTGTTTATTGTACACTTTACTCACTAATGTCAAGACATAAAAGACAGAGAGAGAGAGAGAGAGAGAGAGAGAGAGAGAGTAAAATAAACAAAGATTTATCGATTAATCAGTGGAAAATGATAAAAATCTTCATTTCTTTTATAATCTTGGGCTATTTGTTTACATAACAGTATAATTTTACGGTATTCCTGAAGATCTGCATGTTGATTTTACCTGCTATTTGATCGTAACTGTTAACAAATCTCCAACAGTTTCTAATTATTATGATTATCACTTGCAAAAATATCAATTAAAAGAAATAAAAATAAAAAATAAAAGAAAAATCACTTGATTTTTATATCTTAATTGTTTTGTGGCGTAAAAACCAAATTGTTGGCAACAAGTTTTACTCTTCCTAACCCCCATTGGCTGATTTTCACGTGGCATTCATGCCATAGCATAGCATACCATAATCGATATCACGGTACTGCATAATCACAACATCCCAAGACAGGCACAGGCAGGGAGGCAGTCAAGCAAGCAGCATCCAGAGGCAGAGAACAACTGCTGTTTAACAAGTCCAATACAAGGCACTTGTCTGCTTGTGATAACTGGTTACATTAAACGCAGTTTAATTAAACGTAATTAATTAAACTGTTAAAGTCAAGCACATTGACAAGCAAGCCACAATAGCCTAGCCCCGGTTATACGTACACATTCAAGCTGACCACTGTAGTCAGCTAGATCGTTCGCTCATGTAGCGGTGTTGTGCGTAGATTTAACACCAATTTTTTTTCTTGTGTGTGTGTGTGTGTCTTTAATCACTTGGAAACTGTAAACTCACTCTCTACACTACCGATAAGGCTTTTTATTAGCCTGTTGGCCTGATGTTAAGACTATCATGATGCGCTGCATCAATGAGAAATATGCGTGATTATCTAATGTACGGGGAATTAGTAAATCTTATTGAAATCTTTACAATTTCAACAACAACAACAACGACAACAACAACAACAACAACAACAGTGACAGCAAAAAAAGAGAGTAATAATTACTTTGAAGCTTAAAAACTATTTAATTGGCCAAGGAATGCTGATGCTGATCATTGTTGTTGAGTTCAGTTGAGTGATGTTTTTAAAGATGGCTGGCTTGCTGTTTAGATTTGATTCAAGTGGGCAATAAAAAAGATAAATTCGAAATAAATGTTGTTTGATTATATTGTTGCTGATTTAAAATGGCAATTGAAAGCAAATCTTGTTTAAGTTTGTTTTTTTACGTTTTTCACTTTGAATACGACAAATTTATCACGTTGTCATGCGTGGCAATAGGTCTGTTCGACCGTTTTAGAATTTTGAAATTTTTGAAATTAAATTAAACGAAATTATAAAAACAAATTCAAGGAAAATTTTTAATTTTTAAATTCCACGTGTTACCCGCCCAGAGAATTTTCATGAAAAGCTTGCCTTGGTATCAAAGAAACTATCTACGCTTCGATCCAAAGTTTAAAAAGTGATTGGTACTACTACATGGTGTACATAAGTACTTACGTATTAAGTCATTATAAATCTTTAGTAAGGATTCCAACCTAGCTTCTCAAACCACCCTTGTTGGGTGTGTTAATTTTATCCATGATTGGCGAGACCAACAGTTTAAAGTCGCCTTCGAGCAACAGAGTTTTTGAAGAAATTTTTCATGGCAATTTTATTTTTATACTCTGAGAGTTTTTGCCAGAATACTGCTAAGAGAAGACTTTGTTTGATGTGCCTGTGCTGGGGTTTAAAGCACGGCCTCACTTCTAATAAGCTAACGGCAACTTCAATGTGGCTTAACATTTAGGGCAACAATGTCATTTGATTTCCTATTAAAATTTGGCAAAATTAGTCTGGAAAACAATTTCTTTCGGTATGTCTAAGTTAGGATCATACATACGTATACAATTGGTCATTACAACCCTTTAGTCAAGACTACAACCTACCTTCTCAAACCACTTGTGTTGTGTGTGTTAATTTTGTCGATGAGTGGCGGGACCTACAGTATAAAATCGACTTCGAACGACAGATTTTTTGAGAAACTTTTCATGGCAATTTAATTTATCGCCATAAGTTTTGCCAGAAATCTGCTGAAATTAAGTCGCCAAAGAATTATGTTCTAATTTTCGTTTTGATGTCTGACCTGAGGTTTGAACCGGGGACGTTACGTTTAATAAGACAACACACTAGTTACTACACTACGTTGACATATACTAGGTTAAAATCAGTCAGACTTTCATGGACAATCTTTAGTACGTTGTTCCTCATAATAAATTCCTTATGGAATACAAGGACTGCCTTTGTATTGAAGTAAATCAATACAGAGCGCTGTCAACGCCGTTTGGCGTTTTGCAAATGCATTCTATGGAAGATAAAATCCAAGGTTTTTTATTTTAATTTTCCATGTATAAGCAGTTTAATTAATGTTGCATCGTGGTTTTAAATAATTTTTAAAAAATATAAACGAACCTCTTAATTGAACTGATTTTCCTTTGGTTGTCTTTAATCTACAACTTCCTTTGGAGATAATCAATATGTTTTCATCATCCCGAGTATAACAGAATGGCATGTCTTTCGTTGAGAACCACATTTTAAAGAGAATTTCATTTCTTTAATCCAAACTGTGTTGATACTTCAAAATGTATCATTAAATTTCATTATCAAAAACAAGATTTTTTTTATTTTTTTTGTGTTAAACAACATCCTCAGCAGGCACTAGCACCAGCTGTATCAGCATATTAGTATGTGAAATCTATGTTGTGTTACCTATTAAAACAACATTTATCCTGTTAATGGCTTAAATGTTGTCAAGAAAATTATCATTAAATGACTGGCAAATGGGAAACCAGTTCCAAGTCAGTTGTGTTTTTATGGTTCATCTTTTATCTTTGAATATTGTTTACATACAGACATACATACATACATACATGTATACATATGTATGTGTGCATGTTAGGAAATAGCTAAACGCATTTCTTTGGTTTCGGATAACATTCCAAAACGCCATTTAATGTTTCCTGCAAGGCAGCAGTGCACAATTTTTAATCATCAGCTTAGATAATTGAAGATTATTACATGTATTTAGTGATAATTGAACATGGGGTGTGTGAGAAGTTTTGATTAAGACACAAAAAGGTTTGTGTATTCCATAAGTAAGCAAATATTTCAGGAGCTTTACTGGTTTGAGATTTTCAACAGAAGAAAAGCTTTTTCTGGGAACAATACCAATAGAAGGCTATGCATTTAATGCACTTATCCTACCGAAGCCCTAGGTTCTCTAGAGAAAAGATTAAAATGAAGAATTATTGTCGTTTATAGGCGTACAGTAATCGTCAAAAGAGACTCTACACTATGGATAAAATTCTAACAACTACCAAACTCCACTTTCTCCACCTAAGGAGAGTGCCCGAAAAAATTTGACATTTTTTTTTTTATTTATTACAATCTGGCAAGGTAACTAAATTTTAAAAATCAAAATAACGGTAATTTTTTAATGCATTTTTTTTTTAATATTAAGGTATTCATCTTGACGCTCACTGTAGTTCAGTGTGAAAAACTCCTGTTAGAAGTAGTGAACCTCTAATAGATAAAAACATTTTAAAAGAGCTTCTCATACAACCTACTTAATTTATTTACTTGTTTTTATTGCTCATTTGCAAAATAATATTCGCATTTGAAAATTCCTTTTTTTGATAATGACAACAACACAATGCCAATGTACCTGCCATGCCATTTCGCCATGCCTTTTACATTCTGTGTCTGTGATGTCTTCTTAATTATTAAAACATATTTTAAACATCATCATTAACATGATGTTGATGTTGTTGTTGCTGTTGATGCTCTTCTGATGCCTGGTTTTTACATCACACAGCATTTTTCTGCTGACTTGTAATAAACCGCACGTGAAAAAAAAAAACAAACAAATGAACGAACGAACATAAATTCCAAATAAATTTTCTGTCAAAATTCCTGATTGAAATCATTAATTTGTGTGTTTAAATGGCCAACAAATAAAACGAATGAGAGAAAAAAACAAACATTTAAGAAGCAATTTAACTTTTAAATTTTAATAAAGAAAAAATAAATTTCATTAATTTGCAGTTTAAATGCTGAAACTCAATTAAGAACCGAATTGAAGAGAAACTTGAACAACTTGTTTGTTTATCTCGATAAACATGTCAGTTTTACGTTATGCTAACATGTAAATATGTTTGTAAAGATGATCTTGTCTTAGATAGATTTTGTTGTTGTGTAGGTATTTGATTTTTTATATTGTTACGAAAATGGAAATGGTGTAACATCGTTTAACATTAAAATGTTAAACAAAAGTTACAAAAACAAAACAACAGACTTGTTTACTTGATTAACTAAAATACAACAACAACATTAGTATAACAAGAAAAAGGAATCAGCAAGTAAACAACAAACAACAACAACATCAATATAACAAGAAAAAGGAATCAGCAAGTAAACAACAAACAACAACAACATCAAGGACAAACGTAAATAACCTACACTAACAACGAATAGTAAACATGTTGTTTACATTCATGGAATTCTCGTGAAGGCGAAGACCAGAACCTTCGCCTACGAGAACATTCATCAGACTGTTTACGTCGCTATATAAAAGGCGAGGCAAGGGATGTAAAGTCGGAGTAGAAGTTCAGTCAGTCTTGTGTGAAGACGCGCTGCGAGTGAAGTAAACCAATAGTGGTTTGAAGATCTACAGAACAATTGTGTCGTAATTGTTATTGTTTATCGCAAAGGGCATAAACAAAGGAATAACAAATAAAGCAATTGTTGTTGTTAGAAACAGTTCTGAACAGTGACACACAAAATTGTACGAATAATAAAGAATTTACTTGAAACTGAACACAAATTTATTTTTATTTTTATTTGCAATCTACGAGCTCATATTTCAAACGTTTTTCGAAGGTAATAGGAATAATAAGGGGTACGTTATGTAGAATTCAAAACGTAATTCAGTTAACACCAGCACCCTCAAATATATCCTGTATTCACTTGAATTAGATACACAGGCTGGAATTAAGGAGTAGGCATGAAAAAATTTAGTTATTTTTCCAGGCTTAGCAGCAATTTTTATGCTAAAATTCCAAGTGCAAAAGTGCCCTAGGTCAGAGTGGTAGCCTTGATGCCAAACGCTCACTTGAGCACGCATAGCGGCCCGTTGTAAAGTGCCTTAACAGTAGTCTAATATGGCAAGCAATTCAATACAAACACAGTTTCTTTCTTTTACTACTAATGACTTTTTGAAGTTGCCTTAGTTTAATACAGTTATCGTCAAAAGAATGTGTATATTAAAAAACATGTATACATTAATAAATTACCGTTACTTTTATTATAAAATTGTTTCAATGCCAGTTTTTAAAATTGAAACAAAACGAAAAAAAATTACAAAAAATTTCGAATTATTGTGATATTTTTTCCGACACTCTCCTTAAGTGGTAAAAGTTGAGTTTGGTGATTGATTTCTGTTGACTTTCACTGTAGCTGGCCTTATTCTATGTGAAGCTCTGGTTCAGCACCGACATCTTAAACAAAACAAGGAGGAAAAAAAATGTTTCTGCAGCGACTTCCTCTCCACAGTCCTCTGTCAAAATCTCAGAGAATAAAGAAGCTTCTTAAAATTCGGTCGTTAGAAGTTGACTTTAAACCGTAGGTTCTACCATATATGATGATGATACAATGAACACACACAACATCGGTGTTGTAAGAGGCTTGGTTGTAATCTTGACTAAGTGTTGTAAAGGGTTTTTCAGAAACTCTTAATTGCAATATTTATTTACTCTAAGGGCCATTATTACAACTTGCCGTTAAACTTGGATTTAGTTAAAGGTGCCTTTAGCTAAAGGGAAGTGTAAAGTTTTCATTATTACAACTTAACGATAAAATAAAGTTAACTTTTTAAAAATATGACAGTGTCGGGGCATGCCGAATAAAATTGTTCACTTAAACAAGGTTTTTTTTAAACGCAGCGGCAACGATTGGCTTGTTGTTGTTGTTTTTGTTGTATTTGCTCATTCTGATTATATTGTCATATTGAAAATAATGGATAATATGGCAAGTTCAGGCATAAACTTAACTTTAAAAGTTACCGGTAGGATGATTTTTCCTTTAGCTTAACGCTCACTTCTATCTTATTGGCCACTTATTACATTGGAAAATAATTTATCTGCCAGTTAAAATCCTCCCTTTAGTTAAAGGCAAGTTGTAATAATGGCCCTAAGAGTTTTTGCCAGGAGACTGCCGAAGATTTTTTTTTCAAGATAGGTTTGAGGCCATGGTTCAAGGACTAGACTACAACCAGAAATCAGTTGAGCCATTAGATTATAGTGCAATCTGTAGCACTGTTTAAGTGCCCTATCGTTTTCTATTTGAATTTGAATAGAAACCAAGATTGGCCAAAGCCAAAAGGAAATAGCAAAACCTAACATGCAGGTGTCCTTAACTAAAAGGTCTAAAAGTTAAATGCAAGGGGTAGTAAACATTTTTATCGCATATTAAAATTTTAACAAACATTATTGAGTGTGTTTTAATGATGATCGTGAAATAAGATTTTAAACACAATTTTTATTAAGAAAATATCGAACTTTTATGGCGGATTTATTGCATACATACATAGATATGTATGCAATGGTCGTGTGTTAATTTCTTTTAATAGCTTGGCATAGCATACCGTATGGTCTTTTTAATAGTTTCCATCAACACAAAGAAACCAAACATAGATTTGATCGTAAATATTTAGGAGTTTAGCAAAATTTGGTCATTTTTTAAATCAAATATTTACAGATTGCCAGTGTTGCACCCCCTATCAGGCAACAGTAGTTTATATTGGTTTTGTAATAACATTTCCAATAACATTTCTATTCAAAATATTGTCTATAATGGTAGAGATCGACAATAAAATATCGTAACTTTTAATTACTTTGAAAGCCGTTTATACTGCAGCTAGGATAGCCATTAACCAGGCACATGTAAACAATTCTTTTCCGCAATCAAAATACGTCTTGAAAACCAATTAAAACAACACAATCTTGTAGTGTTGAATATCACGCCGAGTACATTGTCTGTAGAATTGAAAAAAAGTACCATTTTGATGCGCATTAAGTACCATTTTGATAAAATTAAACTCTTTGATAAGGCCTGCCTTTAAAACGCTGTTTATGTGTTTACAAGGTTTTTTTCTCTCTCTCTCTCTCTCTTTTATTGGTTCTCACAAGTTTGTTGGTGAGCCATTAAAAATACTGCAAACGTTTTGATAGTGTTTCGTTAATTGCTGTTTATAGAAGCAACTGTTGATTGAAAACTCTTTCGGGTTTAACAAACATAGTTTGCGTACGATATGTTCAATAAGAAACGCATTAAAGAACTGTTAAACTCTCGTAAAGTAAAGTTAAAGTGTGACGATATGATCAACTTAACAAAGTTGTTATTACTTTGCAACTGTTTTTCTTTGTTGCCGAACATGTTCCATCAAAAAAACTAAATTTCGAAGTAATTACGGCATTAGAATTTATTATTTTAAAACCAAATAATATAGTAGCCCTAGTATATTAATTAGAGAGCTGGCTTATTAGACACGAGAGCCCGTAGTTGCAACTCCAACTCTGTTTGAACAACGGCCTTTTTTCTAA
The DNA here is from genome assembly GCA_005959815.1 of Sarcophaga bullata. NCBI lineage: Eukaryota > Metazoa > Arthropoda > Insecta > Diptera > Sarcophagidae > Sarcophaga > Sarcophaga bullata. The sequence goes on along the minus strand of QOCX01000148.1, from coordinate 9,166 downwards.
CATACTACCTACTAGACAACGGCGACTTCAGTAAACATTACTTAACTCATTTAATTGGGTGTCATAATTCTTTTAGTCAGAATAACAACTTAGCTTCTCACACCACTAATGTTGTGTGTGTTAATTAAATACATGAGTAAACCACAGATTTTTGAAAAAACTTTTCATGGCAATTTTATTTTTCACTGTCAGAGCTTTTGCCAGAAATCTGAGGAAGAGGAAGTCGCCGAAGAAATATCGTTTCTTTATTTTCGTTCTGATGTCTGACCTGGCCTTACGTCTAACCACGGCAACTTGAAACTTTCCCCATGCGTAAATCACTGGCCAATAAATTTTTCTCTTTGCAGTATGCAGTTTATCGTTTTCATTGTGTTTCCAAATATTAATTTCTTAAACAATTCTTTGAAAACGTGAAAGTAAATTTCCCGCCTTTTTTTAATTTATTCAGCAATCTCGTTAAATGAAAACGAGGACATTCTATTTTAAGTAAAAAAAAAAATGTTCACGTCAAAATAATGCCGGTTCAAGGCGAAATGAGAGAAAGAAAACAAAAAAGAAAAAAAAGCCAGAATAAAAATAAAATCCCAAGAAAATGAGAAGAGAATAATAATAAATGAAATGAAATTAAAAGCAAACAATTTTAACAGCAACAGCAGCAGCATTAGCATCAGCATCAGCAGTAGCAGCATAAACTCTTAGGAACACAACCCACTCACAGACTCATTTGCAAACAAAAAAAAAAAAAAAAAAAAACGAAATGAATGAACGAAAGCAAGCAACAGCATTAACAGCCAAGGAGCGATGAAGCCAAAGAAAACTTTGTCCTTGGCTGTGTTGCTCAACAGAAATGTCTTGCATTTGGTTAAAGACGACAAGAAGAAACAGAAGAAAATGGCAAAATGAAATTCATTTGCTCTGGTTTCCTGTGGCTGCCTTGAAACTACTACTACCCCCTCCCCTTGCCCCCCCCCCACACTCACGCTTAGCTAAGAATCCTGTTCATTTGTGCTGTGCTGATTATGCACTTTGTCGCCTTTTTGTGGCCCAATTTACGGTCGTAAGACTGTCTACGTTCTTGACTCATTTCGTTTATTTTTTTTTCCTTCGTTTTTTTTTTTTTTTTTTTTGTTCTTTTTTGTTTATTTAGTTCAGTTATTAACCCAGTTTTTATAATTTCTCTTATTTTTCTTCGTCTTCTCTACACCCCTCTCCCGCCACCATCTCTTGATGCTTCAGCTAAAAGCCGTCAAATGCTGTATGAATCTGTGTAAGTGTAGGATGTGGGTTGTAGGATATGTATGCATGGGTGTGTATATGTGTGGGTCTTTAGTCTGCAAAGTATAATGAATGGCTGATGACTTGCTGGAGTTTGTTGTTTTCATTTCATTCCCTTGCTTTAGTCCTCTTGTTTTAATTTTAATTTTCCATTTTTTTTTTGCTCATTTTTCAAGTCTGCTGTGTGTCGTAAGCAAGAATGTTGCTTGTAGTGGTTGACATTGTGACGTCATTATCATTATGATGTTCATGATTAAGTTTTTCTTTCTGTTTTTCTATTAAAAAATTTTTGTGTACATTTTCTAGGTCAAGAACATCTTGGCTTGACTAAAAGTTTGAAATTTTTTTTCTTTCTTCTTCCTCTTGTTTCTTGTGGAAACTTTTGTTTTTTTATTTAATTTTTGTTTTCTTAATGAAGAAGAAAAAATGCGGAAAATAATTTGAATGTAATTTCTTCTTCTTCTTTTTTTTTTCTTACAGATTTGCCGGCATTTTTTGTTTTACTTCCAATAGGAAAATTGGTGAGTTTTTCTTTCTCTCTTTAAATAAAAAAAAAATTTTTTTTTTGTTTTTTCTCTGTGTTACAATATTTATTAATTTTTTTTGTGTTGGTTTTTGTTGTTTTCTCTTGATTTTAAAATGATTTATCATTCTAATGACATCATGTTGGAGAATCATCAATTTTGTTTAAAGATAAATGGCTGGCATCATTTATTAGGAAGACGTATTACGTTGTAGAGTTTCAGATACGTGCACAGTAGCAGTAGCACTAGCTTTTTGGAAACATGATTGTAAAGCTATCTCTTGAAGTTAATTAAGCCTGTTGTAAACATTATTTCTTTCTTTTCCTAATATTTTTGCCTACCTCATATCCTTTTGATTTATTCTGCTTTAAAATATTTAAAAAGATTTTGTATATGAAGAATGACTGGGAAATGTTTTGCTAGATACAAGAGGTCTGAGTAAATCCCTAATTTATACTCTTTTTAACATGGCAACATACATACATAATTGGTCATTACAACCTAGCTTTTCCCATCACTTATGTTGCGGGTGTAAATTTTAGGCATGAGTGCCGGAACCTAAAATTTAAAGTCGTCTGCGAACGTCAGATTTCTGAGAAACTTTTTATGGCAATTTTTTTCTTAACCTCTGAGTTTTTGCCAGAACTCTGCTGAGAGATAGTTGCCGAAGAAATATATTTTCAAATCTCGTTTTGATGTCTGACTTGGGTTTTGAACTGTGGCCTCATGTTTAATAAATCAACACACTACCTACTAGAGTACGATGATAGCCGACCTTTAATCCCTTTCTTCTACTAGGTTAGGTTAGATTTAACTGGCAACCGCCTCTCTGAGCCCAGCCTTCTTGGGTCTTGCAAGATCCTTTTATAACAGCGATATTACCTATTCCGTCATATAATTACAGCTCCTGCTTCGCATCTCACATACCATTTCGAGATTCTTATAAAGGTTTGAAGTTTGCTTAAATCGCCTTTGGCTAGACAAGTTTTGTCACTAAATTCTGGCTGTCCAAGAATTCTTTTTCTAAGGTTTCCAAGCGCCAGACAATGACAGAAAAGATATTCTATGATTTCCTCTTCTTCAGCATTGCAATTTCGGCAGAAGTCGTTATCAGATATTACCAGTCCCCTGACGTTAGCATGCAAAAGCCAGTGTCCCCCCTTAGCACTGCTATGAGGTTCCCTAGACGAAATTTTGATTGGTTTAATGTAAATTCCATCCTGCACATATCCATGTCGAGAAATCGCTGTAGTCTAGTAGGTAGTGTGTTGGCTTATTAGGCGTGAAGCCACAGTTCAAACACTAGGTTAGGCATCTCCAACACATCAAAATATGAAAAAAACATTTCTTCAGCGACTGCCTCTCAGCAGATTTATGGCAAAAACTCTGAAAGTGAAATAAAATTGCCGTGAAAAGTTTCTCAAAAATCTCTCGTTCGGAATCGACTTTAAACCGTAGATCCTGCCAGTCAGGTATAAAATTAGCGCACATAACGTGAGTGGTGTTAGAAGCTAGGTTGTAATCCTGACTGAAAGGTTGCAATGACGAATTTTGTTTGTAAGTAGAAGTCGCTATGAGGTGCTCGCAGTCTCCTTGCGTGAACGTCCAAAAGCCAGTGTCCTATTATCACTGCTATGAGGTTCCTTAGATGGAATTTTAATTGCCTCTTATTAGAACTCTGGCATAAAGTCTGATAACAAATAAAATTGCCATGAAAAGTTTCTCAAAAATCTGTTGTTCAGGGTCGACTTTAAACTGTAGCTTCCGCTACTCACGCATAAAATGAACACCCATAACATAAGCTGTTAGAAGCTACATAGGTCGTAATCCTGAAGGGTTGTAATGACGAATTATCTTTGTATGTATACGAATATGTAATCATGTTGGCCCAGATCTGTCTGGTGTCTCTATAAGTGAGTCCTTTATGTCATGTATGCCTCTCTACAGAGGAGCTTCTATCTCATGTAGGAATTCATTTGAATTTTTCGTAATGCCAGCCTTAACAAGTGCGTTATCTTCAATGTCGCTGTGTGTCCACGAACCCAAATGAGGTTAAGCATCGTATGTCTCGCTATCTTCTATAGAGGCACCCGACATTCTTCGACAAATTCCCTAAGGACTTAATATGGTTGATTTACTGTCGGTAAATATGCGTATATCGCCATACGATATACTCTGATATCGATTTCGGGCCTTATTGCAGTGTAGGCAGCAATAAGTCCTACCGCAATAATTTACAATTTTTTTCTTTAAAACTTTCCCTCTCTCTCTCTCTCTCTCTCTCTCTCTCTCTCTCTTTCTGTTTATTTCGACTTGACAATTTCATCAAAATACGAGTACAATTTATTTCATCCTTAGCAACTGTCATATTCCTCTTGATAATTGTGGTGAACAAATCTTCGAATGAATTTCTTAAATTCCCAATTGATGTTGAAAAACATATTTTCTTTGAGAGATTGCCCAACATAACAACAAATGGAAAACACAAACAAATACAACGATTGTGAAAAGGAAAAATTTCAATACACTTTTCAATTGCAATTTATAACGATGGAGAGAGAGAGAGAGAGAGAGACTTTAAAAACAAATTATTTTTGAAATATTTTGATTTGCAAACTGAAAAATGAAAATTTTTTGAATCACACTTGCCTACAAAAAAAAAATGGAAAATTTAAAATGGAAAATGGAAAATAGTAAAAAATAAAACAATTTTAAACGTAATTTTTATAATGAGAATCGAGAAGATCAAGTTATAGCTTCAGTAGTGCCCAGTAGTATAGAAAATAATGTTGTCCAGTAGGTTAGCATCTCAAGAGTGAGAGTTGTGGGTTCGTTTCCCACACTAATGTGAGTTAAGTTTGGAGATTACACAAGTTTGAATGGTCTCCCAATACAAACCTTCACCGGCATGAGTAGTTTCCCATCATGAAAAAAATTAAATACGAAACCATCATTATTTCTACACACTCTGATCTGCACTAAGTAGGGGCCATCATCAGAATTTTGATGTTTTCGGTAATACTCTCGTTTACCGAATTTGCGACATTTCAAACAGCCTGCATTGAAGCGAAGTAGGCTTCGTAAATATATTCTTAATGGATTCAGTTTCTTCAACTTTTAAAAACACCAAGGATGCCATCTAGCAAGTGATAATTCTTAGTAGCCTTTTTGGCTTTAATTCAGTTTGTTTGTCATATTGATCACGGGTTTTTCTCTTGTACTTATTTGAATAATTCATCTAATCAGTCTAATAACTACGTTCAATCGAGAGTTCGTCATATCCAATGGCTTATATCGGCTTCGACGCATTTTTGTGACAATCACGAGTGCCGTAGAGAATTATTGGTCATCCTGGTTAATTTGTTAGATCAAGTGGTAAAGGAATCCATCCGGTATCCATTTCTTCGTTGAATTTCAAGTCAAATGTAAGACTTTCAATGGTTCGAAGGGGTACATATGTTCTGAAATGGCCACTGATGTTCTAGAGCAAGCAAAAAATTGATATTTTTAAAGCCAATTTTCTCAATACCATACCACTTTATATGTGATTATATTGCTGATTATATTAAGAGGCCTTTGAATATGGTATGGTACTCATAGACCATATCATAGGATATACACTAGCTCCTATAATTAGCACCTAAACAAATGGCCTTGTTCAGATGGATACTGTTAAACAGCCAACAATTCTCTGTTAAGGGCATATTTTATTCTGTTAAGAAAAAAATGTGGCGCTGCTAAAATTTATGGATTGCGTCTAGGATTTTCAAGTTCGAATTTATTTTCATTTTGTAAGACTGTATTTCCCTGATAATTTGCTTGAAATCTGGTAGTTTTTTTTCAACGACTTTCAAGACTTCCGAGAAGGTAGTCTTAAACAGACTGTATTTGTAATCAATCGGAATAATATTTCGTTTAAGATAAAGCTCCTTAAATGATCGTTAGCAAGGTTTCGCACCTTAACTTGCAATAGAAACTAGTGCTGTAAACCTATAGGTATGTACATAATTGGTCACTACAACCCTTTAGTCGGGATTACGACCTAGTTTCTCACATCACTTATGTTGTGTGTGTTAATTTTGTACATGAGTTGCGGGGGACCTACAGTTTAAAATCGACTCCGACTGACAGGTTTTTGAGAAACTTCTCATGGCAATTTTGTTCCCTCAGAGTTTTTCACAGAAATCTGCAGAGAGCAAGTAGCTGAAGAAATATTTTGTTCGTATTTCGTTTCATTTCGTTTCGTTTCGTTTCGAGATGTCTGATCTGGTCTTATAAGCCAACGGGAACCTATAAGTTCCTAAGCGAACGAATGAAAAAGAAGATCTCTGAAGATGTTCAAAGAACAGATAGAAATACGAAATTCACAAGAGATCGACTACAATCTTACTAAATTCCAGATCGGCTATGTGCGTTATCGTTATCGTATACAGCATCTCCAATATGGCAACTGATTAGGATAGCAATGAAGATCAAACAGCGAACCGTATATACATGCGTCTACTCCTAGTCGATCCACATTCATATAGAGTGAGCTGCTACCCTTTTCCATACCCTTTTCCCTTTAAAAAGTCAAACGAAATCACTTAATTTCTCTGCTCTCTAGTCAAACTAATCATTCAAATGGCATTGACTTGGCATGTTTATTTTAAATTTTTAATGCGTTCATCTGAAAAGCATTTCAACTACGCCTTCATAAAAAGGTTTCAAATGTTGTTGTTGTTGCAGTTGTTTTAACATGTTTGTAAGCATTCGTTTGAATATTTTTTTTCCGTTTTCGTTTGTTTTGTCAGGTAAAACATCAAACCAAATTGCAAATATTTTCTTTAGTTCAACTCTCGCAATTCAATAGATTTTTTTGCTTTGGCTTTGGCTTTGGCTTTGGCTTTTGGTTATTGGATTTGATTGAACAAATATTTGCCAAATATTACTTGAAACTCGTAATGTGCTCTTAAAAACAAATATGCCTGTATACATATATATAGATCTGTGTGTGTGTATGTGTGTATGTATTTGTATTTTCTTTTTAACTTTCATATACGCTTGAATGCAGCACAAAATAAAAATCAAAATAAAAAAAACGAATTTCAAATGCATTTTACAGAGAGTCTGACTTCGTTTTCAAGAGAAAAAAATTTGAATTTGTTTAGAATAAATGAAGGAAAATAAGTATTTAAGACTCAAGAAGAACAAAAACAAGAAGAAGAAAAAAATAGTTGAAGAAAATATTTGATTTTCATGGTGGCATTATATTTGCATTCAGATTATAAGCCAAGTTGGTATGAAAAAAGCAAACAACAACAAAAACAACTTCTATAACATGCTTCAATAATCATTTGATCAAATTGGAAAATATAAAAAGGATTTTTCTCTCCCTCACTCTCTCTCTCTCTCTCTCTCACTCTCTCTCTTTCTCTCTCTCTCCAAAAAAATAAACAAGGCTTTTAAAGAATTTCAAGAATTGCAAAGAAATTTAATATTTAAGTTGAAGCACGTATTTGAAGAGCTTAGTGTTCAAACAAAACATCGAAACTATTTGCATAGAATGTCTAGAGGAGCCTAAATGCAATAAATCGTTGCTTTTGGACTTCGTGAGTCCATGGAGAGACCTCATTTATGGCTAGGAATAAAGCTCTTTCTCAGATTCCATCAATATATGCGGCCGAATAATCCTGGTCCCAGGAATTTGTTTAATATTTTCGACATGCTTCATATGACGTACTTAATTGGTCTTTGCAACCCTTTAGTCAGGATTACAACCTAGTTTCTCACAATACCCATGTTTTAAGTATTAATTTTATCCATGAGTGGTATGACTCGAATCCGAATGACAGATTTTTTTAGAAACTTTTCATGGCAATTTTCATTTACTCTCAGGGTTCTTGCCAGAAGACTGCTGAGAGCAAGTAGCCGAAATAAATATTTTTTCGTATTTCGTTATGTTTGAGATGTTTGAGCCAGGGATTGTCGTTTAGTAAGCCAATGCAGTCCCTGCTATGGCGACTCCTGTTACACACGCATATACATAATTGGTCTTTACAACCCTTTAGTCAGGATTAAAACCTATTTTCTCAGTGTTAATTTAATCCATGAGTGGTATGTCCTGCAGTTAAAACTCGAATCCGAACGTCCAATTTTTTGAGAAACTTTTCATGGCAATTTTATTTCACTCTCAGAGATTTTTGCCAGAAAATTAGTGACAGAATGTCGCCGAAAGAAATATTTTTTTATACTTTTGTTCGAGATGTCTAATTTGGGATTTGATTCACGGGACAACAATTTCACCTACTAGACTGCCACGGCAATAATAAAATTCGCGTACCTGATGGTGGTGGTAGCTTAAATGAAATTCTTCTTCCTTTTCTTAACTAGCCACTAACAACCCGATTAACGGATTTTAGCGTGCCGATCTGATGCTTCCAACGCAACAGGGCCTGTTCACCGATTTCTGCAAATCTCAGCATCAAAAACCGGACTCAGCGGAGCATCGTCCTCCATTCGAACGACATAGCCGAGCAAGAGCAACCGCTGGATGTTAATACGCTGCCCGATGTTCATGCCGTTGAGGAGCGCATACAGCACATAAAAAGTGGCAACCCTATTAAGCATGTGTTTTAAGTTGCAAGAAGTTCATGTTGTTTTCAATTATTCGTAATACAAGTCTGCAGTTCATGGAAAATTTTTAATGAAAAAAAGCAATGTTTCCCAATTTCTGCGATAGTTCGTCTGTTAGTTGGTACAGTTTGAAAACTGCTATCGTAGGGCGTATTACTTGGTCATTGATAGATAGTTTGTAGACAACATTCTGCATTGAAATTGTCGATATTTGTGGCAATAAAATATCCTTGGTGCAAAGCCTTCCATTGCTTCTGAAATTTAAAAGAAAAATAGAACTGCAGCGTATTGTTCTTTGGATTTAAAAATGCCGGAAATGGTTTGTTTGGTTGAGAAGTTATGATTTTGAAAAAGAAGACAAAGTTTTCCAATATCCAGGACCATGATATTGTGGTTCAACCCAATTGAAGCTGCATAGTAATTGAGATCAATCACAAATACGCTTGCGAATACTGAAATTGGCCATCATATATACGTAGCAAATGCTGCTTTAAGACTTTACGTAAAGTAATGTTTCCGTTGAAGTATGATGACTGCCTTTTAAATTATTCAAGATTTGAATTTTCTTGTTCTTTTTAAAAATATTTTATTTTCATAGCATAAAGAAAAGAAAAAAAACACCTTTCAATGACAATGTCACATGAAGCGATAATATTAAACAAAAAAAAAAGAAAAAAAAAAATGAGAAGAGAGAGAAGAGAAGAGAAGAGAAGAGAAGAGAAGAGAAAATAAAATAAAATGCACGATTCATA
>QOCX01000147.1:411913-424887 GCA_005959815.1 Sarcophaga bullata | reverse complement strand
ATTTCAAATTGAATTTTGCTGAAAAAACTTGTTTAGTTGGAAAAAAAATTTAATCAAAACTTTTTCGCATTAGGAAAAACTTGGAAAAAAAGAGAAAACTTGGCAAATGGCAACGCTGGTCAGCATTAAAACAACTCATTACCCATTGAAAAAAATATTAACATGTTTTGTTGCTTTGCTTTAACCCTAAAAGCTGTCAAATTTCATTCGCCTGCTAAAAATGACAAATCTTTGGTAAAAGTAACAACAAACACAGAACTTTTTGCAAAACAAAGCGAAATTAGTTGTAGTGGTGCTACTTAATATTGTATTTTGTGCTTAATATGCTATGTAAGTGTGTCTTGACACTGCCTGTTTAAACTTATCTTGATTCCAATAAACAATACTAGTTCAGTGTTGTTAAGTGCTAAAAATTATAAAGTGATAAATATTTTTAAACGAAATGTCACTTTGACAATTCTTATTTAATTTGAAAGCCACTGGTAAAATATTTAAGTAAACAAATACGTAAATATAAACAAAGCACGTGAAAATATTGAAGCTACCTAATAATCACTTAGTAAAGTAGGAATATGAGCTGCTCTGATGAATCCAATAGTTCCTCCGAGGAAGAAGAAGTTTCAGAAGAACAAAAGGTAAAATATTTCCAAAATAAACGTGATGAAGTTATTAATAAAAACGATATAATAGAATGAAATACGAGAAGATTTAAAATCGATGACATTTGAGGAAATCATGAAGTTAAAGGAGGAACTGGGCACAAAAGTCTACAAAGAAGCAATCTTTGGCGTAAATACCGATAAGGCATCAAGTAAAAAAACACACAAAGACTTTAAACGTCTAAACAAAAATAGGCCCCGCGAACAGAGTGCTAAGCGACAAGTTCCTTTTCTGGGAATAGAAATGCATTTCAAACGCAAAAAGGAAGAGGACAAAGTAAGAGATCCCCGATTTGACGAAAGAGCGGGTGAATATGACGTTAAAAAATTCAAGGAAAACTATAAATTTGTAAGCGATATCCGTGAGAAGGAAGTACATCACTTAAAGAAACAACTAAGCCGAGTAACAGATGAAGAAGAGAAGACGGAGTTGAAAAAGACTATGCAAAGGTTAATAAATAAAAACGTTGAGGATAAAAAATGGCACAAAAAACAAGAAATGCTTAAAGAAGAGCAGTGTGAAATACAAAAGGCTTTGGCTGAGGGAAAACAACCTCACTATCTTACTAAAAGTAAGTTGTTCTTGTGGTATGAATATTAATAATTTAAAATTATATAAATATTTTCAGAGGAAAGAAGAACCAAAGAGTTGGTGGCTCAATTTGAAGAATTAAAGCAGAAAGGAAAACTCAATAAACATTTGGAAAAACGACGCAAAAAGAACGTGGCTAAAGATCGCAAAAGAATTGGTTTCGATTAACGATTTATTTATAAATGTAATTTGTAACATACATATATTTATGATAAAATAAACTTTTTTATGCCTATCCGGTACGTAACATTTTAGCTTCACGCTTTTCTTGTAGTTCTCGTCTCTGTTCTTCTACCACAGCTTTTCTTTCCTCTAAGAAAACAGCATATTCATCGGCTTTTAACTCACGTACCACTTGAATGCCACAAGTTCGGGCAATGCCCACCAGCATTTCACACATTTGCTAAAAATCAAAAATTTCATTTTACTTTAATCGAAAACTGCTTTTAAATTTGCTCTTACTTGCATAGTTAATAAAGCATTTGGAGGATCTTGAATTTTTATAGCTGCAATTTCGTATAAATGCTTCAAAGTAATCTTGCCAGCAATTTCTTTTCCTGGATTCATAGCTCCCTTTTGTACACCAGCGGCTTGCTTAAGAAAAAATGTAGCGGGTGGTGAATGAATGTTCAAATTGTAACTTCTATCACTATTTACACTAATGCGACAGGGTAGAGGAATACCTTCTCTCATTTCTGCAGTTCGGGTGTTAAAGTCTTTGCAAAAGGCCGCAATGTTAATAGCGCGCTAGAAATTTTGTACACTTTTGTAATTTTATATTTAACTTTTTATTAATTAGCTATTATACCTGACCTAACATGGGTCCCAATGGTGGTCCAGCAGCGGCCATGCCTGCCGGTATATTTGTTTTCAGTTTTGTTGTGTGTGTTATCTTTTCCATGGTTTTCTTCATGGTTTTTAATTTACCAGCGGCTTTTGACATTATTAAACGATCAGTATTTCAACAATTTACAATTTCCAAAAATTAAAGTACAAGTTAGTATGGTTATGCAAAAAAATGTTTTTCTTCTGATTTTCGTAATTTACTTCATCAGCTGTGAGCAGTGTTATCAATTTTAAAATACCGAATGATGTACAAATGGGAATGAAATCGATGAAATATCTGTTGGCATTAATACATATAATAAAATAATCGTCAAAATTAAGTGAAACAAAATTTTAGGATTTGTTGTATTAATTTTTTATATTAATTATGACAGTTTTTTAGTAATATCAAATTGAATATAAATATTTCATCTGGCAACCTCAAACATACAGCTTGATTTCATATATAGCATCATTGCTTCTTAAACTGTAAAACTAAAGTTGAGGGGCCACTGCAAATTTTGACAAACTTCATTGTTTAAGGGTTGAAAAACGGCTGACAGAAAATGAAAAAATATTGCTGAGTGAAGTTCTTTCGGTAAAAATTTTAACAAATATGTAATACAAAAAGATAAAACAAAACTGATACTTAGGTGTTATGGTATAAGTGATTTTTCTAATTAATGTACAAAAACGCAAATTTTAAAAATAATTAATGAAAATATTTGTGAATAATAGCATTTGTAACTTAATGAAAAACAAAGGGGGTGAAAAGACAATTTTTGTGTCTCCAAACAAAGTTATTTTTTTGTTCACACTCAAGGGGGGTTTTAATTGAAAACAACCCCCTTTTTGAAATTAGAGTCTCCTCTTAAATTATTCGATGGTGCGTAACAAAACCCAATCTTCTTCATCGTCTTCATCATCGGGCAATGCAAGTAATAGTAGCAGCACCAAGTCACCAATACGTCAAAATACTCATCGTAAATCGTCCAGTACTTGTAGTGTAGCTTTAATAGACGATGTTAAACCTTCCACATCCTCAGCCCGTCGTTCACCCAACTCATCACCAGATGATGACACAGACGACTATGATACTACACCCGTAACCCAAAGATCAGCTTTTGGATCAGTACACAAACAAAACCTCTACGTTGTTTCATTTCCCATTATATTCCTGTTCAACATACTACGTACGCTAATCTATCAGCTGTTTTGTATATTTCGCTATTTGTACGGCGCTAGCACTAAAGTCATTTATCGTCCTCATAAACGTGAATGTAACATAGAAATTGTAGTTGGTTCATCTTCATCTGCAGGCACTGCACAAAATTCAACAGCACTCACAACAGTTACATCGAAAGATAGACATCAACTACTTGAGCAGGCTCATCAAAACGCTGCATCAACAGCAATTGCTCCTTATCCACTTATCGGCTCACAACGCATACGTCCACAACAACAATTGGAAATGTTTAATAGAAACAATGCAATAGCATCAGGTCCAGGCCCTGGAGATCCATTATTAGCAAAACAGAAACATCATCATCGACGTGCTTTCGAATACATTTCCAAGGCCTTGAAAATAGACGAAGAAAATGAAGGTAAGCAAACAAGTTTGAGGTAATTTTTTCTTTGTTTTGTCAAAGTTTTGATTTTCTTTGGTTGAAATACTACAGTGTATATGTATATATAAGATATAATGACTCATATACGATGCTTAGAGCAGATGAGGGGAAAAATAAATATAAAATCAATATATTTTTGGAATAGAAGTTCTAACCAAAAGGTGGATATCTAATTTCTTAATACATATACTCAGTGTATTACAGCCGCGAACAATATCGCCCAAGTTTAAACTTATCAAGTATTTTTAGACTAAATTTAAAACTAAATTTAAAAAATACAGAATTTCTTTAAATGTAGAAAGAAGTCATGGGAAATTACCTTGTTGCTGCATAGGATCTTTTCTAACACATTATGTTCTGTATATAGCCACTTTTTTTCTTTATGTTCAATAATTGTATTCATTTTTCGATAATCTTAATTAAATTTTATTTAAAAAAATTGATTCTAATTATTATTAATAAGTATATTATGTAAAACAATTCTGTTAGAATTATTTCAAATCACCTAAAAGGGGTCAAACCTTTAGTGTGGGTTCACATCAATTGCTTAGTTTCATAAACACTGTGTTGTAATGAAATGTTAAACGGTTTATATAAATAACAAATAAGTTTTTGATTGAAAATTTTTAATATTAAAAAGCACAAATTTTTTAAAACACCTTTAGGTTTACGTATAAATTGTTTGTTTACTCTGAAATAGTTTTTATCATCGCTCATCTTCCAAATAAAGAAATGAAGGCAGGATTAGGCCTGCATGTATGTCTGACTAATATGCGCATATCGTAATCACATTTTGTTTCAAAATTTTTACTTACACTTACTTGATGTCATTGAAAATATGTTAGGTCAAACAAAAAATAAGATTACTTTACTTTACAGTTTTTATTGTAAATTCAAAACTTTAAAAAACACATCTCATAAATTACTTAGTAAAAAAAAATATGTATAACCAGATCCTTTTTTATTAAAAAAATAATTTTTCAAAAATAACTAGTAGGTAGTGTGCGACTGCCGAATGAAATGGTCATTAAGTTTCTCAAAAATTTGTCGTTCGGAGACGACTTTAAACTGTAGGTCCTGCTACTCATAAATAAAATTAACACACACAACATAAGTGGTGTAAGAAGCAGGATTACGACCCTGACTGAAGCGTTGTAATGACCAATTACGTATGTATGATGTGCAAATAAAACAATTGATTTTTATTTTATTTATCTAAAGAAAAAATTTTATCAGTGGTGTTATTTCATTTACCGGTACTGTATGTATTCTGATGGAAAATAACTCTTCTCCTATTAAGCATATCTCATCGCATATGAGAGCTGAATTTGTCTAATTTTCTTCTTGTTGTTATTACATATTTATACCCTGTCGTGCATATAATTAAACCGAACTACAATATTAGCATTCACATATAGTTCTACAATAATGCATTTTATAGATTATTTTTATTGAAATTTTTTGCTAATTTGCTTCTACGTTTTTTAGGACATAAAGAGTTAGCCATCGAATTATACCGTAAAGGTATTAAGGAGTTGGAAGATGGCATTGCAGTGGACTGTTGGAGTGGCCGAGGAGAAGTTTGGGAACGTGCTCAACGATTACATGATAAAATGCAAACAAATCTTTCAATGGCAAGGGACCGTTTACATTTTCTAGGTAATTTTGAAAGCATTTTTTTAATAATAATCTACTCTTCATTATTGTAGTCAAAATTGTATGTAGCATGATTTAAAATTTTTATTTTGTTTTTTATAATTTTCTTATGTTTTATATATTTTTTGTTTTTATTTATTTATTTTTTATGTCATAAACATCATTTTGTTATTGTGTTTTGTTTGTGGTGTAAACATGTAACAAAAATCAAAAACTGTTTGAAAACAAACATGTAGAGTTGCGTGATGAAGAGCTACGTTTGGAGCAACTACATTTGAATGAAGAAAATGAACAAAAGGCGAAGCCTAGTGGAAATCGATCAAATTTAAAATTTAGAAAACCGACTACCGCCTCGTCAAAGGCCTCGTTAACTTCAAATATACAAATAGTACAGCCCATGCAACTAGATACAAATAGTAGTTCAACTACAATACCTACGGTTCGTACAAATCATACCACAAAATTACGCAGCATAGCTGCACATAATTTAAGAAATAATTATTCAAATACAGCAACCAACACCTCATCTAATGCGGGGTCTTCAGCGGGTAAGTTCTAAACTTTTGTATAAATTAAAAATTAAATGATGGCGAAAACTACAAACTAATATCGTATATGCACATAATGTTTCTCATTTGTGTTAACATTTAGTTTTTTATTTAATTCGACAAATATTAAGGCAATGCTTATTAAAGAAAATCATCATCATCATCATTCAAAATGCACGTTAAAATATTTATTTTGTTATTATAAATTCCTTAATTGTTTTTATAAATTTGCTTTTTACAAAAAATTACGATTGAATTTAAGAAAATTTAATTTGATTAATAATATTGTGTTATTGATTTCTCTATTTTCAGCTTCCGGTCGAAAACTCACCGTAAGTTCTAAGCGTCCTGGTAATTTGGCTGTTGTAAATAAATCGCAAACGTTGCCTCGTAATCTGGGATCAAAAAACGCTATAGCTGGAGTACCCCGTCAACCAATCAAAACTGCGGCAACCCCACCTGCTGTTCGTAGACAATTTGTAAGTTAAAACTTATTTTCTTTTCATTTTTTAATTTAATTATTTACATACACCTTTGTGTTGAAACATTTTTGCATTTACTGTGAACGATAGATTTTTTTGTAAAACACAAAATGTTTAAAAAAATATCAGTCTTTAATAAAAATTTTTGGTAGTATAACCATAATTTCAAACTGAACTTCTAAAAAGCCTGTTTTAAAAGCAATATAAATTGGATAATAATATCTGTAAAATATTTAAATATTTAAATTTAATATTTAAATATTTAAATTTAATATTTAAATATTTAAATATTTAACAACCTGATAGAAAAGTGCTAGTTATTAAGAATAAAACATAAAATTTTAACTAAAAATAACGGTAATGTTTTTCTTAATTTTAGTCATCTGGACGTAACACGCCCCCGCAACGTTCTCGAACCCCTATCAGTGGCATTGGACAATCGAATAGTGGCTCAAACACACCTAGTGTTAGTGTCAAAGGTGTTGAACAGAAATTAGTTCAAATAATATTAGATGAAATTGTTGAAGGAGGAGCCAAGGTGGAATGGAGCGATATAGCTGGACAAGAAGTGGCCAAACAGGCATTACAAGAAATGGTTATCTTGCCGGCCGTTCGACCAGAATTGTTTACAGGTAATTTTTTAAGTGAATTTTCCCTTTTATTTATTTCAACTGACTTCGTATATTTTTGTAAGGTTTACGTGCGCCGGCTAAAGGACTCTTACTATTCGGACCGCCTGGGAATGGCAAAACTTTACTTGCGCGGGCTGTTGCAACGGAGTGCAGTGCTACATTCTTAAATATTTCTGCAGCTTCGTTAACTAGCAAATATGTCGGTGATGGTGAAAAGTTAGTCAGAGCACTTTTTGCGGTTGCAAGAGATATGCAGCCGTCTATAATATTCATTGATGAAGTCGACTCACTTCTTTCTGAGCGTAGTAGTAACGAACATGAGGCTTCTAGACGCTTAAAGACGGAATTTCTGGTTGAATTTGATGGTCTACCAGGAAATCCCGAGGGCGATCGCATTGTTGTATTGGCAGCAACAAATCGTCCACAGGAACTGGATGAGGCTGCGTTAAGACGCTTTACAAAAAGAGTTTATGTTGCATTGCCCGATTTGGAGACACGTGAATTATTGCTGCGACGTCTACTGCAAAAACAAGGCAGTCCTTTAGACACTGACGCTCTTAAACGACTTGCCAAACTCACTGAAGGCTATTCTGGTTCGGATTTAACCGCCTTAGCTAAAGATGCAGCTCTTGAACCAATACGAGAATTAGATGTTGAGCAAGTTAAATGCTTAGACATAAGCGCTATGCGTCCTATAACGGAAAATGATTTTCATAATTCTTTAAAACGTATTCGTCGCTCGGTGGCTCCGCAAAGTTTAACATCATATGAAAAGTGGTCTCAAGAATATGGTGATATTACCATATAAATTATATTTAAACTCTACTTTACATGTATACACTCTACTTTACATGTCACACACACAACACGAAATACTCCACCACACTTTACTACACACATTTTTCAACAATATTTGAAATTATTTAACCTTTTACTATGTTATCTTATGTTTAACATTTATCTGCTCTATCACTACAGCAATAATGTAATACCACGCTCATCGTACTTCCAAAATAACGTTACTTCTTGTTCAAATACAATATTTTAATATAACAAGCACAGAGCGTCAGTGATATAATATAGCAGTTATATACTGAGGAGTTTATATGTGAGTGTATCCCTTTATTACTATTTTATTTCGTTTTCCTAAGAACCTAAGGATTATAATTTATAATTTTTTGTAGTTTTTAATGAGTATAAAAAATTTCGTCTTTCATAATTCCTAAATATAAACATATGTATGCCCTAAGCATCATTAGGAATATCAATGTTTGTTTTTCATACGAAATGATGTAATTAAGATTTTTGTTATTTAATTTAAATGTTTTTTTTTATTATTATATGTAAGGTATTATTTTTATAATCATTATTAATATATTTTTGTCATTCCGCTGTCATTTTACTACTGTGTTAGATTGTTTTCGTTTATTACATTTTATAACACATTAATTACGTATATACCATACACTTCCATATACTTATTTAGAAATTTGTTTTAAAATTTCGTTCTCATATTATTACTGTAGGCTGTCGTTTTTAGTGGCAATAGTTTAATACTATGCGGCAAATTTAAATCTATGTTTGTGAAAGAAAAATTGGCAGCATTATAATTCATATAGTTCATATAATACATTTCATTACGTTAGCAATAATAATTCTTATAATTTATAAATAATAATAGCCTAATATTCAATTATATTTATTTATCATATTAATTTTTTTGTGCTAATTAATTACTTACAAAAATTGATTGATTTTCTTCAAATGTTTAGAAATTCGATTAAATATCGGAATATCTAAAAAACCTACATACAAATTAAAATTAAAAAAATCAATCAGTTTTTTAAAGATCCGCAAAATTGGTTTTCAAAATACCTGCAGTAGTAAATATTTAATTTTAATTAGTAAATAAAAATACTTTTTAGTGTAGTTAAAAATAGAATAACTAACCACCCATCTTCCAATAAATATCCATACATGATTTTTAATTTTTTCAAATTATCCAATTAATATCAATAATTAATGAAACTAAAATCAAAATTCGTGACTACAATAATGCAATAAATTGTATTTACAAATAAAGTAAACTCACACTCAAATAAATAATTCGTTACAGATGTTACACTAATTCCATAGATTTTTAAAAAATTCGTCGCTGGTTGATCACTATTATTTGCAGAATTTATAAGTGTAGCAAAAAGTACGATTTATAAATATAATTACTTCTTAGTATAGCAATTAATTCACAAAAATTATATATATATATATTATTTAGAAACACAATACATTTTTATAAGTTAATTTTTTACTTTAATCATCGTTTTGTTTAGTGTAAAAAAGAACGCAAAGGATATAACAAAGGAAAGAATTGAAGTGAATTGTAAATGTAGAATTAAAAATTTTGCATAATGTTTATTATATTTTATTACTAGTATACATAAAAAATTATTTCATAAGTGGAGGAAAAACAACTTATTTTGGAAAATTTAAATAAAAAAAAAATAAAAAAGAAAACAATTTATTCCTGTGATTTTGAAGTTAATTAAAAGAAACAGTTTATTTCAAAAATTAATTTTTTTTTTGGCAAACCAGAAAAATATACCTACCACACATATGTATAATACATATTCTATAAACACATAAGAGCCAGGACATGCTGCAAGCCAATCCAAAAGAGAGTACATGCTTCTACATAGATGGAAATAATTATCCTAAAGGCACCGCTCTAAAAAGTAGAAGTACCGTATGGAACAAAGTACGCAAGAAAACATGTCTTTCAACTTAACTAGCAGTTAAAAAATTAAAGTGGCTCGGCCTCAATCCTCGCATTGCCGTGAGCAAAAATAGAAATGAGTCTAAAGATTTAGAAGCTGTCTCGGCGCTAGTTAGCGTCGTGCCTTTAAAATTATCATTTCCCTGTATGTATATGTAAGTATTCTCTATTTGTTTGGCTTGCAGCTTTTGCTGACTCTTATGCTATAAACACAATAAACGCAACGCTGCATTATCTCAAATAGAATACGGAAGAATATGGAAGTGATTATTTGCAAGGCATCGCAACAACAAGTAAAAATTCTGCCGCTATTACAATAACAGCATAAAATAATGTTTTTAAACACGCGGTCTATGAAATATAATGCGAAAAAAACGTTTCAGTGTCACCATTGATAAAGAATTAATGAATTATTTATTTGTTATTTCTCTCAGCACTGTGTGCTATGTAGCAGGAATGGCAAGCATGATACATGTACATTTTTTTACAATTCAATTCCGCAAATGGTTTTTTAATACAAACAACCAAGATTTACAGTTTTAGAAATTTTCAATAGCTGTGAAATTTTATTAGGATTGTAGGCCTTTTTCAGTGAATATATGTGTACATACGTTTCTTTTTCCTTTTCATTAATTAGCGTTTTCATTGTTACCTTTTGCATAAAAGGCAAAATGAGAGAAAGAGGAAATTAAATACTTATTCCCTTTATAAATATTCCGCTTACTTACGTTAATTATTTTTTGTTCTGTTTTTAATGAATCTTATAAAGATATGAACAAAAATACTTTTAGTATAATTGAGTTTAAGACAAGGTACAATTTATTGTAACATGTTAAACTTCGTAATCCCATCCCTGGTTTGCAGAGAGAGTCGCTATTGAATAGAAGAGCGTAAGAATACGTATGAGCCCTCTCTGTAGAATTGTGGTATGATGTTAGTCCCCTTGTTTATGAACGCCTGGTACATATAGTTCAATTTTTGGGAAAAAATTCAAAACATCTAGTTCGTTATGATGTTGTTGTAATTAAAACTTTTTAATTCTTTTTCCGCGTCTTAAGAAGAAAATTTGTTGTACTGCTATTAAATAAGAAAACAAATCCAGTTGGATGAATTTTTTTTTATATTTTATTCCTTTTTTCTTTTGTTTTTACATAAAACGTTTTAAGTTTTTACATGGTTTTTATTTCATATTTTTTTCTATTAACGCTAAAAATGGCGTTTCTTAAATATATCATTTCTGCATTTTCTTTATAATTTAGTAGGTTGAGTTTTTCTTCTATCCGTCCTGCTGGTTTTTCAACTTCTTTCTAATTATGTATTTTAGTAAAATAAATTATTTCAACAATAAATTTAATAATTTTATGGATTTCTTACAGAGACTAAAATCCCAGTCATTGTTATTTTTGACGTCGCTTAAACGTTACATTTTTGTTTTGAGTAGTTACTTAATTTAATTTTTTGTTGGTGTTTTGGTTGACTCACACGAATTTTGTTGTAATTTTTGTTTTATTTTTAGATACATAAATTACAGTTTGCTTTTTTTTTTTGTAGAAAAAATATTTTACGATTTATGACTAATTAATCAGTTTTTTTGTTTTGTTTGCTAGGCAAAGAAATGAGAGATGGTAACGACAATATAATAAAACATGAAAAAAGGACGAAAAAGTGATAGATTCTTTAGTTTTTACTATCACCTGTTGGTTGTTGATTTTGTTTATTACTTATAGTTTCTTTTCTTGCAATAAAGTTTTCTTTGCAGTTCATTTTATTTTATAGTTTTGTTTTTTTATATTTATTATAATTATTCTTTATTATTTTAAATATAATTTAATTAACAACGACCTAACATCTATGTTTTTTATTTTTGTGTTTGAAAATTGTAAGCGAATATTACAAGATATATTAGTGACGTCTGTAGGGAAAAAGTTTTCGTTATGCACAAAGTCAAAAAGAATCAATTTAAAAATTATGTTTATCGACAAATGATTGATTGCATTGTAAAACTTAAATACGATAACGGTGAGAAATCCAAAAGACTAATCTCACAACAAAATATGCTACTTGAGAAATCAATTCTTTTAAAACTATTTTACATGAAATATGTTGGAGGGTAAGCACAACATAACCATGCAAAATAATATGTTATTAAATCAGTGATACAATCAACAAAAAAAACTTGTCGGCTTTTAAAGATGAAAAAGAATGCATTATGGTAAATCATCTAACTTATAAGCAAACGTGCGTTCTTATATATAGTGTATTATTCGCTGACAATCAAGGAATATAGCGAGAGATTTTTTGTTTGTTTGTTGTGGATGTTTTAATATTCTTTATGTTTTGTCTGATATATTTTTATGTCGATTGTTTCCATTTGGAATCTGTGTTCATCTTATTCTTTGACGCGTAGACAAAATAATTTAAAGTCAAATTGTTCTCTTCTTTGACAATAACTGAAGATTGGTTTTTTAAAGCATGTTCGTGTATGTGTTGTAAAATATGTTTCCAGAGTATTCACAAACCTTTAACATGTGTCTACAAACTTTCTCTCTCTCTATTTTGTTAACGGATTATTTCTTCTTATTTTTATCTTAATAATAAAGCATCACACTTGTTCATTAATCCGAATACACATTTGTTCTTGCCGGTTTACGACAATTAGAATAAACAACACTCGTGAGTAATTTTGTTTTGCTCTTAACAAAATTTGTACAAACATGCTCTAATTTAGTAGCTTCATTGAGTTTGGTACTGGGGCATTGCAGCACTATACATCATTTGTGGTCCCAGGGAACCGTTGGCTGCTGTTGCTGCTGCTGTAACACCGGGTACTACTGCGCCAGGTACTCCCCAAGCTACGTTTGGCTGCACCATTCTGTATCCTGCTGCTATAAATAAAAATCATATACAATTGTATAATTAACAGTAAAAAAATCGAATTGTATTTTTGCAATTAACTTACGCATGCCTCCAGCTTGTTGTGCACTTGCGGCATAAGCATATGGGTAGTAGCCTTGTTGCATGTACTGAGTTTGCATTTGCGCTGCCTGATAGCCCTTTAATGGTATAAAAAGACATTTTAAAAAAATCTATTTGTTCTAAAATAGGCTTGACGCATAAAAAATAGAAAGATATACTAATTATATAGATTGAAAAAATTAATTGTAAACAACTATTAAAAT
>QOCX01000147.1:392928-411898 GCA_005959815.1 Sarcophaga bullata | reverse complement strand
AAAAAAAAAAAAAAAAAAAAAAAAAAAAAAAAAGTTTGTTATGAGTTCGTCAAGGCTTCAGTTACGTCTTCAACTGGCAACCATAAATTAATAAATGTTAGTTAGTTAGTTGTCAGTTACCTTCTCTAATACCAATTTATTTTATATCATTATTCACAACTGGCAAACCAACTGAAGTTCGGTTGTCATCCACAATCTTCATGTTGAATTGTACAAATTCTACACCAATTTTTAATGTACTTTAAGCACATGTAAAAACAGCTACCTTAATAATTTAAGACAGTTTGTAAATAAAGAATTTTGGTCTTTTCAAGAAAATATTTTGTATGAGAAAAAATAGCGAGATCCGTCGTTTCTATATTAAACCAGTACATATTATTTTTAAACGGATTAAAGATTTATAAAATTTAATTAAAATATTTATGCCAGTGAAAAAAATTATGAATTTTTGCATTACTTTATTATTTGACGACAAATTAAAGAGTTAAAAAAGGCACGTTACCCAAGTCAGATTGAGTCTTTGTTAAATAGTTAATTCAATATGATTTATGGTTCGATTATGGACTGCAAAAAGAACTTCAATTGTGCAACATGAATTAGACTCGTGAATATTCTTAATTAGTCTCAAACAACCTACCGCTGGTGGGTACCAATAGCCCATTTGCTGATATGCCGTCGCATAAGGATATTGTACTGCTGCTGCAGCAGCAGCAAGTTGCTGTTGTGTCATCATTTGGCCAGGAACTGTGGCACCAGCTGCAGCTGCGGCATTAGCAGCCGCTTGGGCAGCGGCAGCTTGTTGAGGTGTTGCCTGCATACCACCTGGGCCCATAATGGCACCAGCTGCTGCAGCAGCCGCCGCAGCTGCAGCTGCACCTGCTGATGCGGCCGCCATGTTATTCATCTGATTATCATTGCTAGCAGCAGAATTAATACCACCATTTTCTTTGCCCCAGAAACACTTAACCGTATTCCCAAGAACTTCCGAATTATGTGTATGTTCTATAGCACGAGCTGCAGATTCTTTTGTAAGAAACTTTATAAAGGCGTAGCCTTTGTCTTTGAAAACACGAACATCTTGTATGTGACCAAATTGCATAAAGTGCTTCTGCATCAGTTCATCGGTGATCACATTTGGAGGAAAGCCGCCACAATAAACAGTTGTGTTCATAGGACTCGACTGATTGTAGACTTCTTCAAAAGTCTGTCGCATGTTATTTTTTACTCCTCCGCCGCCAACACTAGTATTCGTTTTACTGCTTTCACGTGGAGGGGCTAGTTTACGTGTCGACCAATTAGTACGAATAGAACGTGATCCTATCCATTGACCATTCATCGCCTGTATTGCGTTTTCAGCTTCTGCCTTTTTAACGAACGAGACAAATGCATAACCTCTCGATTTCATTGTTTGCGGATCACGGACAATGCGGCAGTTAGAGATCTCTCCGAATGGAGCAAATGCTTCGCGCAAGGTTTCAGTTTCAATTTCAGGACTTAGATCGCCAACAAAAATATGGTGATGTGAACTGATGTCTGTTTTCGGTTGATTGCCAGGACTAGTAGCCCAATTAACCTTTCATTTAAAAGACAAAAATAAGAATTATAAATATTTTATGTATTGTATGTTCATATTAATTTATTTACGATATATTTACCTTAATTTCTTTATCGAGAAATAGGCGTTTATTCATGGCTGTTAAGGCGGTCGTGGCTGATTGATAAGACGAATATTCGATAAAAGCATACGGGTCATTGCCGGGTTCTCGTATGATTTTACAACTTTTTACTGAGCCCATTTGACTAAATAGCGCTATAAGCAAATCTTCCGACACAGATGCATCCAAATTCCCTACATACAACGTTTTCGGCTGTGACTCGTCCATTGTAGTTAGCAATTATTTTGTTTTGTGTTAGTTTTTATGGATGGATTGATGGATAGATATTTCTTGGTCTGTATTAAATTTGTTATTGGATTTGGCTAAACTATCTATCTATAATATTGTACTCTATTGTTTTAAATAGATTTCAAGTTACTTAGCCTATAGTTTATATTTAAATCTATTTCATATATCATAAAATTGTTTGATGTGGATACAACGAATACAATTCCCCTGAGCTTTTCTTGTTTACCCTTGTTGTTTCCAAGGAAGAGCAGCCTTTGTTTTTCTAGTTTTCTCTTTAGGAGCTAATGGCGATAGACGCGTGAACTAAGTATTCTTTGTATATGCTTTTCTTGTTGTATGATTGTTGATTGATTCTCTGTTGTAGGTTTGCTTTTATTTGTAAAATTAATTATATAATAAATATTTATCCAAAAATAATCGAAGAAATATGTAGTTATTGCTCCTATGGAGTTTACAGTTGCTTAGCTGCTGCAACCTATTACAGCTGCTTGCTTTTTAGCCTTTTCAAGTGTAACTGCTGTTACTTTTTGTGTTTCTAGCACTGATCCAATTTCTGTTGCTTTTGTGATAGTTTCCGTAGTTGTAAGATGTAATATTCTTGCTCACAAACACACACATTTATTTTAATATATGATATATATATACATATGTATATATTATATAAAAGTTAGATGATATACTGATTCAGTTTCCTTTATGTCCTTTATAATTCACAACTAAAGTTAAATATTTTTTTGTTATCATTTAAATAATAGTATCTATTATAACTTGGGATAAAAGTTGTAGTTCAACAATACGTCCTTAAGAAATATTTATTTGGAGAGTTCTTTCCAGGAAAGGATGTTGTTCGATGATATAAATGTTATATATAGCGCGGTATGTATTTCTTTACTTTGTGTTTGTTATTTGTATTTTTATAATATTCGAATACTTTTCATACTTTATGTACATATATACACATACATACATATATATACATACATACATACACACATGTATATATTTCTTAATAAAACAAGTTTTTTTTGTTTATAACGTTTGACCTCTTTGTGGCTGACTTTAGTATTAACTCAATTTGTTTTTGCTTGGCAGGTTATATTTTTTTGGGTGGTTGGCTTTACAAGAAATTCACGATGTCTTCTTTCATCCTTTAATCCATCCGTCTAGCCTATGATATTGTTGTATATAGAGTAGATGTTGTAATGTTAATTATGATTTTTTTTTTAATTTATTTTCTTCATTAAATCTAATCTACATCTCTAATGGAGTGTTTAAGTTTGCATATTAGTTAAAAGCATTTTTCATTAAAAAATCATATATTTTAAAGGATATTTTTTTTTCTTAGAGAAAAAATACGTTTCATATATAGAATTATTTTTTTTTTATTTTATTTACTTATAATTCAGTATTCTTATTTATATTTCTTTGTTGAAGTCAATCACTCGTTGCTGTTGATATTTGTTTTGATAAAATTTACTTACAAAATAGTTTTATTTTAATTCTTGTATATAAGATTAATTTGTTTCAAATAGGTTCGCAAAATAGCAGAGTCAAGCTCTTCTGGACTTTATTAAGGATTACTGAAAATTAATAGAAAATAATTTATATATTATATATAATAATTAACTGTTGATTAATTGAAATTTTAAAATGTTTAAACATTAGCTAATAAATTGATTAATTTTCTTATTGTAGTATTTAGCAAAATTTATCAGATAATTCAAATATGACTGTTAATATGGTTTAATATATCGTATAAAAAAAATTGGGGACAATATTGTAAAGATGAATTAATATCATCTTATATTATCATTCTTATTTTATGCAAAATTGTGCTGACAAAAATTTAAAATTGAAAGTAATAATGAATTGTGAATAGTAGGTAGAATAGTGGACTTAGGACTTCTACATTTTCTGGCAAATCAGCAGGATTGCACTGCCAGTGCATATCATAATTTGTATTTGATTGTCTTGAAATATGTATGTTGATTACATTTTTTTATTCAACCGTTATAAGTATTTTTCACCGACATGTGTATATAATTTTAGACAACAGGCGTATAATAGGTATTAACAGTGTTAATCTTTCACTATTTTAGAAATATAGTACATTTATTATAGCTGTGAATAACATTCAGCATATCACATTTTGTAATATATGCCTTGTATTTTAGTAAAGATAACTTAATTGTGGAGTAAGCTTACAAATAATGTAAAAAATTTCAATTTTCAACTTCTATTATCGAAATTATGTATTTACATTAAAGTTGGAGTTATGGAAACTTTTCAGTGTATACCTTTAATGGCTATAGGATTAGAGTAAAATATTATGCAAAACGAATTGCAACTAAAAAATGTCGGGATGAGGTTTTGAAAGCCGTTTTAAATATGTAAATTATTTACAATATAACTTGAAAACTATTTAAATCAACTTGTCAATTATTTCCTATTAAATTTAAAAAATTGGTTCATATTTTTCCCCAATTATTCAGAAATATTTTTGTGTTGACTTCTAATCGATCCTACATATGTATATTAATCTTATATGGATGGCATGGTCACTTAACAGAATTCTGTATCGAACTAAACACTAAGGACTACTGCAAATTCCATTTGTGGATTTCTGCGGATATACAGTCGCACATTGAATTTATGAAAATCGTACGCAAAACTTACATTTAAACTTACATTTAAGGTAAAAACTTCACGATGCACTGTAAGCAATTACCTTTTTACCGATATTGTTAAAATAAAAAAATTTATTTCCACCATGTATCTATACTCATCCTTTTCAGAAAACACAAACTATTTAAGGTCATTAACTTCATGCAATTATACTATTGTAAAAAATTTATGAAAATATTGCTTTACAAGGTAAACTACCATCAAATTCGCAATGTATCCTTCTATAAACAAATTATTTGAGTTATAATATACATTTTCAAACACATTTTTTTTACTTTAATGTTCCCTTTTCCTTTTTTAGTTGGCGCTTTGTAGAAGACAACAAACACACATAATATAAGCAGGCAGGCAGGCAGCCAGGCACACATACAAATATTAAACGCGCCTCAAAGAAAAAAAACGAGACTTCATTGTTTCTTTTGGTAAAGGTAATTTTTGTAACTCTTTCTTTGATAGCTTACATCGATATTTGTATATTTCCGGTATTAAAAACACTGTTTTGTAAAGTTTTAACTATTGTATGCACAAAAAAGATTACTTTTCGCAAAAAAAATATTGTTTAAAAAATATTAAAAATGGAACACACAAGAACAAAATCAACTATAGAAGAAATGGCTGTTCGTTTGACAAGAAACAAAAAGACGACGATGATGTTGATAGAAAGAGCTGCAAAAATATGAAAAACCGGTTCAATATAGTTGTACTCTTCTAACTCATACTCTAAGACGAAAACTTTGGCAAACAATGAATATGAACAAAGCAAAGAAATGTTGCAAAGAAAAAAATGAAACCGGCCGTTGTAGAGTTGCATTTTCGAACAGATTCAGAGTTAACTTGAACAAAAAAAAAATAAAAAATATAAAAAAACGAATATATAGATATGCAAGCAGCAAAATGTTAATTTGACATTTTTCTTACTTAAAAATTGTTTGAAAACAAACATTATGAAATGTTTTCTAGACACATATTAAATTACAAAATTTTTAACAAATAATTGAAAATTTTAATATCTGCACATATACATGTATGTATGTGGAAGAGTTAATGTTGATTTCACTTTAAATATTATACCATTTTTCTTTAAACAAATGAATTTAATTAAGTTTAAAATATCACTTTTGACAATAAATGTACAGCCAGACGAGAGTGCGTTTTTAAGTCATTTCTAATACAACTTCTGTGATGATTAACCTATTTTTCATTACAAAATAAAAAATTGCTTTCAGCTTTAACAAACAAATACTCATTTAACTTTCTTAAAACACTTCCTAATTACCAGCAGCAACAAACAACCACCACTTTTTTCATTTACCACTAACGCCGCCGTTCATTGTGTTCTTGAAAATATGTAAAAAAAAACTTACGACACGTCTTTGGTATAAATGTGTGTGTATTTTCTATGGTTTGAACAAAAAAATGTAAGAAGTAAAATTATGTTAAGCTGATATTCTCCACACAAATTGCATCCACAGTGACGTGGCTTAATTCACTTATTTCTTTTACAATTCACGTCAAACTTTAGTAAATTGATTTCTTGTTTCTTCCAAATAAAAGCACATATTTTTCAAAAAATTTCTTTTATATTTCCCCAACTTTTAATTGTTTAAAAACGCGTCGCTGATTCTTTTTTACCTTGCGCTAAAAGCGAACTTATAAAACTAACATGGCTGCAACTCAAAACTGTATCTGCAATAGTAGTATTTTGCCAATGAAACGTTCATTACAAAAAAGGTACTTACACTCATAGCGTTATTTGTAAATATTCAACGAAACTTTTATTATTTTTAAACAATTTATTCTATACATTTATATTTTATTTGCTGTTTTCTTGAATTTATTTCCAATAAATGATGTTTTTATGAAAAGAAAATACTACTAAAATTAACACAGCTTCCTCGATTAAAGAGAGAAAACACTTGTACAGTTTTGTCAACTATCCTTTTTACACTCAACCTAAAAACATATTAAACACATATGGCTGCCAGCTGAATGCAGGGATGGAAAAACAAAACTAAATTTATAAAATAAACCTGACAAAATTACTTCGAAAGTATAGTACTTAAATTTTTTAATTATAATAGATTCATTAAAAAAGCTATCTCGAATTATCTTTTCTATTTTCTGTAAACCTTCTTTTTGAAAAATGGGTGTTTAACAAAGACTAAAATTTAGCATGAAAATTTTCGCAACCAATTTGGCAACCTTCTAAACATATGATATTACTGCGAAAACAACAAACACCGTTAATTAATAGCAATAAACAAAATATAAAGTAAATAAAGTTAGTTTGTTTTATTCAAGAAAATAAACACATTTTATTTAAATAATATGGGAAAATCTGGTAAACAGGAAAATAAATCAAAGAAAAAACGTAAGCACAAGGAGCGCAAAGAGAAAAGGAAAAAATCGAAAAAATTAAAAAAACATCAAAAGGAGAAAAGTGAGAGAGAGACAATCACAACGACAGAAAATAGAACGCTTTTGGAAAACAGTGAACCCAATGATGAGGAAGGCTTTGCAATTCCTGTTGAATTGATGGACAGTAAATCACATGCACCAGAGACTCCGGAAGAGTATCAGGAACGACAAAATCGCATACGAAGGGAAATAGATCCGACAACTGGACGTTTGCGTTTAATTAAAGGTGATGGCGAAATTCTCGAAGAAATTGTCAGTAAAGAACGTCATAAGGCCATAAATAAAGAAGCTACAAAAGGAGATGGAACTTTTTTCCAAGCAAACACATTAGGCAAACATTACTAAAAGTCTTAAGCACTAAAAGGTTTACCAAATAGATACTTTTACCTCATCTTTGGCAACGAGGTATATTTTAATATAAATTGATGTGACTAAAAATTTATTAATATGCACGCAGCTGCCTGATGATGACATCCAGTTTTATGAAAGAAGATCTACGATAAATCTAGCTTGATTAAAATATGGGATTTAATTATTTTTAACTTCACATTTTTAAAAATAAAGAAAATTATATACTTAACATGTGCTATACTCGTATTACCTTAAGTAGTCCTTGTTGCAACTTAAATAGCTGCGTTATGGATGGTTGTAGACCCTCAATCCTGACAATTGGATATACATTTTTTTTATTAACTTATCGACCTGGATATTCTATGAATATACCTTTTAGAATTTATGATTTTTGAGTTGAGTCTCTGACAATATTTATCACAAAACTTGTATCATAATTTTATAAAAATGTTACTGCATATATATCATTTTCATGAATTAAACCGGCCCATAAAAGTTTCATTTCGTCATATTCCGTTTTTGTGCTGAAGTTTAGTGCACAACTCAAACTCAGTATCTATTATGAAATGGTATTAAGTTGGACTGGAATACTATCTCTATCTTAAAATTCGTTCAGTTTAATAAAAATATAGAAATCAAATGAAAGACCTCTGAAATAAACATGTGCTATTTGGCTCATTTTTAAATGCGATAGTAAAACATGTGTATTTTATGAAATATATACTGCCTTTATTAAAGTTTGAATCAAAATTTAAAAAAAAAATACTTTTTTGTAATAAAAGTGTGTAAATACTTCTTATAATTGCTTACATTGTTTAAGGAAATGTACATAGCAAATATAAGGAATGTGTATTTATTTGTTAATAATTTTACATAACACATTATATATATATGTGATAAAAGGAAAAAATTACATATATATTCATAGACCTATGTATATTAACAACGTTATTTATAGAACAATTAAAAACTATAATTAAGGAATTAACATAATTGATAAAAATAAGTTGTGCCGCCATCTTGCCAGGTTGGATCTTCACTTACTTTAGCGCGACACATTGGACATGTTTGTTCGCGTTTAAACCAGGTATTAACACACTCATCACAAAATATGTGGCCGCATTCTAAAACCACTGGTGTTGTATATGAATCATGACATATGGGGCAAACAGTTCCTGCTGCTTCTAATTCGTCTTTGGTCGGCTTACGATCATAGTCCTTTTCATTTTAAATGATGTAATTGCAAGAATGATTTTATTTATTTAAAAATATAAACAAAAAATACTATTCTTATTTTTACCATATTGCGTATAAAGTTGACCAAAGCCTTTTTTAAAGGTTTACCGCGTTCAACAAATTCAAATCCTTTAGCACCCAAATAAAATGCGGAGAATAGTATGCCAGAGATCTTAAATGGATTATTTTTATTCTTATTTTTTGTTTTATAAATAAATCAAATGATATCGGAATAAAGTGTAAAATTCTTATGAATTTTTAATTTAATTTAATTTACTATATTAAATTTCCTTTTTTTTGTACTAATACAAAACACTATATTTAATGCCCTTTTCTTGTCCTCGCAGTTACCTCAATTAAGCGTTTAATTTGTCTAACAGGAAGTGTAGTTCTGTCTTAGAAGTTAGCTAAACCACTGGCTTTTGCTTTGTTTTGATTACAAAATGACAAATAAATTATTTTACAGTGAAGTCACAATTTTTATGAAGTTCTTGTAAATCAAAGAAAAAAGATTATAAATGATAATTCGGCGAGAAAAAATTATTCTAGTAATTTATTAGTGAATTACACATCAGCAAAGTTAACATTTTTGTACTTTTAACTTATAAAATAATTTCAATATCAATTTAATAAAATAATTTAATTGTTCGAAAACAAAAACTAGAGTGTCTGTTTTTTAAAGACGAAAGGTTTCACACAAACACATTCAATTTTATTTGTGTTTTCTATACAAATATAGGTTAATCTGAAATTGTTTCTCACAAAAACAAGGAAAAAATATAATAAATTTTAACAAGTTCGAATTTTTATATAGCAAATTCAATGAGTTAGAGCTCTAACTCCAAAGTTAGCTAACATTTCTTTAACTTCGAGGATCGAATAGGAACATAAGTATCAAATTCTAATAATTGTGTGTGTTAATTTTATACATGAGAGGCGTAACCTACAGTTTAAAGTCGACTCCAAACGACAGATTTTTGAGAAACTTTTCATGGCAATTTTATTTACTCTCAGAGTTTTTGCCAGAAATCTGTTAAGAGGAAGCCGCCGAAGAAATGTTTTTTTCATATTTCGTTTTTGATGTCTGACCGGGGATACGAACCCTGGCCTTTCGTTTACCTACTAGACTACAGCGACTTCATTCTAATAAAGTGCGTTTATAAATACATTAAATTTGATTGATTTTAATTTTTCATGTTTAAGATTATATATGTTGTACTTACTACTTCTAAACCTGTATAGGATTCAAATAAAAATGTCAACCACTGTCGCATGGGAACCAGAGCACGATAGAACTGCGATGTATATTCAATAAGAGCATACAAGCGAGCCTAAAACAGATAATTAATAACAGTAAATTCAGCTCATTTGTTTATTTTTTTAAACTTACCCTAGATTTGTGACGTATAATTTTAGTTGGCAACATTGTTGCGATAATCTTAATCAATTGTGTCAACAATTTCAAAATTAAGTCATTTATAGCAACATAATAGAGGAGGGTACCTAATGAGATCGTTTTTGTTACAGAAATTGTACTATTCATTGAATTTTTCGTAGGAGAAGGCACTTCATCACTTTGTTGTTTTGAATTCGTAAATGGATTTAGATAGCTTGTTAAAACATCATGAGGTAATTCATTTGAGGGAACAGTTTTTTGTGTTGATGACATATCCAAAGTTATAGTTGCTCCAGGAGGATTTATGAGCAGGCCAAAGGGATCAGGTGACGTAGTTGATAAAATTAAGCGATAGGAAACAACACAAAGAACTAGAATCATATCTCGTATTATAACAGCGTACGATTTCTGATTTAGCTTTGCTATCTGTTCTTTTATGGATTTGTTTGTTTGATAGACCACACCATGTAGTAGCAGTAGATCTAAAATTCCTAGCAGATGGTCGTGAATAAATTTCACAAAGAGAATAAATATGAAAGGTAGATAACGGACAAAATGTGTTACAAGTTTAACAACCATTTCTCCCACAGCATTTGTATCAGCATCGTCGATCATATCAATAGTGGGGGCAGTGCTACCAGCAGTTAATGTTTCTCTTTGCGGCTGCCGACCACTGCCACTGTTATTTGAAGATGGGGAGTTACTTAGTCTCCTATTACCTCCATCACCGCTGTTACCATTATTTTCAATTGCCATATCCACTGCTGTTGGAGTTTGAGGCGCTATGGAAGAATTTTCATCAGTTAAACGAGAACTTTGTCTTGATAGTCTTAATGCGGACGATGATGATGTGGAGACATGATTTTGACCCCTGAACGGTGATTGTATTTCAGTGTCAGTTTGACCAGAACCCTGGCGGTTGAGCAAAAAATGAAATTGTTCCTCTGGTAGCATATCATTTGTGGGCAAGGAATTATAACGAACATTTGTTGCCGAAGAGGGAGTGAACAAAGCTCGTAACACATCTGTTCGCGGGGTTACTGGAGAAGCTAAAACATCATATAAGTTCTCACGCCAAGTGCGCGGATGGGCAATGTTTTCAGCATTTGCCGTTGCCACCATTGGTTGAGGTTCTCGCAGGGAGTGTGATCGGTTTAATTGCTGTCTAGCTTCGCGCAGCATAGAAAATATGTTACGAAATCTTTGTCCTTCATCAACGTTAGGATTATCAGTGGTGGATGTGCTGTTTGGTAAATTTACTTCCATATTAATTCTTGTGGTATCCATATCCCTGCGTAATTGCTGCAGGTATTGTTGTCTCTGAATATGTTGCTGACTTGTTCCTGGAGCCATATCATGCTCGATATTTATGGTGGTTTCATCATTACCTGCCTGTTGACGTGGACAACACTCTGATTGTTGCAAAAGTATTTCCATTTCATCTTTATCAATGGAATTGTGTCCATTATTACTTCTCCCTGCCGTTGCATTGTAAACATTACGTGTGTTATTATTGTTTGCGTTATTGTTGCTGCTATTGTTACTCATACTTTTCTCACTCTCACTAAGTTTTGTGTTTTTTCTTTATATTGTGTTATTATTACTTTAGAATTTTAATTTTAAACAGTAATTGCCGTATGTTTAAAAATTGTTGGTCAGAATTTAAGTATAACTCTTATTTTTCACGAAAAGAAAAATATAACTTTCCTCATTATCGACATTTCACGTACTTTATCTTTGATAAAATTGCAAATCAACATCGTAAAGTGCACCATTAAAACAGAGTTGTTACAAACCAAAAAGAAACATATGTTCAGTTATTATATATCTTTAACCCTAAAAAGCACCAAAACGGGTAATAAGTTTTGCGGTTATATAGGTGCGGAAATTTTTGGATTTTTTCGGAATGTATTTTTGTAATCAAAATAGGGGTAGTTTTATTTTTCAAAACCAAAATATATTAAAGTACATAAGAGGTTATCTAGGCTCAAAATTTATGCCTAATCACATGCAAAACGTTGTCATGTAAACAACAATGTCCTTTTTAATATAAACACACTCATTTTCTCTCATGCTTCGTCAAAGAGAAAAAGGGTGACCATTATCTCTTTTTGCTTAAAGTAGAATTTTACAGGTATACAAAATATTTTAAATTTAAACATATTAAATTTTATATGTAGGCATATTAGGGATTCGATGAAAAAGTAACTAAAATGATTAAATTCTTGACAAGTAACTGCCCTTATTTTTAGTTTATAAATAAATATATTACAAAAACAAATTTCATTGCGGTTTTTTAAATCCTTTTTGTATCTTTTATAAACTTAAAATACAAATTTACATTGTATCAATAACAATCAATTTTTTGTGGATAATTTTTTGTTCAAAAATTTATTTTGATGTGGTAATTTTTTGTTTGCAGTATATACACATATTCATTTGTCGTTTACAAACGGATTGTCGTTTAAGAATTTTGACGCCAAATTCAAGCCCAAGTTGACAAACAAAAAATAATATTTGTACTTCGGTCAGATGACAAAGTTTTAATTTTAATTAGAAGTGTTTACTACAAGGTTATGTGTAAAGTGTGTTAGCAGAACCTAAAAACATAAGGGTTATGCGTCCCAAACCGCATTACTATTTATTGTTGTTTCGCATTGATTTCTTTTTTCAAACAACACTTCAATCCTTCAGATTTTTTATGTACTCAAAAGAAACTATTTTTTGGCAAAAGTTCTTCGAAGCTATTTCATTCTTTTTAGTTGTAAGGTTTTGATAGACAAATTACTTCACGTTAAAAATGTGATTTCCAGTCATTCATAGTAGCTGAGTAATTTAAAATACACTCTGAAAGTAGTTCTACAAATTCCGGGAATGT
This sequence comes from Sarcophaga bullata, assembly GCA_005959815.1. NCBI lineage: Eukaryota > Metazoa > Arthropoda > Insecta > Diptera > Sarcophagidae > Sarcophaga > Sarcophaga bullata. Next base: position 399,030 of record QOCX01000147.1, on the reverse strand, counting down.
TCAGGAACACAATATTTTTGTTTTGTATTGAAGAATGAAACATTGAATTCTCAAAATTTCTTAGATTGGATCGTCATTGGATGGCAAGAAATTAATAAATAAAACTATAATAATTTTTGCAAATGGTCACTCTAATGCTTACACTAAAGAAAGTAAAACTAAATCGACTCAAACGGTTTAAGCCTTATCAACCCAACAGCAATAACTAGAAAACATTGTATACCATCGATAACATTGGCCAGACTAACAACCCCATTTGGCCATGTGCATAGTACAAGGATAATTTAGTTTTAGCGAAGTTGTTCGTGTGCTTACAGGTCCATAGAATTAAAAGTGTTACAAGAAGTTAAAAAAAGGAGTAACGTTGTTCAATATGTGTATGTGTAAAAACGATTTATTTAAAATAAAATAATTAAACTTAAGTTACAATATTATATAAACAAATGTGTGTATATATGTATTTAAGTTTAATAAATGTTTAAAGCTGACGAAAACATTGAAATTTATTAAAGAAAATCATTTAATTTCAAAACAAAAATCATCAAAACAATATCAGTCTATAATATTCTCTCTCAAACAAATATAGTTTTTGTTTTTAATTATTTTTCGTCACACTCTTATGCAATTGGCCCTCTTTAACGTTTCTAAGGCTTAGTTTACTGATTGTATCGACAGGCGGCGTGTCTTGTTCTTCGTTTTGTGTCTTTTTTGTAGAAATGTTTTCACAGATTCCAGTGGCAGTTGAAAGTGATAATAGGCACAATAAGGCAACGGGTCCCAATAAGTGAATAACGCCTCTCGTTTGTCTAGCGCAGCTGTAGCACTGTTTGCTTCCAATGAACACCATTGGGATGTTAAGTAAGCCAAAGATGATTCTTCTTCATTGGAGACGCCCAGGTTTAGAGGTCTCATATGCACGCATTTCATGGTGCGACAAAGTATTTGAGCATGAGAACGGTTATAGCATATATAGGGTAGAGAAACGCCCAAACGTATGCCCAAAGGTAGAAACTCACCAGATGCTTGACATTTAATTATTCGAAAACTGATGTGACAATTGATGGGACGTTGAAAGCGAACTTTAGCGAAAATGCTTTTAAGCCAATTTTCTATTTGGGAGGCTTCGTTTGCAGTAGCAGCAACTGCAGACGAAACGGGTACTAGATTTTTTGTATCATGCTCTACACGACAAGTAACATTAGCCACTACTTGGGACGATTTCACTGTTGTGCAGGTAACATAGTGCTCTCCGGGTACATCTCTTACTACTAACCACTGTTGCCGTTCACTGATTTCATGAGCAAAACGCAATTCACGTCTCTGGCGTGGCAACATGTATTTAAAACGTTCCAAAATGCCTTGCATGCCCACAGCTACAAGAATATTGCGAAATTGTCGGATAAAGCCTTGTTCATATAGGTCCCAAAGTTCCCGGGTTGACGACAAAGCCACATATGGGGGCAACTTGATATTTTGAGCTGCGCAACGTTGATAAAATTGTAAACAATCATCCAAAATTAAAGTCTCCTGTACCCCACACATAAAGGTAGCACAACCCAATAACTCCAGGTGTGGTTTAACAACAGCGTCGTAATATGCTGGACTGGTGGCACAAACTGGTATATAAACAGACGGCTTTTCTTTTCGTACAATATGACACAGAGCCGTTATGTATTTGTCCAAATTGTGTGGATTAGGTTTGGGTACAGCATAAAACTTATCAACGGCTGTCGAAAACCTGGCCAAACCAAACAAACCGTCAAATTCGAAAACAACAACACGTGCTCCTGAACTATAAAAATTACGCGCTAAATGTAATGTCTGTATAGTACTTCCACAACTTATAAGGACCGTACGTCTAGCAGATCCATTTTGTGAACCCAACTCTTGAGTAGAGGACATATCGGCAACGCTTAGAATCCATTTAACCAATTCCACCGGTATGCGTAATAGCTTCCAGAAAATCCACAGCAAAGCCGATAGCCAAAAACTAGGTGCCGCTATAGACAGTGGTATATATAAAATATAACGTATTATTAAAAGAATTAAACTTGCAATTAGATTTGGCCAGAATATGAACACGGAATGCAAACGTTTACTTATAGGTGGAGTTGTCTCATTTGTTTTGATAAGTAAGTTTTTCTTGATTCCTGTATTGGAGCGACTGAGTGTTGGGGTCGATAACTCATCGTCGTCTGTTTCCTCTTGACTAGGATTTTCCGGTATCAGGTCTAAAGAGTTAATGCGTCGAAATTTTGAACGGGCATAACGCAATTGCCGCACGTAATCTTGTTTAGATTGAAAATCTGACATTTTTCTCGGTGTATTCTAATAGGTAAACATTTATTTTTGAATTTTTAACATTCCATACAAATATCAAATTTAATCGAAATTATATCTCTTAAATTTTGTTTTTTTTTTGTCTTAATTTTATTTACTAATAAATTTGATGAATTTTCGTTTGTTGCGTCGTTTTATACACATACATATATATGTTTTTAGTAGTTATTTAACAATAATTAATTTTATAATTAATTTAATAATTTAATTTTATTTTAAAGAGAGTATTATTCGTACAAATTTATTAAATTAAATTTAAAATAGCAGCTTTATTTTATTTAAAAACGATTATGCGCGGTCGTATCGTTAAACACTTAATGGTCAGATCTGCCGAACGGTCTGCTCTCGATTGAACAGTGATCTCAAATTCGTTAGTAGTTGTAGTGTCATCCATAATTACCGATACTTACGCGAGGAATTTTTTCCGAGTTTATGTTTGTTTGTTTATTGTTTTATTTCTTCTTAAATCAAATTGGATTCATCACATTCATTATCAGAACCAAGATTTCACTAGGTCTTCGTTTTCAATATGATTTTATTCTTGCTGCACTTATAAATTATTTCATTTTGTGTTTGTGTCTATGTTCACAGTATTAATCTAAAGCATTATAACATTTTGAAATAATTATTAAAAAAAAATTACTTAGTAGAAAGTTTCATGCAGAATATGCAAAATAATATTTTTAGTGCGTTATAAAATTTAGATTGTTTTTGCAATACATCCCATATTTATTAGGTCATTTCTGTTGTTAAGAAATATCTTTCAATATTCCTTTAATCGATGTTTTCTGTTAAAAATGTATTTATCTTTTCGTATACTTTTAGGAAATACCATAATATATACTTTTTTATTTTATTGTGTAAATTTTGTTATGCAGTGCTTCATAATTACAAGGTCAATTTATTTATTTTAGTTAAAAAAATAAATAGAAATATTCTATTACACGTTTTAATAGTATTTTCATAAATTTTCACCCATTCAGGTAAACCAAAAAATTGGTGTTTTTCTGCGAAAACTTCTTTACATAAAATTTAACATATATTTTGCATTGGTTTAAAATCTGGCTATATACTGCTAATCCATTACTTAAACAATTTTTGATATAAACCAAATCTTTGTTGTTGTAAATTGACATGTTGTTCAGCTAACTGCAATTTTTCCTGTGAAGTTTTGTGATAAAAAAAAAGAGTTGAGAATTAGTTAGAAATAAACTCATTTGATTAATTTATTGTTTTCAGATTAAGCTTTTTATATATTTCATTTAATTAGTTAATTTATATACAAAAACTATTTTTTTATAAAAAAAACCATTTCAAGCGTTTAAGGGAAAGATATTTTAATGTTTTAAGAAATGGATAAAACATATTTGCATGGTTTAGAGATTTATTCAAAATATAAACTTCAAAAATATATTTTTGTTATAAATTAGTTTTTTTTTATTAAACCACAACAAGTATTTCAACGATTACTGCGCTGAAAAATTAATTATTATTTAAGGCATTCAATAATAGAGTGTGCTCTATTATCTTAGTGTTTTTTCAAACATTCTTAATGTTGACTGACTTTGAAAAAAATCGCCAGGAAAATTTTATTTTTGAAACGTATACTGCGATTTACCAAATAGAATCGGTTAAATTTGAGAGCTGGACTTGTCTTCACGAATGTGGCTTTCGAAAATTTACAAAAAAAGTCTTTCTGACCTTCGTTGTGGTAGTTTACATATGAGTCTTTTATAAGTTTAAAATTTGTTTTTTACAGTTTTGTAGCGGTAAAATACTGAATATCCGTAAAGAATTTATGGGATATAAAGAATTAATTTATATTCATTTGTTTATATATTCACCTCATTCCTTTATTTATTATTTGTTTTAAATTTGAATAAATTTTTAAAAGAAAAATTTCCAATGCCATTAAAGAAAACTGTCTTTTGTGTGAGTTCTTGTGTAGTGTTGTTTCCTTAATCTCAACTTCTTGGCCCATTGCTCTGCTGTGCTCGTATTATCACGTACTTTGATCCTACATTTTTTGTTGCGTTTTTGTTTTTCTTATTATTAAACTTTATTGAAATTTGTATTAATAATAAAAAATCAATATAATACTAGTATAATGCTGTACTCAACAACTGATAAGTAATTGAAACAGCGTCTCGTCTATATTTTTGGTGTCTCACTTTTATTAAATTGAATTGGCAGTAAAAGTTACAATATATATATGGTATATTATATGGTATATATATATTAATAATGCATTTGGTACACAGGAAAACTACTTAATTATTGTAAAATTTAATTGCTTTATAAAAGATTAATTTCATATTTAGTGTGTACACATAATTGTTTCAAGTATGTATATAAGATGTTATAATACATTTCTAAAACCTAATACAAATTAATTAAATATAAATTAGATATAAATATATGTGTATATATATGAATAATTAATTTTAAAAAAGTTTCAACTCTAGTATACACATCATTAGAAAAAAATTAAATATTGAATGTTAAGCCATTGTCTCCCGAAATATTCTTTCTTTCTTTGATTTCCATTTATATTGTAAATGTCCTGGAGGCGCTGTAATTCATCTTCGTAATTACTTTAACGTATAGTTTCGCTCTTGAGATTACTTTGTCTTATTTTCGTTCAATATACAGAGGATGATTCCTACTCGTACAGTACTCCAGCAATGTAAGTGAAGAGATCAAAGAAATTTCGAGTTTCAGGACCATACTAGAAATACCGAAGAAACACGTGAGAAATGGTTTCAACGGACAAAGCTTTTAATTTTTAATCGCGTTTAATAATCAAAACTACCTGATTTCTAAATTATTGCAATGTTTGCAATACAAAAAACAACGTTTGGTTTTGGACACCTTCAAATTAAATTTTTTAATCCGATATCAATCTAAGTAGCATGTGGGTATGCCATTCATATTCACAGCGTTTTTCAAAGCTGTTGGTATTTGATCAAAGAAAAAGGAATGGTAGAAGAGTGAATAGTATTAGAAGATAAAGAGATAAGATCAGGAAAAAAGAAATCTAGAGATATTACTGAATTTAAACTTAAGTCGTCTAATGTAAAGCGTCTGATTTTAAGATTTTTGTCGATTACCCCATTTAATCATGGTTCTCTTTGAAAGTTTTAGTTACTTATACCAATTTTGTAACCTAATATAAGCAGCGTAATTTTATACTATAAGTTTTCTTTATATTTGCAAGAAAGTATGTAGCTCCTATACAAAGTTAGTGTTTATTCAGAAAAATATTAGCTAGGCTATTAAACAAACACATTCTTCTTCATTTAATGCAATACACACGAGTTAATAAAATGGTTGTTAATAAAATATAAATATTGCATTTATTGAGCCTGTAGCATGATAGCAGGAAGTCTGTGTTTACTCTTTTAAATTCGTAATAATAAAACCACTTCTACATGTGGACGTAAAACTTATATTCTGCAATAATACCTGAAAATTTATTATCATTGTTTTGACTTTCAATGTCGATGTATCATTATGTTGATTGTAAAATTATCATCACTCACATGTTCACCTATTATTAATTATACAATAAAAATATACATAATAATACTAATATGTGTGTTTGTATTTTATTATTAATTAATTAATATTTTAAAATAGAAACACAATTTAAATACAAATTCTATACCTACAAACATATGTATGTATACATACATATTCATATTTAGTATACATTTTTGACCACTCGCCCATTGGATGGATGAAAGGTTGTAAAGATCACTT
>QOCX01000147.1:324078-392915 GCA_005959815.1 Sarcophaga bullata | reverse complement strand
ATGAAAATTAAATAAAAATAAAAAAATTTTACGATAAGAACTGCAGTATGTATTTATATTACTTTACTTTCACGTTTCCACATATTTAATAAATTTAATTTAAAAAATTAAATTCATATACAAATATACTCCTACCATACATTTATATTTCTAATAACTAGTGTATAAAAAAATTAGCAAAGTTACTAGGAGGGAAACTACAAAATATATATTAGAAAATAGAATACTACACCTTTGCGACCACTATTGATAACCTTTATAGAATAGAGAAAAACAAGAAATAAAAACTTTAGACTTTGAGAGCGAGGCGTGATTATTCATAGCATACACACTATTTGCTTAAACAGGCTTATTATGCTGTATTTAACTATAATTAAATGACATCAAACATAATTCAACATCTTATAGAGGAAAAATACCCTATTATTACATAGTAGCGACACTAGTCATAATTATCAGTTTTATGTATGTATATACAAATTTATGATACTTTTATTTCGAAAAAATACTATGAATAACACTGTGCTGCAAATAGATCTGAGCTATAGTAATAATTTTTTGTTTGTTATAATTTTTTGTTTTTTAATTAAGATTGAAGTATGGCCTTTTTTTTATAAAGTAGAACTTGATGTGGTCTCTAAGGAACTAAGGATTTTTCTTAAAAATTCAAGTATATACTTTATAAAACATATGTTTTTGGCAAAAAATCATTTTACTTTTTAACATAAATTTCTCTTTATTTCTTACCATTTCCAAAATATAAGATTTGTTAAGACATCGGAATAGATTTTTTTGTTATGTTATATTTCCCCCGCGATATATCTTCAGGGAAAAAGAAATGATTACACAAGACTAAGTTCAGAGAATACTACAGATGAGACAGTAATTCTAATTAATGAAATTTTTACATTTTTTTTACGGATAACATTATTTTCCATTTTCTTTTTTATAAGTTAGCGACAAACTTAAACTTATTGGTGCACTTTGTTCACACTTTGACAAGAGTTAAATGATGAAAGCCTATCGGTAGTAGCAATTTTGCCCTTTAGTTATGAAGATTAACATATTTGTGTTAAATTTTATTTCGATTGCGACTTCGGATGTATTTTCTCTATTTCTAAAAGATTTGCATTTGTAATTTTCACTATTTTCGGATTTCTGAAAAGATTTTTGTTTAAATGTGATACATCAAACTGCATAGACGAATTTTTTCTTTCATATTTATCAATAGCCAATCTCTATTGCTATTTTTCTGTCCTCGAAGTTAGCTAATTCAAGCTTTTTGAGTTTGTCTAACACCAAGTGGAGTTCTGTCTTCGAAGTTAACTAATCCACTGCTGTTTGACTTTGTTTTGATTACAAAACGACATTTAGATTATTTTACAGTGAAGTTACAATTTTTATGAATTTCTTGCACAGCAAATAAAACTAGTTTTAAATGCTAATTCGATGAGGAAAAATCATTTTCGCAAGTTATAAATAAATTATACATCAGTAAAAATAGTTTTTGCACTTTTAAATCATAAAATAATTTTGGTTTTAATTGTTTTGAAAAAGAGCTATAATATATAAAAAAAACCTTAAACAGGTTTGTGTCTTAAATATTCTAAATAATTATTGTTCTAATTCCAATTTGTTTCTGGGTTAAACGAGAAAAATAAACAAATTTTTATATGACAAACCTAATGATTTAAAGCTCTCCCTCCAAAGCTAGCTAACACTCCTATATCCATATAGGCGTGATATAAGAAGTATTTGATTGCTCAATGGTTTTTTGTTGTTGAAAAAAAGGGGAACAAATACATAAAATTTATTTAAAAACCTAATAAAAAGCTCAAAAATATCTGAACTGTTTACAATGCTTTCGCAAAAGTGTTAGCTGAATAAATTAAATGGATTAATATTTATGAAAAAGTGAATTATTCTTCCCAAGAAAATGATTATTTCATTGTGAAGAGTAGTCGGACTTTACAGCAATATCAATATACGAAAACTTAAAGAAATTGGTAACGAACAATCAATCACAGCTAAAATGAAGGCTTGGTGTTGTGTAATAAAAATTCGGACGATTGATAATAACAATAATACGACAAGTAAACCTCAATCAATATATTTATTAAGCAAAGTTTCTCTTTGATTTTTTCCGAAACTAAGAAAGTAAATGTTTCGATTTTTCGTTTGGAAAATGCTTTGGTTTAAATGAATAATATTATATTTAATTTAGTTTGCTTAACAGTAGCAAAATATTTAATGATGACAAAATAAACATTTTGCGAGAAAAACATCTTGAATCTGAAAATCAACGCAGTTAATATATTCTATATTATATATATTCTATTCTCAAGAAACTTACGAATTATTTCTTTACCCACTGTATATGTACAGTTATCTCTCTTTACTTTCCCTTAATATTTGATTCCACATTGAAATTTATTAGAGTTGTGATATGCAATTTACTGCACTTTCTAGTCCAACTATCGCTAAAAATATTGAACATAGAAATGTCCATTTATTGTAAATCACGTTTTATTTAAATTGCTTTTATGTGGTGTCCTTGGAAACCAGGAATTTGTTAATTCAATGCTCATTGTGGTTAACATATTCTAATTCTCTTTTCTTGCTACGTTTGTTCGTCTAGAAATAAGCCATTCATAAAATTGGCTAGTAACATTTTGGAGTTCGGCACATTTTTTTGTTTGTTTCGTTTGTTAGGGCGACCAATTTTTATTTATTTGAACTGTCAATTGTTAACAAGTATTTTAACGATCCTGTTTTTTTTCATACAATAGTTATTACATCTTAGCCCCAACTTTTCACTGTTCCTATACTTAGGCTAAATAAATAGAAATAATAATAAAAAAAAAAACATCCAAGTGAAAATGTTTTTTGTATCTATGCCAACAAAAGCACCATAATTGGAACTCCAAAAAACGAGGCGTTAAGTTTAACAAATCAGTTAAGAATTTCCAAGTTCCCAATTTACACTTAAACGGTTAACAACAAATTCGGTTATAACGCGATATAAAGTAAATGGAAAAATTAACTGAAAAAAAAAAACGTTTAAGTATAAATTATTCATACATATACAATATAAACTGAGCGAAGAGAAACATCTTATATTATTTGAATATAACAGTAGCGTCAAAATAAAAATTTTAAATGTTGAAGATGGCTTTAGAATATTAGATTGAAATAGAAAATTTTAAATATTCTCCTTTTTATACATAATTAATTGATATATTCGAGATATATAAAAAATGTACTATTTGAAAAGGAAAGAAAAAGAATAAAAAAAGAATAAAAAGTAAATAAAACATTTGAAAAAAAAAAGAAAACTATATCAGTGAAGAAATAGAGAAAAAACTTTCTTGACAGTATCTGCAGTCTAGTCTGCAATATAGAATGAATTAAATTAATATTCTTTTAATATCAATTTTTATTTAAAAAAAGCATTAATATTAATTCAAATTAAAAATAAAAATGAAATTTTACTAAAACATTTTGTTAATTTACTTTTATTAAACAACAATTGCCAGAAAAGTGATTAAAAAACATTTTTTACCTATATGTTTGCTATAATAAATACGTATAACAGTAAATAATAGATGGTATATAATTTTCTACTGCTGCAGTAGAGCAATTAAACTTAAAGTTTTATGACAAAAACAAAAAGCTAAATTACAATTAATTTATCGAAATTAAAATCTTTCCAACGACAACATTACGTGTAGTAGAGATACATTTCTATTATTTTTATTACATTAAAGGCATTTTTTGGCATAGTTGAATGAACTAATGCAGGATAAATATATATTTCTGTCACTTGACATTGCCGTAAGTGAACTCCTATATATTATCAGTGACTGATCACTTCAATGAAAATATGATCTTATAATCAGTGTATATAAAATGAATTTATAATGAATTATTCAATATTGTTTTAAATGATTTAAAGATCGATGTAACGTATAAGATTTTCTACCATAAACTTTTATGATTTTAAAATAAACTTGTTTACTATAGTTAAAGTATTTCTCAAAATCTTGCAGTATAACTAAATCATTCGAACTTGTTTTGTATTTTGATAATTGCTTAAATCGTGAGGGCGATTTTATGTTATTTTACATGTATATACGTAATATCTAGGTAAACGAACGAAAGAAACATATTTTTTATAATTAATTAAATTTTCAATTAATAATTTTATGATACAACTGTTGTTACAGAACAAATATATTTCCTTACATGAAAAACCTGCAAATTATTGTAATTGGTTAAAACTGTTTTCATAGCTAAATATTGCGATATTATTCTGATTTATTTTTAAATTTCTTAAAATCATTCAACTTCATTCGTTTTTTTAAAGTTTTATACACATACATAACAGTTGATAAAAATAAACTATTTAAATTATTACTTTATTAAATTTAATTAACTATTGTTAAAATACAGCAGTTGGTCGCAATATGGCTTACTAGACGAGAGCTCATGAGCTAAAACGTCAATAAACCAATAAATTAAGAAATTAGTAAATATATCATGGAAAATACAAAAATGGAAAATATTACAGAAATATGCTGTTGAGCATAACAAAATATGGAGATAAATTTGTTGGTCACATATGAATGAAATAATATTCATAAATATAATGCAATAATGCCGAATTATTCCAGCCTAATTTTACATACTTATTTACATATATATAATTGGTCTTTACAACCCTTTAATTAGTGTTTCGACCTATTTTCTCATATCACTTATGTTGTGTGTGTTAATTTTATACACGAGTGGCGGGACCTATAGTTTAAAGTCAGCTCCAAAAGACAGATTTTAGAGAAACTTTTCATGGCAATTTTATCTACTCAAAGAGTTTTTGCCAGAAATCTGCTGAAAGGAAGTCGCCTAAGAAATATTTCTTCATATTTTCGTTTTGATGTCTGACCTGGGGCCTTAGATCTAATAAGCCTACACACTAGCTACTATACTACGGCGACTTTAATTTAAAAGCCTAATTTTAAGTCGTGTTCAAATTGAATTATCAAATCACTTGTTCTAACGTTAAGGCAAGTTCAGAATTTCTAGGTTCTACTAGGACTGATTTCGACAAGATTTGCCCGATTGTCCTCTTCCCTTAAATAATATGCTCATCCACCGCACGATTGTCGGTATGCATTATCTCGTGAGATTTCTGTCAGGGCTGTTTATCTGAACACGAGACTATCTTTCACCTATTGCGACAGTGCCCAACTCTAGAATCAGTGCATCACCTAACCTATTCTGATATTTTTATAAAATTATTCAACCTTTCTGGTAAAGCCAGAACATTTCAGTTGCACAAAGATGAAGAAGAAGAAGAAGTTCTCTTCACGTTTCATTTATATATAGAATTTCATGGGTTGTTTAAAATATGTTATGTCACTTAGAAGCAAATTAGTGTCATGGATGTTTTTAAAAAATTTTTGAATACGTTTTATTGAAATGATAACTGATTTTCAATAAAATTACAGGACACGAATCCTGAAACGTCGCAATGAGTAAGTTCTTTGAAGGTCATAAAATGATTTTCGCATTCACGTTTCTATAACATATTGGTATGTTGGCAATTTCAGGAAGATTTGGGTCAATAGCATCTCTAAATCCCTTTGCATTTTTATAAGCGTTTTTTCATGTAGCTTGAAGCACTCTCATTTCATTTTACACAACAAATGTGATGAAAGTAAATATGATGGTCGGTAAATACAATTAAGTAAAGTACATAAAATTTTCACAATTTTCATCTGTATGATACAGATACAGGCAAATGATATATAAATAAGTTAAAACCGAAAATGGGAATTTCAAATTACAAAATAATAAAATTTTAAAAATAATCATACATACATAACATCTGAAACTGGTATTAATTTAAGACTTGAGCTCACATATTCTTCAAACCTTCTAAAAATCAGAAGCTATGTTCGTAAATTCGATTTTTATCGCCATTCACCATTCAATGTTTGATTTAGAATTGAGTTGTTAAATGGAATAAAATTAGAAAAAAAAGTTGGATAGCTTTGATGTTGATCATTATTGTTATTCAAAGGGATTTTAATTAATATTCAGTATACATGCAGTATTAACAAGCCGTATTATCCTTATGAACCAAATTCGTTGTAACAAACAACCCATTGAAAATGGTTTTACATTTTCGATAGCTACATACAACACATTGAATTGAAGTTATATTTTTTATATAGAATCGTAGTAGAATAGAAGTACGAGCAATAATAAATAAATAAATAACATAAAAAACTGTTTGTTGATTTCAAAATTGTAATACCAAAGAGACAGACGGTGGGCCAGAATATAGTGCAAGCGAATACATAATGGGGAGAGAGTATATATATGTATGGTGACAGACAGTGTAATGCGTGTTTTGAAAACATAAACAGTCAAGTTAGAAAAAATAAAAATCAAAATATTAGAACAATTCTTATGCATAAAAAGTATTGTGCTTAGGATTCAATCAGAATTATTTTCTACAATAGAATTTAGATTAAGGGCTTTAAAAACTATGGTGACCGGAAGTAAGTATGCAAACTCGTGTGTATAACATTTGATGCATATATTTATTAAAAAATACACAAAACAATTTTCACTCATATTTACGTTTATTAAAGGAATAGGGTTATAGTTGTTGTAATATGTAAATATTAATTTTTCCTCCCTCTACTATGTACTCCTTCTCCTATATAATAACAAACCCTAACTTTACATTACAAAGTCATAATAGCCATTATTTTTGCAAATATAACTATGCTTGTTAATTTCTTTGTGGTTGCGAGGCAAAAAAAAAATTGTAAATAAAATATAAAAAAAAAATTGGGGGAAGTTTTTTATTTTGGAAACAAAGTTTTGCGATTGATGGATTATTGAATAAATTTTATAATTTATTACTTTTGTTATGCTTTCAGATGCAAGCATATCGCGATAATTTCAAGCAAATACCTTGCCCTTCGAATTTGGAACAACCGCCTTCTCAAAGCCGTTTGCCTTTTTCAAAAAGCAATTTAAGCAATAATAATAATAACAACAATAATACCCGTGCACGTACTATTGCCAATAACGATTATAACACTACCGGCTCAATAAACGGTGTTAACACAACTATAACAACTCCCAGAATGTTAAGTCCTACACCGTCGGAAAATGCTGGCAATTCAACATCTGCTCTCTTACGACAAAATCAAGAGTTGCGTCAACGTTTGGCAGAGGAAGCGACTAGTTATCGACGGCGTTTAGACACATATAAGCAGGCTCAACAAAATCAGGCCACTCTTGTCAGTCGCTTGCAATCGAAAATTCAACAGTATCGTCAACGTTGCAATGATTTGGAGGAACGCATGCAGGAAACTATTAAACCATCTACACCATGTCATACCCCAAAAATTACCACAGGACCAACATCAAGTCAGGTTATGGTATGTACAAGACAAACTATAATAATGCTAAATAGGATTTTAATATTTTGTAATCGATAAAATTAAAACTTTGATTTGACGTTTGAAAATAAATTAAATGACTAAATTGAGGTATTTTTTAAAGTGAAGCAACAAACATCTGATCAAAGGAATTGTACCCAAACTAAAAAGGACTGATGGCAATAGAATAGAATAGAAGGAAGGAATTTATTTGTTATCTGTTTTTATCAATATCGATGGAATCTGCAAACTAAAATAGCGGTTTGTTTCACTGAGTTTAAAGGTCGTAAATTTCCTTGAGCCAATTCTGTCCTCTCTCCCTATCTCTCTCTCTCACTCTGTTCTTATTCTCTTCATTCGTTTTCGGGTATTCATAGTGTTCAGAGCGGATTTAAATTTTGAAAACATTTAGTAAAATTAAACCTAGTATGTCTAATTCAGGACTTTGTTCACATAAAGCCAACGTTAGGATCAGTCCTCATTCTAATATAAATAGTAACTAATATAATAGTAACAGCCACAGTTTCCGTAAACTCATCGCAGTATATGCCTGCTTTTTATCTAATTAATGCTAATTGTCTGACATCTATTTTCACAGTTTAATAATTTTATAATTAAAATGAGTCAGATACGTTCTATTAAAACGATCTATTTATCTATATTTTTTTATATATTAAAGTGTTCAACTTCTTTGACGCTGGGTCACTCGAGCCAGCCTTGTTCTTCATCATTGGAAACGCCACCATCACCGCCTACATGTGGCGGTGCGGGTCGAGAATTTGTTATACATGAAGATAGTAGTGAACTATGTCGTAAATTGGAGGAAGAACACAAAAAGGCCGAACAATTGCTAGCTCAAAATAACGCTTTACGGCAGCAGGTTATCGAATCGAATCGTACAAATGAAGCACTGACAAATGATTTGCAAAAATTAACCAATGACTGGTCAAATTTAAGGGACGAATTAATGGTTAAAGAAGATGAATTCAAAGAAGAGGAACAGGTAGAGTTATAAAAAAGTTAAAAGCCATAATAAAAGTGATTTTTTTTTGTTCTTAAAAGGCTTTTAAAGACTATTACAACAGCGAACACAATCGCCTTTTGAAAATGTGGCGAGAAGTTGTGGCTGTTAAACGTGCTTTCAAAGATATGCAAACAGCCATGAAAAATGAAGTGGCTAAAATGGGTCTTGAAGTCAATGGAGCAGCAAAAGATATCAATTCCACTTGCAGCAATGTGTCGTTTACTATGCTACAAATTAAACGGGCAGCCGACGAACAACTGGCACAAGCCAAACATGAAAATGATGAGTTACAAAATCAATTAGCCACCTTAAAAATTCAACATGAAAGCGCTCGGCACGAGATTCTAGAACGGGATCAACGTTTGTTAGACTTAGTCAATCAGCTGAAAAAACTTGAGGATAGATGTGCACAGGCTGAATCACAAGCAATGCTAGCAAGTCGTTATAATGACGAAATCGAACGTTTGAATAGTTCAATACGTGAGATAGCACAGGCGGTAGTTTTAGACGCTGAGATAGCTGACCGTGAGCAAACTGCAGATGCAACATCTACTGGCGGTGATGCAACTGCCGGTTCAATACAACATATGCATTTAACACGTGACACATCGGTAGCTTCAGCCAAATCACCCAGACGTTCATCGGTCCGAGCCTCACAGGCCTTTGCTGAAAGCACTATATCTGCTGTACAGGCAGCACTGCATAAATATCAATTGGCTTTACATGATATGCAAGTGAAATTTCAAAATGCTAACGAAAATCTGCGCTCAACTAAATCACAATTAGAAACGAGTGAGGGTACAAAGGCTTTACTCACCTCCAAAATGCAGCAAATAACGGAAAAATTAGATGCCAGCAATTCAAAATTATCCGAACTGCTTAAAGAGCGTGATAGTCTACAGAAGTCAATTGATGAAATAAGAGACCAAAGGCAGCAATCCGAACAAGGAAAAGCCGATCTCAATAATGCGGTAACAAATATTCCAAATAGAAATTATAGTCGACTATTTTTTTTCTAGAGTTTACTCAAGATTTATATGTTTTTATAAATACATACATACATATACACGTGTGTATGTACGGTCGCTATTTAAAACATTAAAAAATTTAAAATATGGAGTAAATAGATTTTAAAATTATACAAACTTGATCATTTTATTGTTTGTTAATATTTTATATAAATATACATATTTATGCCATTTTTTATAATTATTGTACAGTTTGAAAACTTAAGTGCTGATTTCGAAAAGCTACAATTTAATTATGGAAAACTGCAAAAGAAAATTGATGCTTTAGAAGAGGATAAAAAGGCAGTCGAATTAGAAATTCAAAGAATTTTGAAGGATAAAAATATTACGGAACTCAATTTAAGGTTTGTTTATTGCATGCTATCTTTTTATATGTATTTGCATTAATTTTTACTTTCCTTTGATCAGAGCTGAAGAAGATCGTGGTAGCCGTTTAAGAGAAGAAACAATTTCACTACGAGAGGAATTAAATCGTGTTAGTTTGAACCGCGATTTACTTGAACAGCAGCGTATAGAATCGGATAATATTATAAATTTGTTGGAAAAACAAAAGGCTGACTTAGAATACGATCTGGATAAAATTCTTTTAGAAAAATGTGATCTACAAGAACGTTTGGAAAAGATATCGAGCAACAGCTCCACTACAACTGATGAACTGAACATATTACAACATGATCTTCAAGAGGTACAGGAGGAGCGGAAACGTTTGGCTCAACAATTACAAGACCAAAGCAATGAATTGTCGGATGTTCGTAAAGAATTGAGTAATTTGGATAAAGTCCGCTTGGAATTGGAGACCGAAAATCTAGGGTTCAGTGAAAAAGTGAAAAGTTTACAAATGGAAAAAGAAAAAATACTGCAAGATTTGACCTGCATTACAAGAGATCGCAGTGACATACACAATCAATTGACAGCTCTTTGTCGTAAAAAAGAATCCCTGAATGAAGAATTAATGCGCACCCGCCAGAGGCTAGAGCAAACCACTGAAACTAACAATCGTCTAAATCGTAACTTGGAAGAGATGGTGAAAGATATCGAAGAAAAACAAGTTGTTATTGATTTGCATGAAAAAGAAACACATCGCTTGCAGGTAAAATGATTTCAATTTTAAAAATTAAAAAAAACAATTATTTCTTAGGAACTACTGGCTGCTCTACGTTCTGAAAAAGAATCACTTGACGCAGTACTATTTGACACAAACACTAACTTGGAGGCTACTGAAGAAAAGCGGGCCCAACTCGAAAAGGAATTACAAGAAGCATTGATACGAGAAGAGTCGTTGAAACATAATGTTGCGCGTTTACAAAAAGAATTAGATCAATGCCAGAGAAGAGCTCAAGAGACTAAAACTCAACTAAACAATGCGGCACGAGAAGCAGAAAATGATTTTAATCAAAAGGTTAGTAATCTCAAGTTAGCGGCCAAAGATGCAACAAAAAAACATGCCGAAGAATTGTTACAACTACGTAATGGTTTGGAGAAGAGGATGCAACAAGCCTTACAGGCTCTACAAACAGCTAAAGATGATGAAATCGAAAAGCAACAAGAACGCTTGGATGCACTACAAACTCATATAGAGAGTTTAATTCAACAGCATGAAGAAGCCTTAATTAGAGCTGAAAATGAGAAACAACAGGCCTTGTTAATAGGTATGTTAGTGGTCGAAGAGAGAATAATATTTCTATTGCTTTATTAACACTTTTTACAGCTCATCGCGATAAACAGACTGTTCAAGAAAAATTAGAGGCCGTCTCCCGAGAATTGAAAAATGAACAAGATGCCTTAGAAAGAACCAAGAGAGAGCATAATGCCAGAGATGAAAAGCAACGCAATTCTTTAGCTCAACTTAAGGATGAATTGGTCGCTTTAAGAACCAAAGAGGAGGAACAAAAGTAAATAGAAAATAAACTGTCACATGAACATTAATGTCCATGTAAATTCAACCATATGCTTTCTTCACATTTTAAAATATAAAAAACTTATTACAGTTACTATATCTCTGATGAAATAGCATTGGGTTGAATAGAAACGTGGTCATAGCGCTTCCATTTCAGTTTAAAAATACTAAGCCGTGATTTCGTTTGCTCCACTTTAAACAAAAACAAAACTATGCAATGAAATTACAGTCATCGTTAGCGTACTGTTTTTTTTTTAAAGAAGATCTTTAGATCATTCAGTAGTGGGATGAAAAGGAAATTACAACGTTTGGTACTGGCCTTTCATTTGCGATAATTAACCCTAATCTCCTGTCAGACTAATACTGAGGACCATACACCTGCGTTTAATGACATAATAAAATTTTCTAATTTTTATTACCAGAGATATTTTTCAGATCGCATAGTAAAATGTTAAAATTTTTTCTTTAAAGTAAAGCACTAACAAAGAGTATACTCTTCTTCCATATCTCAAACATGGCTTTGATGTCACATTTCAAACCATAATCTAATAACGTCGTTTTTGGGGTTGTCAGTATTAAATACTGATCAGTTATAGGCATAGAGTA
This sequence comes from Sarcophaga bullata, assembly GCA_005959815.1. Taxonomy (NCBI): domain Eukaryota; kingdom Metazoa; phylum Arthropoda; class Insecta; order Diptera; family Sarcophagidae; genus Sarcophaga; species Sarcophaga bullata. The sequence continues at coordinate 380,900 of QOCX01000147.1, read as the reverse complement.
ACTAGTAGCAGTTTTCAAGTTCAAGCATTTCATCTTTGATCTTCATTTCTATGATTTTCGTAATATTTTGATCATCAGAAGTTTGATTCTTTTCAGAATGAAATTGGAAGATTATATACGTAAACAAGAGATGCAAATGAATGTGCTGAAAGAGGAGAGAGATAATCTTCAAAAACTTTCTGATGAACTCAAAATAGATATACGCCTTAAGGATGATAAAGTTGATTCAATTACTAATGAACTACAAGACACTATGAGAAAAGCCAAAGAAGGTACTTCATAAAGAATAGTAATTCATGCATGTATGTATGTATGTAATATTGTATGTAATTTATGTCTATTTATTTTCTAGGTGAGGGTTATATAGAGAGTATACGCAAAGAATTGACCGATACCAGAAGACAACTAGCCGACAGCAATATTGAACGTGATAAGTATTCCGATAGTAATAAAGAATTAAGAGATCATGTTAAACGTGTGGAAAGCTCTAAACGCGAGCAGGCCAGGGCTATAGAGGAAGCTTTACAAAAGATTAGTAATTTAGAGGAGAGTAAAAACAACTTGGAAAATGAGCGCACCCGCTTATCTACTGTTCTGAAAGAAACTGAAAATAATTTATCGAAAACTACTCAAGAACTAACCAGTACACGTAGTACATTGCAAAAAACTCAAGTGGAATTCGCCCAAAAAGATGAAGGTGGCAAAGAATTACAAAATAAACTAACTGCAGAAACAGAGCTTCGAGAGAGAGCTCAACAGGAACTTAATCAAGTGAAAAAACAATTGGCCGATTTAGAAGCCAACCTTTGTGCTACTCGTCAAGAGTTGGGTAGAGTGCGTTGTCATTCGAACCAGGAAGAGCATCATTTTCATAATCGTGAACAAGAACTGGTTGCTCGCATTGAAGAAGCACGCGGTCGCGAAAAACGTTTGGAAGACCAAAAACACAATTTAGAAGTTTGTTTGGCAGACGCTACACAACAAATACAGGAGTTAAAGGCTCGACTAGGTGGAGCCGAAGGCCGTATAAGGGCTCTAGATGAACAGTTGGCTTGCGTTGAACTACATAAGCGTGAAACTGAACATAAGTTAAGTTCAGTAGTTCACACACTTAGACGTATAGCTGGCATACAAATTGACGGCAGTGTCAATCTATCACATCGTCTAGTAAGTCCTTCAAGGCGTTTCTCTCCTGTGCGCAGTGTGTCTGGAGGCGTCGCACCAAGTTGTCATGATTTTGAGACGCGCAGTACTTCCCATTGCCCCGATGGTCCTGCATTAGACTGCGATCCCGATTTAATACGTAAAGGCGTAAGATGCCTTATGCATCAAGTTGCTCAAATCGAACGAGAGAAGGATGATTACAAAATGCAGCTGCTAACAGCTAAAAAACAATTGCAAGATGCCTGCGAACAGCAACACAAATGTGATGCCAAAGTATCGAAACTTCAACAAATGATACGCCATCTTCAGCAAGAGAAAAGCAATCTTGACACTGAACGCAGCATGAAGGTTTCAGCTATAAATGCTTTAGAAGATAAACTGCATAAAAAACAAGATGAATATCAACAATTACGCGAAAAATTGGCTCAGACCGAAATGAAACTTAATTCATGTTCAGAAGAAAATTCTCAGAATGAAGATCGCTTAGAGAAGTGCAGACAGCATGGTGCTAAGCTAGAGAATGAGAAACGTCATTTGCAAGAAGAATTGGCTAAAATTGAAGGCCGTGCTACGAAACTTGATTTGCAACGTGTGGCTTTGGAAGGTGATCTGACGCGCTTACAAATGGCATTACAAGAGAAAGACTGCAATTTACGCCAGTCGCAGGAACGTTTGGATAACCAAAATCGAGCAATGGTTCAATTAGAGGATAGATGCGCTTCTCTTAAAACATCCTTGGACCAAATGAAAGAGAGATTACAAAGAGCCGCCGTCGTAGAGGCTGAGTTGAGAGGCGAATTGAAAACTGTACATAAAGAGTTGTCTGAACAGGGTCATAGTTCTCAAACAAATGAAGATAAACTGAAGTTGCTACAAAAATCTCTCCAAACAGCTGAAAATGAAAAGCGCATTTTAAGTGATCGCCTTGAGAAAGCGCAATCGTCCATAAATGAGCTTAGACGCGGTCAACAAGCTCAATTGGATAGTGCCCAACGATTACAAGATCAAGTTAATGACTTAGAAGTTCAAAAATCAGCTTTAGAATCTCAATTGCGAATTGCAAAATGGAATCAAGAATCAGGCGATAAAAATATTAGCACTAACGGCCGTAGTGAGGAAGATGAATTAAATCGTCAATTAAAATCTTCGCAGAGAGAAAAATCTGAACTACGCACCAAATTACAAGTGCTGCAAGATAAAGTCAAGCAATTGGAAAATGAGCGTAAAAGTAAATTTTCAGGAGACAGTGTATATGACAGATCGGAAAAAGCTGGTGCAGGTCCCACTAACTCCTCAAGCTACTATGACGGTAATTATGATTCAAATCGCATGGAGAGTAATATCAAGGGCCCAACAATGACTGGAGCTGGTGGTACATTCAACTGTGGCTTGGACCATGCTATCATTGAACAAGAAAACCGTGATTTACGTTTAAAAGTAAGACGCTTAGAAACTCTTTTGGCCGAAAAAGAATCCGAATTAGCTCGATGTAAAGCTCGAATACATGATAGCGTAAAGTGTATGGACGGTTTGGATTCGGAACGTTATAGAAGTGCTCAAATGCATGCTGAGAAACTTTTAGACGCCAGAGAACAATCTCATAGACAACAAGTATTGCGTTTAGAAAATCAGGTACAATTAAATTTTAAAATATGTGTGTATAGTATAGTAGTAAAAATATGTAAATATATATAACTGTGTATTCACGTACGTTATAGATATCAATGCTGCGTGAACAATTAGCACAAGAAGCAAAACGCCGACAACAATACATATTGCGCAGTTCCAAAGCCAATAGGGAAATGCAACACTTACGAAATACCCTAGGAGATAGTTTGCGTCATGTATCTCAGCATCCATTGGATCCCAATTTATTAGAAAGTGAATCAAGAAGGTAAAACGAATAAGTCTACTAGAAAAATTTAAAAACTAGATAACACAGTAATCAGTTTACACTTTGATTTTGAAATATTTTCAAAATAATAACCTACGCATTTTTGTAACATATTCTGTGATCCATATAACATTAAAATAATTACTTTTCTTTTTAGATTGGATAATGCCGTATCAATGAGTTTACCGCCATCCACTTGTAGAGATTACGAACGAGATTAAATAGAGCCAAACCAAAATTCTAAAATATTACACTAAACTAAATTTAAAAATTGCCCTATTCCTACCAAAAAATTAAAACTAATGCATTTATTTTAAAATATTACTAAGCAATACTATATACATTATTAAATCCTTTTTAATTATAACTTGCACTAACAAGTAAAACGGAAAATATATTAAGAATATTTATAATATACGAAATCAATACTAGTCATAGAAAAGACAAATTTTTAAATGAAAAAAATTTATAATAGATAATTTAACAAAATTTACATCATTTGAACTCATTATGACTTCATATAAAACATTAGAAAAATAATAAAGAAATCATTTAAACATCATTATACAAATTCAAAAGAAGGCTTATCGTTGTCTGCTTAGAAAGACAATCGAATATAGTGTGTTCAAAACAACAGAAAATTTACAAAAGAAATAAATATAAACAAATTTTAATTTACAAAGACCTTTTTAATTTTTTTCCTTCAAAACTGTTACGGTTCTCCTGTTTAAAAAAGAGAACAACGATTTACAGTCACATTGATTAAAATCACAACAAACAAACTAGCTAACAAACAAATTATACATATGTACTTCATTATAAGTAGTAATAAAGCACCAAAAATTTAATACATAGTTATTATGACTTTAATAAAGTTGTAAAACATTTTAAAAATATACAAAATATATATACTGATATACATACAAAATAAAGAAATTCATTTAAAATTAAATAGATTTTGAACTTTGATATATTTAATTTTTCTTTTGTTTAAGCATATTTTCTAAACAATTTACAACAACTTTCATATTAGCTTTCTGATCCGATAACTTTGCAACTTCGCCGACTATAGCAAAAAGTGCTTTCGATTTGCCACTCTGATATTGTTTAACGGCTTTAGGTTGCTTGTCAATGGCTTGTTTACAGAATGATTCAATTGTGTCAATGTCCGTTATTTGCTGAAGATTGTGCTCAATAATTAACTAGAATTTGTTTAAAAAATATTTTTTTCGTATAATGCACTCCTATATAATGGTTTAAAAGTTTACCTCATCAATTTCTTGTTCTGCATCATCTATAAGTTCAATTAATTTTCTGGCTGCTTGTAAATTGATTGAATCTGTATGTAAAGCGTTTAATATGTCTTTCAAGTGATAATAGTTCAAAATGCTAAATAAGAAACAATTAAAATTCGTATAAATTATTATGTATTATTATTATGTATGTACATACCACTCATCTAAATCAATATTGGCTTTATTACAATAAGTTAGCAAATCATTGATGAGGAAGTTTGTCACTAGTTTTGTGGGGATGTCAGGTAAATTGTTAAGAATATTTAAGAAATGATTCAACAGTATAGGTTCATTCTGAAATAATTTAATTCATTAAATTTTTCAATTATATTGGAGTACCTAGACTTATGATGTCCAACTATTCTGAAAATAATGTTATAGAATCACTTACAACCAATATTATTGCCACTTCTTGATTAATTTTATAATCATCTACTAAACGTTTTCTAGTTTGTTCTGGTAACTCGGGTAGCTGTCTAGCAATAGTTGGCACTGAAACCAATGAGGAATCTTCACTTTTACTACTCTCATCCGTCATATTTAAAACTAAAGGCGGTAAATTTGGTTCAGGCATAAAGCGATAGTCTTGTAAAACTTCCTTATCACGCATAGCAACAGTCCGACGATTTTCGGCATCCCAGGAACGAGTTTCGTTTGTGATTTCACCGCCTTGGGCTATAACGTCAAACTGACGCTGAATCTCATAAGTAATTGCTTGTGAAATACTACGCACAGAACCAATATTTTTTACTTCAGTGCGAACGCCAAATGGTTCATTTTCCTGGTGTACGGATATATTCGCATCAACCCGCAAAGCTCCTTCTTCCATTTTACATGAACAAGTTTGTAAACTCTTTAATGTCAATATTAGTTCTTTAACTAACGAGGCTGCTTCTTCACCTGTTTCTAAATCAGGTGCAAACACTAATTCCATAAGCGGCAAACCGGCACGGTTCAAATCAACTAAACTTCTTTTTAGTTCGTCATCGTGTAATGACTTGCCACTATCCTGTTCAAGTTGTAATTGGAGTAAATGTACAGTTTTATGATAAATTTTTTTACCCGGTTGTATAACAGGAAATGTAATTTGACCATTATTTGCCAAAGCAGCTCGTTGTTGTGTTATTTGGTAACCTGTCTTTAAAAGAAAAGTTGTAGTATTAAAACAGAATTTCTAGTAGAAATTATGCAGTATTATTTCTAATCACCGGCATGTCTGCATAGAAGTAATGTTTTCTATCAAACATTGAAATTTTATTAATTTGGCAACCTAAAGCCAATGCCGTTTTTACCCCATACTCTACACATTTTCTATTTAAAACTGGCAATGTGCCTGGTATAGATGCATCGAAGTATGACACTGCTGAATTTAAAGGTGTACCAAATTTGGTGCTACTGCCAGAAAATAGTTTTGAATCCGTGGAAATTTGTGCGTGAACCTCCAAACCTACAACACTCTTCCACTTTCTGCAATTTTCTCAATTTATTGAAAAAGATTTTATGAAATAAGAAACACATTATTACCCTTTTAAAGCTTTAGCTCCTTGGGATTTCGTACCATATTTTCTAAAGGTTCTTCCATTTAAAAATATTAACTTTTTAAGCATTTCTAATTTAAACTTTCATTTATTGCACTAAATCCGTCGTTATATTAAGCGGTAGCTAAACAAAACTCAGCTGTTCGAATGATTTGCTTTTAAAAAGTTGCGTTGCCAGATAGATAAAAAAGTGGACACTCCATATTAAGATATATTAATAATGGTAGTGTTATCAATACAGCTAAGTGTTTTTAGTTTATTTTGTTGGGTCGTCGATTACATGTCATTTTCATGTCGATTTTTTTACCTGTGTTTGTTGTTACTTTTACTTAAGATTTTGCATTTTTAGCAGGCGAACCAAATTTGACAAAATATAGACTTGAAAAAGCCACATATACATAATTTTGGCACAATTGAAATTAGTAATGCTGCTACTATCTATATTAATATGCTATCTGTAATAATTTGCTTTGATGCATATTTATGAGCAATTTTAAAATTTTAATATAAATAACTTTACTGAATACCAGATTTCATTAAAATGGGAATCAAAGTTAATTCATTAAATCGCTTTGTTCAAATAGAAAATCTTCCGCGCTATGTTTTTATAGAGATATTCTACATTTATCCAGTTATTTGGAGTTGTTTAAGCTAATATAATATAATATAATTTCGTGAAGGCAATCAGAGAAGTGTTATCATTACTACCTTTTTCCTTTTTTAATTTTCCTCTTTTTATACAATAAATAATACAATGTCTAAAGGAGGATAATTGTTTCCATTTAAATAAAATATTTTTCCCACAATGACTGGATCAATCTGATTTCTTTTGAACATTTTTAATATTTTATTTATAAATTTTTTATCATTTATGCCAGCAGATTGGGTAGTTTTTTACAAAATTTTGCTACATCACGGTTCGCAGAATACGGAAACTTTCCTATAAAGCAGAACGCTTACCTTATACAATACGATTTTCTCAAAGATATTCTTATTTTATTTTGATTAAAATGAAAGCAAGAGCACATAAACTTATGTAGAAGATTCTTCAACACTATTAGTCATAAAGCAATATTTGAATTCGGTAGCGAATCCAGTTGTGATTTTGAATTAGCGCGAACAAAATGTTCCATGCTAACTTAATTACAGTATGCAATTAATAAAAGTTGTAAAAAGTTAATTTTCATTTTTGGCTTGGTTTATTAAATCTTTCAATTTGAATGTGTTGTTATGAGTGAAAAAACTAATATATAAAAAAATTAAGAACCAATTTTCCGATTTGGAACCAAAATTTGATTTTAGTTTGTTTTTCAATTCTCCATCTACTGCATTATAGGAGAGTTACTTGTATACACTAAAATAATTACATGAAGTGTGGCATCTCTAGCATACACATGTGTTACTTTTGACACTTGTTTGCGTAACGTTGCGTTACGCTTTGAAATGTCAGTGGACTACAATATATTTACGCTGTATTATTCTTTTTATTTTACTTTATTCTGTTGTTTTACTTGTGTCTTCTTTTTGCTCCTCCTCCAACCAACTACTACTTCTACTCACTGGTAATATTGTTCGTTTAGGAGGAATGAACAAGAAAAAAATCATAAATGATACGAAAAGGTGCTGCACGATGAAATGAAAATTAATAAAAAATTCTTAAAGTTAAAATTGTTACAATTTCTGTTAATCGGCCAGAAATTCGCAGCATAGATAGAACGCACCTAACTACCAGTAGCACATCATTGTGTCAGAGACAAAGTTAGACATAAGGAGAAGGCCAGAAGAAGAAGATCGATCATCCACCAGAAGGAAGCAGAACATTGTTTCGGAACATAACACACGCAATCTGCACTAGAATCAAACAGGAGAGAGTCCGAGAACAATAAAAGAAAAAACAAAAACAAAGAAACTCAACTGGAGGATACGAAGATTAAAAAACAATGAAACAAGAGAAGGTAAGTGAGTAATGTGTGTTATGGTAGTAGAATTAACCAAGCATTATTTTGTCCGAATTGTAAATAGAAAAACTTCTTAGTACCAGAAGTTCAATAAAAGTAGAGTTTTAAGTGATTGACAATGTCCTGTTTAGCATAGTTGTGTTTTTTTATGATGGCAATTAGCCACACATTTATACTTGTCAGTCTGTAGCATCTCTTAGTTTGACCATAGACAACAGACAGCTGTTAATTTATGCCTTGATTAACTAATATAAAGAAATATGCAGAAAATAAATGCAGCATTAACATTTTATTCAACAACAACAATAATTTGGAATCAGTATTTAACAGTCGCGGTCTGCTGGCTCAGGTTCTCCCTCCTACAAAATTGAAAATTAGTATGGACTTTCTAAACATAAAATATAATATTTGTTTCCTGATTTCCTTACTTACAGATTAGAAGGAGAAAAGAAGCAGAAAAAGACGAAGACGTAGAAGTAACTACTACTAAATTACAAACGACATCCCACTCCTCCTGTTCCTTCTTCACCAATACAACCTCCCCCATTATTATTAAACCAACTCATAGAACAGAAGCAAGTCGTTACCATAACAAACAAAAATTGGAAGTGGTGGTGCAACCGATAATATTCTCCTACCACAATAGTTATTATATTCAACAGCGACAGCTATATCAACCATATATACTTGCCATTCTGACGTAGAGACATTACACTACATCCATTTATAATCAATCAATTCAATAATAAAAGGACAACAAGTCACTTCTTTTTAGAAGAAGACAAAGCTGTCCAAATTTATACCACAAAACCTGAATTTCAATATCCCTACATAGTTACGAAATTCCAACGCATACTTTTATTTTAACGTATTGTCCAGCCTAACACAACTTTAAAAGATATTGAAACATGGATTTGGAGAAAATTTTTAATGATTTAGAATCAAATCAAAATCATGAATGTGAAGAAGCAAAAAAGAAATTAGCGGATCAATTTAACCTGAGTAAGTTTAGTATTTATTTATTAAATTAACAGGTTGTTGTCTCTTTAACTAATTTATTATCAATTACTTTTAGCCAAGGACCAATGGCTAGTTCACAATATGATGGAATATTATTTAAAGACTGGTTCATCCCGTATAATAGAGGTTTTGGTTAAAGCTCAGTCGCCACATGATGGCTACTTATTTGATCGTTTAGCTGATTGGTTGAAAACACCTTCGCAGCGTCTCCACTCTTTAAATTTATTTTGTTTCGTCGTTCGTCGTCATCCTACGTGGTTATTTAAAGTCGAAAAACATCGTTTAATTAAAGATATGTTACATTGGTTGAAACAATTAGAGGTACATAGTTACTAATGAAAGCAAGGCAAAATATAGAAATATTGTCCATTTGGTCAATCACTAATAGTACAAATTAACAATTTTCGTCTATACATTATATATCTAAGGTATGATTTTTTTTCTGCTTGCTCCTTTCAGATAGAAAAAGAAATTGTGCCACTGATGAGTGCTTTATTAGCCATTATAACGTTACTTCCGATTATACCAAATTTGGTTCCGAATTTTCTAAATGATTTATTTGCTGTTTTCGCCCACTTAGCTTCGTGGAATAACCAACATACAGCGCGCTTATCTGAGGATAAATTGGTACATTTGCAACTGGGTTTGCAAATGTTATTTCACCGCCTGTATGGAATGTTTCCGTGTAATTTTATAGCGTTTCTAACAGAGTTCATACGAAAAGAAAAAGGAGCCATATTTCAGCATACTATAAAGCCTCTCTTAGAAACAGTTCGTTTACACCCTATGTTAGTTACAGCTACGGTAGACACAGAAATGAATTCAGAGAGATGGAAAGAAATTCAGCCGCATGATGTAGTTGTAGAGTGTATGCGTTTATCTTTGCCCATGAGATATCAGGAATTGTCAACAGCAGATTATTGTCATATTTCTGGAACCAGATCGAATGCTCTTTTAGCTGCTACGGCTACAACAACCACAGCAACAAATACATTTTATCAATTAACATCTACCTCAATGTTAGGCCGACAAACTTACAGAGAACCGCAACAGTCCAGAATACCTTCTGCTCTGCAGCATAGCGGTAGCAGCTCTGGAATTTGGAGTCCGTATCATGAAATCATAAATGCAGGACATACTCCTTTAACTCCGACTCCTACTCCGTACATGATGCCTTTACCTTCGTCATCAACTACTTCGGTTCTTAATCAGAATAATTTGGGAGTAAGTGGATGTTCTCCACCAGAGGCGGCTGTTGAAGCTACTCCAGAAACTACGCCTTTGAAAGATAATAGAGAACTTAAAAGGCCTTCTTTAGGGGGTACAACGAGTATAGCTAATCCGCTAGCTGTAAGAGATTTATTTGCTTCAAGTCAACCCTCTTCGCCTCATAGAGGTAAAGAATATCTTCATACTCATCACACCTCACACAACTATCAGCAGCAACAACATTTCAATTTTCCCGATGTCTCCTCATCCGTTGCGAGTACCACGGCTACAATTGTGGAGCAAGAATTAAATACCAGTTTAGTTACCAGAGTTACCAATTACGATCGTAAGATTTTACAGGATCGTCGTCAAACACAAAGTCCATTTCAAACAATTGAATCACAATCCGCCAAAATGGGATTCCAAACGCCAAGTGATTCGAGTCGTACACCAGATGTTGAAATGACTATTAATTATGGAATAGCAGGTGGGGGAAGTGGTAGATATCCTCATTCTAATTCTACTACACCCTTATCAGCGTTTACCGCAACTCCTACTCCAAATTCAACACCATTACCCTTGCAGACAATAACCACACCTATGGAAATTCCAATAACGAAAATATGCGATCAATGCAATGAAACGGATCAAACTATGTGTACCGAGGGGGGCTTACAAATGCCCACCAGTCGTTCGATGCAATTGCTGGCAAAAGGCATCAAAAGGCGTAATCGGATGACGAGTTACTGTTGCAATGAAAAAAGTTGTGAAAAAGTAGGCGTTAACGGCGATAATTGCTCTGCAGAATCCACATATGTATCTCAACATAAAATAAGACGTACTAAATCATTATCGTCTTTACACATGGTCTCGTCAAGGGCTTCTCAAGCTTCGATCGATTCAGAAGATGAGTTCATAGCAACGGCAGCGATTCATGAAAGGCCTTTACAAAAATGTCCAAAAATGTTGGCTATAGCGTCGGTTTTAAAAAATTCTATTCAAACAAAACTGATTAGCGAAGACAAATCTATACAGACTCTAGAAGCCGTGCCTCAACAAAATCATGAGAATTCTCTATTACAAATGCTAATAGAGAGTAAAGAATATCGAACTGCTTATGAAGCGACCATACAAACACCGAATGAAATTTTGGAGCAATTTATAGCCAGGGGTTTACGCAACAATGGCATGGATCGATTTGATCAGGAGCAGTTTCAACTTCTGTGCTTACAACTGCAGTATGAACGTTACAGAAGAGAAATACATGCCGAACGAAATCGCCGCCTTATGGGTAGATCTCGTGACAAGAGAAGTCTCGAAATGGAACGTGATCGGCTGCGAGAGCAGCTAAAAGATTTCGAATCAAAGAATAAAGAGTTGAGCATCCAGCTCGATAAAACCAAAAAAGCTACAAATGAACGTGAGCGTGAATATCAAGAAGAATTAGATGCTCTTAAAGAAAAATATCAAAGTGAGTTGGAACAAAATCGGTGTTTGCGACAGGCTAATGAAAACCTAAATACAAAATTAACTGAAGAGTTAAAGCAGCGTAAGGATATCAACTACGAATTAGAAGCTTTGCGCGGGCAAGTATTTAGTTTGACCACCGAACTGCAACATGCGCAACAACAAGCCGATATGGGTTTACAGTGTCGCCAGGAATTGGGACGATTAGAAGCTGATTTCATTGTAATGGGCGAAGTTCAAATTAAATGTCGGGATAAGTTAGCCGAATTAGATAATCATCGAGCTAGAGACGAGGAACTGCATGTCCTGCAGGATGCGTATAATATTGAACTAAAAGGTAAACAGGGCACGCAATGTATTTAAAAAGCACAATAATTCATGTTTTTCTCTTCTAGAACTTAAACAATGTTTAGATGATAAATCATCACATTTAGACAGTGCCAGACATAAAATTCAAGAATTGCAAGTACTATTATCAAACAATGAAAAAGTTATTACTGAACAAAAACGTCTCTTCAAAGCTGCTAAGGATGAGTATGAGGAGAAGTTTAAGGTGAGGCAAAAATATTCATTTAATAAAATTTTTCAGTGTAAAATGTGAGTTCCTCCTTACCATTTGTAGTCCTTAAATAAAAAATACGAAGTTCAAAAAACTATTATAATGCAAATGGAGGAAAAATTTATGATGTCGCTGCACAAACCCTTAGTCGTTCAAGGAAATGCCTGCTGCTCACCAGACACTGATAAAACAGGTATGTTAATTTTTTTAATATTATCGTTAGAATACTAATGTATTTATCTTGTTTTGCATATAGATGTGGCATCATCTGTAGAACGTAATTCACCATTATCAACTTCTTTGGCTTCAAGTGAGAGTTTATCAACTAGTCTAAGATCATCGGAGCTGAGAAATTTGCAACAACTCGTTGAGAATCCAATAACTGAAGTAGGCACGACGCTAACAAATACTACAACAATAACTGGTAGCATTAATATAGTCGACGGTCAGCGTGTACCTCCACAGCCATTAGATTTAGCATCTTCGGCAAATACAGCCACAAATGTTTTAAAATCAATATCAGAACCAAAGGAATTAAACTCATCTGATACCACACTCTACCAGTCAACAACGTCTGGAAAGTCTGTTTCAGTTAGCAGTGGCAGCAATCCTACTACAACGCACATGCATAAACCATTAAATTTAAAAGCCCAAAATCCAACAACATCTTCAAACCAACAGTCCCAATCATCTCAACAACAACGTCGTTAATTATTAATAAATCAATTTTAACTATGAGTTTTACAAATACGCGTTAAAATAAATAAATTATTAATAACAAATACAACAGCAATGCTGCCAAAATACAAATACAACAGAAAAGGAAATCACGTAAAATGAACAAAATAAGTTGAGTATAAAAATTTTTCTTACAAAAAAATTTTGTAATAAAAATAACGAAAATTCATGTAATACAACTTATACATCCACAAGCGCTTCAAGTCCGTTTTAATTAAAAACCTTTATATTTTTATTCTTAAAATATGTTTTTAGAAAAGCTTTATTTTTGTTTTATTCCAAAATTATTTAAATACATTTCAAAATTAAGTTTATTAAAACAGATAAAATTAAAAGTCCAGAATAGAATTTTCTATTTCAGCGTTCTGAAACTATATTTTTAATATTCTTTATTATATAGCTTTAAAATCAGTAAATCAAGTCACATTTGTTTCAATAAATATATATTTTTTTTTTTGTACAATAATAAGAAAAAATATTCTCTTACACTTTGTGCACACACATCTTCTTAATTCTATCATCTTTAAAATTAACACAAAAAAAAACAATTTATTACACTATGATTGATTGATTGATTGATTAATAAAAGAAAATAAACGAAAACAAATAAAATGGATATTGAAAAAATTTTATTTTAATCCGATCTCTGAAATATTTTTAAAATTCTAATCCTTAAAATTTGAAAATAGTAAGACATTATGACCTAATGTGCCAAACCATGTTGGACCTCATCTGGTATGACCTCGACTTGTCAGATGGCAACCCAACTGATCTTGAGAGCTAGACAACTAAGAAAAGCAATATATTGTGTGAATTGTGAGAAGTTAAGTAATTTAGATGAAAATAAATTGTTGGTATTGTGGTTAAAATTGATGATAGTTTAGTAGAATAGTTTGAAATAATGAAAATCTGTGTAGTGAAAGTAGAAATGAATAATTTCGATATAATGGGATAAAAATGGGGATAAAATGGGGTAAAAGATTGTACCATGAGTTATAGGCCTCCATAGTCTCTATCGGTAACTGTTTACCCCAGGAATATTGATGAATGCGTTCCTTACATATAGGTGAAAAAAATTTACCCACAGTTGCCAGAAGCCATCTTTAATACAAATTTGGCAACTAATAATCCAACTTAAATTCGGTTGCCTTTCAATAACAGACAAAAAAGGTCGATTTCATAAACTATGAGTGTGACTACTGTGGGCTATTTTTATGATAAAATAAATAGGAAATTCAAACAGATTTTTTTTTATATTTAGAAGACATCAGAAGCAAAAAAAAATAATTATTTTTAAACAAGAGGTACAGTACCGTGCAAAATAATAGCAGTGAAGAGTTTTGAGTTAGATATTGCCAATTGTAAAAATTTTTAATGAATTGTTTTAAACTATTTTGTAAATTCATTATTTAGTATGTTGTGTATTCATTGAGGTTATTATTTTTTTCTACAGCATTTTTACAAAATGTGTAAATGGAAAACTTAAAACTTGTAGGAAAATCTGATTGCAAAAAATAGCAGTTTTTTTAGGATTTAAAATATTTAGAAAAAAAACCTATTGTTCTATTCTTAATTACTGCGTTACATCGATGACCCATGGAGTTAACCAATTTTTCGTATCTTTCTACCGGAATAGCTCGCTACGATGATTCGATCATATTCTGTAATTCCTGCTTGTTTTTCGGTTTTGCTGGTAAAAACTGCTTCCTTGAACTCCCGGTGACTGAGCAGGCTAATCCATAACATCAATGACATTGTTAGTAAACCACGATTTAGCTGCTCTGCTTGTGTTTTTCGGGTCATTATCATTTTGGAAAAACCCATTTTAATAGCATATATCAATCGGCGTATGGTTTCATAACATTTTCCAAAATATGAACGTATAGATGGGCATCCATGTTTTCCTTTATCCAAAATAAAAGACCAGTTCCATAATAGGAAAAACAACCCAAAGAAACAAGTAGTTAAAACATTGTGTGGGCCAAATGCTGTATGAGAACAGAACAACTTTAGTCTCATCAGACCATAAAATATTACGCCATTTAGATAGAGGCCAATCATGATGCTCTCCGGCAAATTTTAGCCTTTTTATAACAAAGCCTTTTAGCTTTTTCAAAAGCGGGTCTTTACGGGCAATTCTTGATGGTAGATTATTGTTAAGTAAAACATTTCTTATCGTACAAGGATGAACATGAATTTTCCAAAGTGATAACGACCCGAAACACACACGCAGAACAGCTAAATCCCTCTATTCATAACATTTTCAAAATTATTCAATGCACTCAAATAGGAAAATTTATAACTAAGCAAAACGTACAATTGTATGAATAATTATAAAACTGCTTTTCGATTAGACTTCGATAGAAAATATAACCAAATATTTGGTAGGATCAACGATAAATACAAAATAAAGCAATGCAAACTATTTTAAAATGCAATAGATTCATAGTACGTCAATACGAGTTATGCTTAAATACTCTGAGTGCTGTACATAAAATCAAAAATGGTAATGCACCTGAATATCTCTGTAATCAAATCAAATACGTATGATATCTGCTAATCAAATACGTCATATCTACTAAGAAATACCAGCCATTTCTTACAGACGATGTTAAAAAGGAGAAAAAATTATGAGGGTATTTGTTATTTTCTATTCAAAGTTTCCATATACATACATTAAAATTTAGCAATTAAAATTGCCCGTCATATAAGATCTTCGGTTGTGACCTTGATGTTGCTAATTGTAATGTTTATTGATTATATCAAATTTGTTTGTAATTTTAAAGTTTGTGGTGAACACTGTTATTTGCATACTAAATTCACTACTACAAATTGTGTGTGTGTTAATTTTGCCCATAAGTGGCGGGAACTATGTATAGTTTAATATTTACTGAAGACGAGATTGTAACGACCCCTCACTTTTTAAAGTAACTTCGTAGCAATTGAATCTTTTTAATGATTTTATTTGCTTCCGAATTTAAACAAATGGCATGTTTATTATATTTTTATTTAGCTATTTATTTTTAAACTTTTTATTCATAATTGAGATTGATAATATAGTCATATTATTTTGTATTTTTTGCCACAAATTGATTAAATAATTATATTCTATTCATGCCTTTCGTATAATATACAATTTAAAGTTAAGAAAAATAATAATAAATTGTGAACTATATTTAAATAGTGTTCATTCCATAAGGGAAGACTTATATATTGTAATAAAAATGAAATGAGTGAATAGTATCAGAAAATACATACTTATAATAACACATACTAATACAATTTCCTCCTGATGGATGAACTGTTGCGAACAACAGCAACGACGAAAGTATTGTTCTTGACAATATTGATTCGACTATTTGGATTGCTCGGAATCGCTGGAGTTGACTGCAGGCGGTGTTGAACGACCATCAGTTTGTACTTGATGTTGGTTAACCAAACGTTGACGCTCCAAATACATTGAAACTTTTATATTGCGCACCTGATGGTTATTGATAAGCTTAAGAAGAGCAATCACTCCTATACCCACATTTACTGCAAAAGCTCCCCAAGCCCCAAACTTTTGTAAAAGGATATATTTTATAACCAAACAGAAATTTTATGCACTAAATTCTGTGCCTTCGTTGTCTCACTAACTCACCTGTGCAGTACCCATTTCAATATAAAAGCCTGAGGTATCAATATTATTCGTATTGCCGTGTATGATATTTTGTCCTGCAGTTACTTCACAAGTAGGGAAGCGTTCAGTCATACCGTTGCACCAAACAATAAAACCCAAAGTAATCATAATTGATGAGATAATTGACATGGCTAACATCCAAATACCCAAAACTACATCAATGAAAAGTGCCAAAAATCCTTCTTCATCTTTCATGCGAACATATCGATAAATTTGGGCACACGATATGATCAACATAAATATACCAGTTACCAAAGGAAAATTGCAAAAATCTGAAGATGACCAGTTGGGATCAAACATGCCATCCTCTTCACGCCATTTGCCCGTGGTAAATAGTAAGCAGTGATTACTGAATTCACAATAAAAGTAACGTAGATTTTCATTAGTCATGTTATGCATTGTTTCATTGCTGGATAGATAGTACTCACCAGAAATCATGTAAATTAATACTTAATGGTACAATCATGCAGAAAGATAATATCACTATTATAACATGTGCAGTTATTTGGCTTAATAGTAAAACATTTGCCAAAGCCATTCTCAATATTATTTTTATCTAAAAGAAATCTATTTTGTTCTCGTTTATTTTTATGCAGTTGCACCCTATAGAATTTGGTGTTTTCACTTTTTCTGCGCTTTGACAAACAATAAACAAAGTGTAATAAACAATAATAACTAGAAACGATAAAAAACATCTGTGTAAATGTCGCTTTAAAATAACAAACAATAATAATATGACAGTTAATTACGTAGAAAAAGTTTCGTTCTATAAAGGACCGTAAACGCCGAAAATGAAAACGTAAGAAAAGGCTGTTAAATTTTAAAATTCTGATAAAAATCTTTAGGCAAACGAATTAAAAAATTTCATAAATTCCGGCATAGGCTTCTATTCATATAAATAATATAAAAATATAGGAGCTTATGTGCGAATTATTTTATATCTGTGTATGGGATCATTAGGAGATTTTCCAATTTATTTCTTTTAAGAAAGTTCTCCATAAATTATTTTTTCCATTGCAAAATCTATGGTACAGTGCGCGCTCAGTATTCGCGACGGCCCGGTTTTTATAACAGCTTAGTTTTTAACATTGCAGGTTCTATAATTGCGAAATTTTTTAATAAACAATATTTGCGATATTTAACCCTTCTTTTAGATTTGAACAGAAATATCTTTTAAATGCATATTTCTAGTGCTCACACTTAACAAAAGAAAAAAAGGTGAATATCAGTCTTTTCCTAAATAAGCGCTTTTAGTCAATACTTTTATGCGATCTTTTACATTTATAGGACCCATGAACGTTTTGATTTGTTGTACAAAGAGTTGAATACAATAAAGCTTGCAAATGCCGAATCGTTTATATACTATATAGTATATCCGTTTTCCATTTACAGTTGTAACATTTTCCAACCATCAATTTTGTAGCATCGACATCATGAAATGATTAGAAATTGGATATTAGAAAATATTTCTTAATTTAAATCCAATTATTTTCTTATACAGCGATGCGTAAAAATATATATTAAATTTATAATATTTACTAGTTCTTAGCAAATTTATAGATTCCAGTTATTGGACTATTAGTCTTTACATTACAAAACATACATTTCTGAGCTCACTAAGTATCTTTTAAATTTTAGTGTACACACCAAACGAAATTTCAATCGAAATCAATTAATTTTTAATGAAAACGAAAAAAATTTGCAAAATCTGTTGGAAATTCCCCAAAAATTTTAAAGTTTCAGAATATAATATAATATACACATTGTAATGAAATTTCTATGGCTCATTTTTGTATGTTTTAAAACAATACAATAGTAGATAATGTGTTGGCAGACATCGAAAAACTCTGAGAGCAAATAAAATTGCCAGGAAAAGTAAAACTGTAGATCCTGCCACTCATGTATGATGAGAAATGATGGCGATTTCCTCTCAGCAGGTTTCTGCAAAAACATACATACATAATTGGTCTGTCAGGACTACGTTGTGTTGTGTGTATTAATTTTAAGCATGAGTGGCGGGACCTACAGTTTAAAGTCGCCTCCGAACGACAGATTTTCGAGAAAATTTTTCATCGCAATTTTATTTACTCTCAGAGTTTTTGCCAGAAAAAAGAAGCCGAATAATTTTTTTCATTTTTCGTTATGTTGGAGATGGGCTTTGAACTGTGGACTCATGTTTAGTAAGCCAGCACACTATCTACTAGACGATTTATTTATTTATATTTAATATATTTAATACACAGAACGGAACAGAAAAACTAATGACATACGTATTCCTCTCATACAAAACAAAAAGCGTTTTGTTTTCAAAAAAAAGCTGTAACCCTTAAGCGCATGGCTACTCTAGGTACCAAAATTGGAAACGTCATAAAACAGCTGAAAGCTGTATTTTGACATTAAACAGCTGATCCTCGTAAATGTTTACGCCTTTAAAAATTAAGAAAATAATACATTTTGGAGTAAAAGGAAAAACAAGTTTTAAACCAAGAGAAAACAATAAAATTTACCGAAAATGTTGTCGCAGTATATGGAAGAATTTGAACAGGTATTACCGCACTGTAGAAATATTTTTTAAATGTTTTAAAATATTCTATTTATGCAAAACGTTGAAAAGGAACCCTTCGAAGTCAGTGAATTTATTGAACGACTAACTTGGCGCACAAATAATGAATGTGGCAATAACAAAAAGACATCCGCTGAAAATCTTATAGCAGCTGAAATTAAAGATTTTAATCCTTCCGCATTGCATGAGACGTTCATTCAAACAATACAAGATTTAAAAATACTCCAGGAGAAGCAACAGACAAAATGTGAACGCCAGGAAGAATCGCTCAAACAAGAACAGGAGGCGCATACAAAAAATATTTTGAAATTAAAGGAACGCCATCAATTGGCCTCAGATGTCTTTTGGCAATTGGATGAAAAGATACACTCTGTAGCAGGGAAAATTATACATTTGGGAGAACAGCTGGAGAATGTCAACACACCTCGTAGTCGTACTGTAGAAGCTCAAAAATTACTCAACTATATGTCTGAGTTTCTTATAACCGGTCCCATTGTTAATGATATTTTTACGGATCCAGTACGCCTATATGAAGCAGCGGATGTTATACAAAAGCTTTATGCTATTGCCCAAGATTTGCCTTTAGAGAAATTTGTAGAACCCAAAAGGAAAATTGAACGTAAATACGATGAAGTGGAGAGAAGATTAATTGAAGAATTTGCTGCTGCCCAAAAAAATGAAGATATTGAGAAGATGAAACGTTTGGCTCAGATATTATCACAATTTAAAGGTTATGCCCAGTGTATTGATGCCTACATAGAGCAGAGCCAAATGACACCGTATGGCGGTAAAGATATCTTCATTGGTATAGTGCCAATGTGCAAACATCATTATGAAATTATAAAGAAAGTATTTGCAAACCCTCAACAGGTTATGACCAAATTTATATTAAATATTTATCAATTAAAATTGCATCAGTACGCCATGACAAAATTAGATGATAAAAGGGATGAGGAAAAATATTTAAAGACCTTGTATGAACTATATTCAAGGTGAGTTTTTATTTCCTTTTTATTGTATGATAAAATAATTTTGTATGTTGAAAGCCGATGAATGCACGAATATTTTTCATCATTCATCCGGTAAAAAATATCGTATTTGATGTCCGAAAAATTTTTTTGTAAATAGTCGAATTATGAAGAAATATTACTTTTAACAAAATTGTCCAGCTAAAAAATATTTCGTTTGTTACACTAACGACTGTAAATTTTCGACAATGATTTCTCCTTCCATTGATATTTAGCCTGATTGAGCTATATTTGTAAAACCGTAATTATGAATAAATAAAAAATAATCATAAATAAATAAGAATTTAAATATAATAATAATAATAATAAGATTTTAAATAACAAGTCTTAATGCTAAACACATTTTTCCTTAGAACATTGAAGTTGTCCTCAGAATTGCAACATTATATGTCCGCCATGGATGATGATTTACTTAATAAATTAACACAGCAGATATTCCAAAAACATTTGAACAATTATATAGAAATTGAATCCAGATTTTTACAAACGAAATGTTCTAACGAATTGGACAAATTCTATGCTAGTAAAAATCATCAAAAGAAGCCAGCCGAACGTTTTCAGGAACTCAAAAGAGATGTCCAAGTATTGATCAGAACAAAAGCTAATATAAATATAGCTCAAGTAGAGGATTATGGCGGTGAAACATTTCTCTCAGAAGAGTTAGCAATTAAAATGCTGCAAGAAGCTAATGCATCTCTTAAACGGTGCCGCTTATTATCGAATGAAACAGATTTACCCGGCAATATTGTAAAGCTAAATGATATACTCTTAAGATTTTTAATGCATGAGCATGCCACTTATGCTTTAGAATTGGGTTTAAATATAATACCAATAGCAGATACCGGTAAAACTTTTCCACAATTATATTTCTTTGATGTTGTACAGAAAACCAATATTATAACACATTTATTGGAGGACCAGTGTAACACTTCAGTAGTGCCATGTGTAATGTGAGTACGAAACCGGATTGAATCAAGATTATATTATTATAATAATAATAATAATAATAATAATAATAATAATAATAATAATAATAATAATAATAATAATGGTAATTCCTGCAGCAATACAGCAAAGTACTCTGATTATGTTTTTAAGAAACGGATGATGATGGAACAAATTGAAAATAAATTGGATCAGGGTTTAGATCGCACTTTAAATGCTGTCATTGGTTGGGTCAAATTATATTTGCAAAATGAACAAAAGAAAACCGATTATAATAAACCCGATTCAGAGTTTGATACCTTGTCATCGGCCGTAAGTTGGAAGTTATGTATTGATATTTAAATATAAATGTAACTGTTATGTTTCAGGCCTGTTTACATGTATGCCAAAATATTCAACCTGTTATACAACAAATAAAGAAATGTATCGATGGTGAAAATCAGAAATTTATCTTAAATGAATTTGGCGTACGTTTACATCGTATTATTTATGATCATTTACAAACTATGCAATTTAACACAACTGGTGCAATGTGTGCTATTTGCGATGTTAATGAATATCGAAAGTGTATCAGGGAGCTAGATAGTGCTTTAGTTACCCAACTGTTTGATATACTTCATGCTTTGTGTAACCTACTTCTGGTGAAACCAGAAAATTTATTAGAAGTTTGCACAGGCGAAACTTTGGTGCGTATACATATACTATAATATACTTATTTAAATTCTAATCTTTAATTTTTTTGTTTTTCTTTATTCGTTTATTTATTTCTTTTTATTTAGAATTATTTGGACAAATCGGTAGTGCGTCAATTTATACAATTACGTGCCGATTTTCGTGATATCAAAACTACTAATAATTTAAAAGGTATTATCGAATAAATGCATTGTTTTATTCGTAAAACCGTAAAAATCATTTCCAGTTACTCATCAATAATAATATTTAATCCGCAATTTAATTTATTGTTTTCAAAGTTTTTTTTTTATAACAAAATTAAATAAATTTGTAAGTTTAAAAACGTCATCCCATTTAAAAATATGAATTATATGCATTAACTTGGGATGATTGAAAATTTCAAAAAAAAAGGAACAAAAAAATATATATTTAAAAAATTCGTAAGGTGAGTGCTAGTATTAAAATGTCATTAAGTAATGGAATTTTGAGTACGTGTTTCCAAAGAAAGAGAGTAATGGTTTGTTTTGTGACAAAGGAAACTCATTCTTACAAGTAATAAACAAATAACCACAGACGAAATTTAATATTTTAATCTTTTTCTTATATGAACATTAAATTTTTTAATGCGAATAGTTAAAAATAAATTATTTCTTCATTTTAATTTAATATGTGCAATATCTTATCTACTAGAATTGACGTTTTAAAGAGGAAAAAAAACTAACGTTTTTTCGAATTCATACTTAATCAAAAATTCCAATATTGAAATATGATTTGCATAGTTTGTTAAACATTATCTATAGATTTGTTGCAATTAAAATTTTTATTGATAAGAGGTTAAGTGTGACGTGAAAGCGAACGTTAAATCAAAATTGTTTGGCGATAAATAGTCTGTGTAAGTGAATATTAAATTTGACCAATCATTGTATTAAGAAAAAGTAGGCTGGTGCTCTCACTCAATAAACAAATAAATAAAGAGAGTAGAATTTCTACGACTCTAAACTATCATTAAAAATGAAATATCAGGTTCTTTAATTAATTTGGTTGGCAAAGGTGCGACAGTTATTTCGGGACCGTTAAAGTTAAACATCGTTTTGTGCTCCTTACTCAGCATTTATTTATGTAAATTCCTTTAATAATATTTATATTTATAGAAAATATCGTAAAATTATCTTTAAAAATAGAGTATTAAAAATTTTAAATTAAGAAAAAAAGTTTTTGTTTATTTGAAAGTGACAGTGATTTAACCACCACCGACCATTGAATAAAAAAGAAAAATTTCTTTTTAATAAGTCAATGTTATTTTGACTATAAATTAAGTTGAAACACTTCATATAGCTTGGAGCCTATAAAGATAGTTCAGCGTGTAGTAGAGCTATGAAAATCATTTATTATTTAAAAATATTGTTGTTATATTCATCAGTTGCCTGCATTAATGTGCAAGGAGCTACAATTGGTAAATATGCTAATGCTGCGGCTAGAAAAATTTTAATGGCAAAATCTTTGCCTTTTGAAGATTGTGGTGAGTAAATATGACTTTATTTTTACTATTTTGTAACATAGAATATAATCGCTTTGAGTAATATAATAGGCAATAAAAAACATTACACTCTGAAAAATGTGTAAACTTAAAAAAAGTATTAAGAAAAATCATACCATTAGAATTATTTAATTAGTATTTCGTTTATGTCTTTGCAAATATTAATAAAAAAAACATAAAACATGTCAAATCGAAGAAACGAATATTTGTGTAAATATTTGTGTTTGATATGTTTACACTTTTTAAAATACTGTTCCGTTTTTTATACATATAAACTCTGACACAAATTTAGTGATAAAACTCACTAAAATGTATTTATTTTTTCACTAGTTACAATTCTTTTATCGCTTTTCTTGTAAATAAATATGTGACCCTTAGTGTACTAAGAATTTTTAATAAAAAAAATTGTGCACTAACGCTCTAAACTCTTATAGGAAAAAACGTAACTAACTATGTACGTAAGTAGTCGCCGTAGGTTAATAAGTAGTGTGATGGCTTATTAGACGTGAGGCCGCGGTTCAGACCTCAGGTCTAGACATCTAAAACAAATATGAAATATGAAAATATATTTCTTCCTCTCAGCAAGATTTCTGGCAAAAACTCTGAGGGTAAATATGAAAATATATTTCTTCCTCTCAGCAAGATTTCTGGCAAAAACTCTGAGGGTAAATAAAATTGCCGTGAAAAGTTATTATCAAAAAATCTGTCGTTCGGAGTCGACTTCAAACTGAAGGTCCCGATCTCATGTATAAAATTAACACACACAGCATATGTGGTTTGAAAAGCTAGGTTGTATTTCTGACTGAAGGTTTGTAATGATCAATTATGTATGTATGTAAGTATGTAAACTATGTAGGGGTTTATGTGCGTATTGTAAACAAAAAATGTGGTATGAATTTAACTGGGATAACAAAGGGTTTTGGCCTGCAATAAAATTTTAAAATAATTTTTTAATGAGAAATAAATAGAATTTGTAACCATTTTTTATGTATTATACTACAAATATTGTATTGTTCTTATAAAATTATTGGTTATACAGTTTTCAATAACTTAAACTTCAAATACTAATTTACTCTGTGAAAAATATGACGACACTTCATGGAAGAAAATTGCTAGACATCGCTGGTCATGAATTTGAAAAGAATTTAGCATACTAAAGCCGATATATAAATTTAGGAGATACTTTCTTTTTTGGCTGATTTTGTTACATTTCATTAATTCGCATCGGATTTAAATCTAAAGATTTTGCTGGCCTGTCTAGAACATTGATATTGTCATCTTCGAAACATTTCTTAGTGCACTTTGTATAATGTATACAAGTTCGAGGGAGTTCAACATAAGCCGTTGCTTTTATAATGTCTTGTGTATGGTATAGTGGTTCAACAGCCAAAAACAATATTCCTTCCATTATGTTTTACCGCATTAAGTGTGTTCTTAAGATTGTATGATGTACTAATTGCTCTTCTTACGGTGTTAAGAATTTGTTTTTGTAATATACTTCAACATAAGTAGAGAAATATGATTATTTTTCATATCTAGCAAAAAATTGCATAAAACGTACTTATTTTAGGGAATGTGTGTATTTGTTTCAATACAAGTGCAAAGGTATAAAGAATTTTATGGAAACAAAATATAAACAATTTTAACCACTAGTAGTGAATTCGTTCGGATGGTATTGTACCTTTTGTGACACACTTCTAAACTTATGTTTACAACATATGTACTTCTAGTGCTTAATCAACTAGTACTCCCTAAATAATTGTTGAGATGTAAGATTAGCGTTCGTGATAAAAAAAAAATACGAAGTGCCGAGTAATTTTCTATTTCTGTTGGCATGTCTGTGATAAAGAAATGAACTTTTATTTCTGGCTTGCATTTTCTGTCCCCATTATCTGGAATAATATTTCTCTTTTTAGAGGTATAAAGCAGTATTTGAAAAAAACTTATTTCGAATTCCAGTTTCACCTTAAACAGAGAGGGAATATTTTACTTTATCGAACCTAAAAATCTTTACAGACCTCTATCTATATAGCCTTCGTCACCATCGATTTATGGGAACACCTAAACGCATACTGAAGAGAAACAATAAAATCCTACGATAAGGTTTTGAATTCACCAGTAGCTTTATTAGCAAATAAAGTATTATTATAGTTAATAAAAAACAATCAATCGAAATATAAATAGCGATCAAAACAAATACAATAAAAATTGTTTTGGCTGTAAACAAAACTGATATTTGAATATTTTGCATTCCACTTAAAGGCAGCAAAAAAAAAACATGGTTTAAATTTAGTTTATAAAATGTATTATAACTTAAAAATAATTTGTGTGAAAGCGTTTCTATAAAGAACAAAATACAAACGCTATTGTCTTTATAATGATATTTTGTCTGTTTTATAGCATTGAATTACATTTGATTGTTAATTAATGGAGGGAGTGAACATAATACCCATCTCTAGTTTTATTTTTTCTTAAATTTGTGCATAAATACGTGTTTATGCTATAATCTGTCGATCAATCTATTTATATCTATTTATAAATGACTAAAAACGATTAATGCTTACGCTTTGGAAAATGGAAATAAAATGAGGAAATTGTTTGTATAAAAAAATTTATTTTTTTACGGTCTTTAAGACAAGATTTTTAAAATGTTTAAAATAAAAAAAGCAAGAAATGCCTATTTCAATAATTCGGATATATGTGTGTGCGTAGGGAAATATAAAAATGCTTTGATAGAAGAAAAATCTATTACGTGCCTCCTCTTCAAGTGAACACAAGAATCTGTTGCAAAAAGCGAGTATTTTGTTTACTTATTTATGATTTAGAACATCCAAATTCTAAAAAATTTTAAATGGGCTAAGAGATCAATGACTTTTTTAATAGTTCGCGTATTATCTCCAAAATGTATGAATAAATACAATTTGAGAATTTATTATACTAATCAGGTTATTGTACTTTCTTTTGAAATTAAAATTCGAATATTTTGTTTATTTTTTCTTTAAAATACTCCCTTTTAGCCACAACGCATGTGCTATTTTTTCCCACAACTAAGTATTCGCTATAGCCTTGTATTCTATCTTCCATTTTTTTTTTTTGCCAAGAGTTGAGATTTAAAAATATTTGTCCATTAAGAACTTTCTTTCTAGTTTTATTATAAGGATAAAGTAAACAAAAAATTAAGAGTTGATCGAACTTAAAGAATATTTCTCCTATTTAAGCTCTAGTGAAGACCTATACTGCCGAGATATTGTAGTCAGCAGTTCACGTCAAAACGATGACTATTTTTAAAATATTCTAAACCTTGGTTGAAACAAATATATCTCATTCAGAATAAAACGCCAATTCTGCAGTAAAACGTGAATGTGGTCTTGCATAGAGTTATCTGCTGAGCAATATTAAATATTTTCACTTAATTTAATGAAATTTATAGAAATTACTTGGTTTTAAGACGAGCTCACAAATCTGATTGAAATGCCGTTGCAAATGTTAAAGCATAATAACACAAAATAAAAATATTTCTTTAATGCTAACTTTACTTCAACGACGTTGCGTCGCTGCTGAGTTAGTACTAATTTTCACTGTGCGGCGTCAGATTTTCGAAGTTGTGTTGTTTCAGTTTGAAGTTTTTAATTTATTTTTTTGGAATTTTTTTCCTTTTTTTCTAAAAGATAATACGACTTTTGTTTCTAATTGCGTCATGCTATAAAAACTTTGGGATACCATTTTTAACTAAATTTAACGGTTTTATTTTCATTTCGTTTTTCTAATTTTAGAATTCAGTTTTAATTAGTGTATTAGAAATTAAGTGAATATTTTTTTATTGAATTTTTTTTTTTTTTTTTGAATTTTGTTTTTTGTATGAATGTAATAAAATTTTATATTATTTTTGTTTTTTAAGTATTTACTTTGTTCCATTTCCTTCTAAAAAATAGTATTTTCGTAACTCTGGAAGCTATCTTCGATCTTTACATAGTTTGCTATAGAAAATCATAATTCGTCTTGCGTCTTATTTTTTGAAACGTAACCACGACCTCGTGGTGCACAAGTTTTTAATCTTTCGCAACATTTAATTTGTAAATTTTATTTGGTCTGAAAACAAAAGAGAAGCTCTATTCGATATGCAATGTTAGGATTTGCAATTGATCTGCTCTATTAAAAAATAATTTTCATGGCACATGGCACGATATGGTATATATGAAGTGATTATAAATCCTATATTGCTTTTGAACTTGATTAATTTTTGAATGTCAGACTTTTCAAATACTATTTCTTTTTTATTTTAATTTGTATTAAGTCTGAATTTTTAAATGTTATTTCTTTTTTATTGTAAATTATACTATTCAAATGTAAACTAATTATATTTTGCTTCCAGAAAATTTTTAAATTAATTTCCATTACAAGATTACTAATTTTCAATTTTAATTTCAATTTTTTTTTCAATTTTAAAGGCTGATAAATAGAACTGAAATTGAAACCGACTACATTGGAAAAAAACACTAGTTTCCAATTTTCTTTATCACGAATATAATTCATAAATGTATGACCGACCACCTGCCTTTTTTTCATATAGTCATTATATCGTGTGACTTATTGTGGGAAAATTTTGCTTGTCAAATTAAAAAAAGAAGTAAATAAAAAAAACAAACGTATCGATATATTGGTAAAAGTACCCAATTTGCTTTAATGACCCAAAATCGGAGAAATTCCAAAAATAAATGTTATTTAAGTCATAATCTCTCGCTAGCAATTAATAATTTTATAATACATATAAGTGTTACGGTTTGTAGTTCTTTTTTATGTTTTTATTGGTGGTATTCAGTATTACTTATCGTCACATTTTATAGATTGAATAATCAATACATATATGAACAAAAATAGTTATATAGTTTTATGAAAACGTAAAATAAAAATTAATAAATTTGTGGGAAAATTTGATTTCATTTTTTATATTCACAGACACGTTATAAATAAAATTATAAAAATTAACTATAGTTACGTTACGGACATATATCAGCATAATAACTAATAATAAAATAAAGAAAGAAAAAATAAATTCAAAGTTTATCATCTCTGCCCTGTATTAAATGTGAAATTCTGAATCAAAAATTTTATGAAACACATTCGGAAATTGATAGCGGATCAGTAAAATAATTGATATTTAAAAGATTTTAATAAACATTTCTAGTATTGGATTTTGATACCGAGTGAGAACAAATAAACACAAATTTTAATTACGAATTTCAGTGTCACTACGTGGTCTATTTAAAAACATACGAGTTGTATACGAAAAAGTGTAATTGATTTTAATATTTTTTTATCTCCAGTTTCGACTATACTCTTGTTTCCATCGATAACATCAGATGTTTCCTCTGCGTGTCCATTAGCGTATGCGGATTTAGTATTCAATTTACATAACATTTTTTTGAAATAAAATTTAGAGTTTCAAAGAAAAATAAATTTTTTTTTAAATAAACTTTGAAGCTACGCTAACGATTGATAAAAACGATAAAGAAGTGATAAAAAAATCTGACACCGTCAAATAATTTTTTGTTTAAAGACATACAATGGTATACCAATCCATGTATACCGATCCAAGAAAGAAATATTTTTTTTTCTAAAACGTCAGAGTTGAGAACGTTATCCACTAGAATACGACCACCACCTTAATTGTTATCATCTGATAATCTATTGGTTGTAATTACAATTTCAATTCGAATGGATTTCTAGAATTCGACTTACTGGTATATTACTCCAAAGAGACTCAGAGTGATGTACGGTATAAATTTATGTTTACAATTCGGCAAGCTTACTGTACCAAAGTTGCACGGCCACACATCAAATAATGGATCAACTTACCTTTTTTGTAAATAAAAGGTGAGCAACCTCCCAGGTAACGAGTAATTGTTGAAATTGGAGAAATTATCCTGGAAAAAATATGAAAAAATGACTTACTACATGTAAGTTTGATTTGAGTAATATAATATATATACATATATATGTCTATATATATATATACAGTCACTGAAAAAAGTCTACATGCATGAGTATTATACGTTATATTTTTTATTCTTTTTTTCTTCAAACATTCTTAACAATGCTGTATCATCTTTTCCAATTTTCGCCAATAACGTCGGGAAAAAGTCTACATATAACGGTGTACGTATATATCATTATATGACATATACACTTATATGATATTGCAAATATTTCCAAATTACAGTGGAAACAAATATTAACACAACAAGAAACGGTTAATACCCCAGGACAAACAGTTCTTATTCAAATTTCATTCAAACGTTTGCAAGAGTGTATTGACTTCATTGAACAATATTCAAAATAAAACTATTCTATACAGTGTACCGCATAGCAGTGATACACTATAATATACTTACATAATTGGTCATTACAAGTCTTCGTTACGATCTAGTTTCCCACACCACCTATGTTATGTGTGTTAATTTTATATATGAGTGGCGGGGCCGAACAACAAATTTTTGAAAAAACTTTTCATTGCAATTTTATTTACGCCGAAGAAGTATTTTTTCATATTTCATATTGAGTCGCGGTTTGAAGCATGCTCTTACGTCTAATAAGCCAACACACTGCCTATTAAACTACGTCGACTTCCTAATATAATACATAGAATCCATTTTCCAATTCATTTAAATTCGAAAATTTGAATACAAATAAATTTTGCGGCTTAGCTCCAATATTGTTCGATTTGATAGGACTTAAATAATTTTTTTTTACAAAATAACAAACTCTGGGACGGTTCATGTTCAATTTGAAAATTAAGATTTATTGATTGTAAAAAATATTTCATGGTACAGGATACCTAATAGTCGTGTTTATCCACTAAATTATTTGTTTTTTGCATTTTTCATTTAATTTTACATTATTTTCCAGATTTGAGTGACAGCTCGCTAATATTAAAAAAAAAACTTGTTGTATAAATCGAGATGAAAATTTTAATGAAAGTTATTGAACTTTTTCTAACGTAAGAGAAATTCCAAAATATCACTCAAGTTCAAAAACAATTTCAAATGAAATAAACTTTTATTTATTTATAGACGGGATGTTGAAGATTGCCTGTTAAAACATATTACTTTTTTAAATATTTACTTTATAACTGTTCGGTGCACATAGCCTTAATTATGAAGTAAAAATTTCGAAATACGATATTAAATATGACAACCGAAATGAGGTTGACAACCGTAATTAATGGCTAGTTTTTTATTTTCTGAAATTGTAACTAAAAACACCGTTCATCTGATTTCATGGAACGACATACTAAAAATTACTAAAGATAAGTAAATCACAGAAACTCTAGGAACCGAAAATATTGGAGCTAAATATTCATCATAAAACAGAAGAACAATCTACTAAACACGCCGAAGCGGATAACAAGCACAAAATTTCATAAAACTGCGATTAGCTTAGGGAAAAATGCTAATTTTATTAGCACAACGCCAGACCACCCACATACATTGTTAGTGACTTGTTTGGAATGTTATACCGCATATAATTAATAATGCTATCGAGTGTTATTAGTGAAAAGCTCGGTAGAATAGGATCTTTTAAAGATCGATTGTTCTAGACATTATATAACAGGAAAGTGGGTTTTTTATTCAAATTGACAGAACGTTCAATTAAAACTGAAAATATAGTATTAGCAGTTAGTTGTTTCCAGTTTTAAATTCATTTTCCTAAATATGTTTGGTTACTTTTGTTTTTGTGATTCGTCCATTAACCATAATATTATTGTTTAAGCGTACTTCAAGTTTAAAAAATTATTGTACCTTGTTTCATCATTTACTTTTTATTTGCAGGTTCAAAATATACGATATTATATTTGAATATTTCAAGTTGCAGTACAATACCATGTGTAATGCGTCGAGGAACTACAGCTGAGGTGAATGTATTATTCGATGATGATAGTAAGTAATAATTACAAATTTAAAAAAAAAATAATAATGAAAATTACGATAAGTCTAGCATTATATGGCTACTTCAGCCAAAATTTTCTATAAAATGTAAAACATTTAAATTCAGTAACCTAATTTGACATACTTTGTTACATTTTATAACTATATGGCATTTTAAGAAGTAGAGCGTTGGAATTTTTATTCTTAAGAGTATTTTAACGCCAGCACGCAATTAGGTTATGCCCAGTATGCATTATGTAAAGGTTTAAAACAAAATAGTTAATAATAAATATTGTTTAAATGCATATATGTATAGATAAACTTCATTCACGTGATTAATAAGATCATGCCTGAAGTAGTTAGAAACGTGGGCAATTGTTTTCCTTAGCAACACGTGGTTCTGTTTCTTTTATTATAACATTATGCATTAAAATTTAACTTTTTATATGAAAGGATATTTGGAAAAGTATACGTATGTCCTTTTCCTTTCTTAATTTGTTTAGCGGACATATCTTGGCGGGAACATCGACCTTTCTATACCACATCGACGAATTGTTTACTTTTATGTTGTTCTTCATTTTTGTTCTAGGTATTACAACAGAACCATTGTAGTAAATGAATCCAAACGTTGGGTTAATTCGCAGTAGCCATATTTTATTTCTGTTCCGTACTATTTTTCGCGCGATAAAAAAATGAAGTCATAGATAAATCAGTAAAGCTTTGGATGTATCCTATTTATTCATCATTTATCGAATTGTGTAGAAATGGAGAAACAACATCAGTGAATACAAATGTACTACTTTCCTCTTAAGTTCCTCCACGAATAATAGTAAAATTCTGAAATTGATTTGTTTCAAGTTCAAAAAGTGTTCATCATTCAGTATTATAGTTGCCTTCACATGTATACTCTAATAGTCAAATTGGTAATATGACTCATAGCCTATCAAACGTTTCTCAGATAGTGAAACACAAAGCAAGTTTGTGTACTAGAAGCAATTTCATTCAGTAACTTTTAATTGATAAAAAAAAAGAGTGGTGTTCAGTAACTACTTAAAGTGATAACGAATAATTTTAGTTTTATTCAAGTAATAACAGAATATAATTAACGAGGCTTTTTGGTACAAGTTCAAGTTTCTTTTTTATTAGAGTTGTAATTGTTTTGACAGATTATCTTTTACTTTTTCTTCCAGCATATGTAAGCAAAAATTAGGACTATTTATTAAAAATTTTATTTAAGAATAGTCTTAAATATGATTCATATTCATCAACACAATTCTTTGTTATAGAATAATTCCAAATATATAGAGATCCTTTTATATTCCTCTCAAGTGCTGTCATTGTGTCATATTTCTTTGAAATATAAAACTGCTAAGCTTTTAGCGATATCGATATTAGTAGTGTGTGACTTCAACGTGGTATACGGTATTATTCAAAGGATTTTAATTTTTACTAGGTCAATCCCATATTTCGAATTGCACTATCCCATATGTTTATTTTGTTTTAAATCTATTATAAACAGCTAATAGAAGAACAGGAATGCAGTAGCAAATTGTGATAATAAAATAATAATTAAGAACCATAGAAACTTTTTTCCTGTGCTTTATTTTATAGAAAATAATTATTTTTTGTTTTTTTTTATTTAAAGATGATAATACCAGTTACCTAAAACATCAAGTACGTTGGATTTTTAACGCAATTAAAACTCAGGCTTATATTACACCCGACCCGTGTGATGGCGTGCAAAAATGTTTATCTAACGATAATGAGGGCAAATTATATTGGGCTACAGTTTTAGTTAATAATAGCTTGCCAGTGGTAAGTTTCACAAGTTCAATTCATTTTCATATAAATTCATAATGATAATCACAATTTGGTATATATTTTCAGTTGACTGGTACCATGCAATGGGAAGCTGTTAATGAATACAATGAAGATGTAATTTGCTTTAAAGTTCCAGTGGTTATAACCAAGTAAAACCAAAAAATCTAATTTCTTTTCCATTTATTTGTTTGATGCCTATAATTATTTGGAATTATTTTAATAAAGTTTTGATTTTTGTCTAAATTGTAAAAGACTGATTGTTAATGTCTAAATCTCGTTATATGTATTAATAAAAAAGAAAATAACTTATAATGCAAAATAAAAACATTGAAAAATTATGTTACATAAATTTAAATTATACCAAACGCACAATTGAGAATCGTTTAGTTTCATGGTGCAAATTGCGATGTAAATAATCAATTTTGAATAATCCTTGACTTATTTTTATGCCCGAAGTTATATATTCCTTAATTTCTAACTGTGGTCAATGTGGCGACCTCCAGGACGATCCTTATCTTGCTGTATTAAAGTTGACATGCAGCCTCCTCGTGGCTCCTAAATATTATCCAGTAAATACCAAAACACAAGCCTCTATGAACATCCCCTTAAAAGTTGACGACTACGCCGAACGCTTAAAGGACAATGATTTACGAATAGGCACGTGGAACGTTCGCTTCCTTCACAGGGTAGGCGTTTCCGCCCAGTTGGCGGATGCCCTCATGAAATTCACGACGGACTGCCATATAGGAAATGCGATGGATAGGACGAAGACGAAAAAGCTTGCATCTTGCGAGGTATACTATCGCTGTCAAGCACGAGTTCGGATGCACGAGTTCGTATGCGGATGTATGGTTAATAAGAGACTTCGCCATCTTGTTTCTAGGCTCACTCCTGTGGACGAAAGAATAGCCACAATCAGTTCAAAATTTTATAACATCAGCCTTATTTATGCTCATGCCCTCACGAAAGAAAAGGCGCTGTGGTTAAAGATGAACGCACATGGTATGTGCTCGGCCCATGACGTCAAAATCATCCTCGGAGATTTTAATGCGAAGATCACGTGGGAAGATATCTTTAGCCCAACTGTCGGTCAGTTCAGCCTCCATGCCACCACTACCTCCAATGGTATGAGGTTGATTACTTTCGCCGCTGCAGTTCCCGATCGATCAACATCAAAACAGATTCATCATATTGTGATTGTCGGAAGGCATGTCTCCAATGCACTAGATGTGCGTATATTCAGAGGTCCAAATATCGACGGGCCATTACCTTGTCGCAGCTAAGTTCCGATAGCACATTAGCGCCTCGAGGTCTGCGCGCTCTAGTACATTACGAAAGCTGGACGTCAAGAAGCTGCGGTCACAAAGGACAGCTGAGGCGTTCTCCGCTCAACTTTCGTTCTCCATCTAATCTTAGCAACATTGGTGGGCTGTGTACCAACATCTCCCACAGTCCTTGGTTTCAAAAGCCCACCCCAACGAAATCAATGGTACGATGAGGAGTGTCGCGAGGCAGCTTCAGCGAAAAACGGCACATACAAGAAAACGTTGCAGTCCGCCGCTACGTAAGCCATTGTTGAGAATTATAGAGAGAAGAGATGGGATGAGAGGTGTCTTTTCAGACGTAAAAAGGGGGAGCACTAAAGGCGAGATCGTGAAGCAGTCGAGATGTATAGATGCAGGAATAATGTTCGAAAATTCTATTAAAAGTTTAAGCGTCTAACCGAAGGTTTTAAGACCGGAGCGTCTTCTTGCAAAGATGAGAATGGAAACTTGGTAACTTGCATTTGGTGTTGAGGTTGTGTTGGAAACACTTCTGTACTCTGCTACGAGTCGATGACGACACCAATACCGAGACGATGTACCGAAGCCGATTCCGCCGCCTAGCCATGAAGAGGTCAAAGTCGCGATTACGAGTCTTAAAAACAATAAAGCTGCAGGCCCTGATGGCCTCCCCATTGAATTGTTTAAGACTGGAAGTAATGAGTTGGTAGGACGCCTACACCAGCTTATTTACAAAATATGGCTAGAGGAAAGTATAATCAACGACTGGAACCTCAGTGTCGTCTGTTCTGTCCTAAGAAGGGAACGCCAACGATATCCGCCAGCCTTCTCCCTATCGCATATTAGGTTCTTACAGACGTATTGTGTGAACGACTGATGCACTGATTAGACCTTATCAGTGCGGCTTCATACCTACGAAGTCCACCATCGACCTGATCTTCATACTAAGTCAAAGCCGACACACACCAATGTTTTGTCGACTATAAGGCAGCCTTTGATAGCCTCATAAGGGATCGTGTTTTTGCCGCAATATCTGAGCTCGGTATACCTGCGAAGCTGATAAGGAATGACGTTGAGCAATTCCAATTCAAGGTAGGAATGGACCGAGGTTTCAGACAAGGCGA
The DNA here is from genome assembly GCA_005959815.1 of Sarcophaga bullata. Lineage (NCBI taxonomy): Eukaryota > Metazoa > Arthropoda > Insecta > Diptera > Sarcophagidae > Sarcophaga > Sarcophaga bullata. The sequence goes on along the minus strand of QOCX01000147.1, from coordinate 345,481 downwards.
CCTCTTATCATGCGACCTCTTCAACTTCGTTCTGCGGAAGGTAGGATTGCATCACGATGGTACTATTTTTCAAAAAAGCGTCCAGTTGCTTATTTACGCTGACGGCATTGATATCATAGGGCGTTACTGCTGCCTTTAGTGCTATTGAACATGAGTCTATGACGATGGGTCTGGCAGTAAATGAGGGTAAAACGAAGTATATGTTATCGACATGTAGGAAGATGCAGCGTATTGGACCTCAGATTACGGATGGTAACTAACTTTCGATGTAGTCAAGGAATTTATTTATCTTGGCTCTTGCCAGCAGGTGCTACCATGGTCGAAATAGGCAATTAAGTAATACAGACCTCTCTTGTACGACTTCTTTATGGCGCAGAGGCATGGACTCCGTTAAGCACTGATGCAGCAGCCTTGAGAGTATTCGAGAGAAAAGTCCTACTTAAGATCTTCGGTCCCGTGCGAGTTGGCGATAATTTCCGCATCCGATCCAACAATGCGCTGTATGCGCTCCTCAAAGACATGGCGCTCCTCAAAGACATGGCGGCCATGTCGTTCGTATGGAAGAGGATGCTCCGGTGAGATGGGTATTTAATGCGGAACTTTACGCAAGCCGGCGAATAGTACGACCTTGTTTGCGTTGGAAAGACCAGATCAATGAAGCCCTGTCATCGATTGGTGTGACCAGCTGACGTAGGCGTGCAAGAAGCTGAAGGGCCTGGATGGATGTGTTAAGGCAGTCCGAAATCTGTTAATCGGGTTGTTAATGGCCAGTCAAGTAAGTAAGTAAGTAAGTAAGTAAGAATACATCACGTTGCTTCAAGTTAAAAATAATCCCTTGAATTTTATTGCAATTATAGACCTATTTACCTAGTTATCTGCAAATCTGTTGAACGTACATGTAAATTCATAAAATATATCCTTTTATTCTATTTAGGGCCCATTCATTAAAAAGTAAAAGTATTATAAGGATTTAAAAATTTAATTTGGGGTTATGTTAATGATAGAGTGTTTTCAGGTTAATTTTCCTTCTCATCCTCTAAAGTTTCCACTATATGAGTTATTTTAAATGAAATTAAATAAAAGTTTATTATATTTATTTAAATCTAAACTATGACTACAGTCCCAATTTTAATAGTCTTACCCTTGGCTATGATGCGACATAGTTCTTCACAGTAATCTAATAGACTCTTGCATTCTAAATACTCATTAATTACATACATACATAATTGGTCGCAACAGTCAAGATTACAACCTAGTTTCTCACATCACTTATGTTGTGTGTGTTATTTTTATGTATGAGTGACGGGGCCTCCAGTTTAAAGTCGACTCTGAACTACAGATTACTTTTTGGGAAACTTTTGGAAAGGTTTTATTTCTTTCAGAGTTTTCACCAAAAATCTGTTGGTAGGAAGTCGCCGTAGAAATATTTTTTTTTATATTTTCTTTTTGTTGGAAATGCCTAACCTGTTGTTTGAACTGTGGCCTCATGTATAAAAAATAATGTCATAACTACCTACCAGACTACTAATTCAAATACACTAATTCACTAACAGTTATTCAGCTTGCAATGGAAGTGAATAAGAATCACTATTCTTATTCTGCAAAATAAAAGACACAATTTCGAATATAGTTTATTTATTTGCAAAATACATACGTATGTATATATAACACCAGTTCCATTTTGCTATATGGGTTAGAGATCTGTTTAACACATTAGGCACAAACAGTTAGTTTTTAGTAGAAGATGCCAACTAAATCTGGTGATCAAGGAGAATACCAAATGAATAAATTAAAAATATTGCTTACTGCAATACTTAAATATGTCATGAAACATGACAATGGAATCCACACAAGGCACGCAACAGGATATGGCCAAAAAACGCAAGAAACCGGGAAAACATTGGATGTATAAAGATATGTTGCAGCTAACAGGTAAATATGGCGATTCTTTAAAAATACCTTATATTTCTGATGTGATACGCTAATAAGTGATATTATCAAGGTTAATAATTAATTAAGAAAAAATGATTAATACATTATTTTTCTTATTCATTATTTCAATTTATTTTAATAAATTTTAAAAGCCATCAAATACAATTTCCATGCGACCAAAACAAAAAATTTCAATTTGATTTTAATACTTATTTAAATTTAATACTCATATATTTATTATAAAATAATATAATAATATAATTATATAAACATGTATTTTTTATAATTCAACAAAAAATTTTCTTTTTTTTTTTTAAAGAAAAATTCATAAAATACTTTAAATTGTAAGCATTAGCATGTTATTCACGAAAGTAATGTTATTTAACAGCAACGCTAGACATTAACAGTAGCAACATAATCAGCTACGCTGCTATTCGCTCAGCCTCTGAGTGCAGTCATAATAAAGAAACAAACAATCAGCTGTGTGCTCAAACGTACATAGGCAGCAGCAAAGCAGAGAAACGCAGCCGGCTAAAAAAACTGTTGTTGACAAAGCAAACGCAGTCGATTTTAAAATTGCGATCGATCAGTTGATTTTCGCAGGAGCAACAAATTGGTTGTTTTAACGGTTTCAGAAAAAATAAAGTGGAACATTCGTTTAATTAATGAAATATAAAAGACAACACATACAACGGGAGGACGATCTAATGAGCGGTTTTACGAAAATATAAAAACAAATTGATGAATGAATGAATTGTAAAAAATAGAAAGTGTTATAAATCAAATAATATTATTAAAAACAAATTACAAAAAATTAAAAGTGAAAAAATACGTTAAAAAGCGTGTGTGTTGTGTATGTGTATGTGTAAGTGTTCAAGTGTCGTCTTCTGTCTTCTTAAATTGCATGTAATTAAATTAAACGCAATTTATCGATTTTTTTTTATTTGTTTTTGTTTTGTATTTTGTAAAAAACAGAGTAAAACTTAAGTAACAAAGAATAACAACAACTATAACTTAAAAAAGAAGAGAAAAAAAAACTTTACGGCAAACAGAAAAAACAACAAGAACAACAAACAGAAGGAAAGCTATAACACAAACGGCAACAACAGCTACGGTTTAAAATAAATGTGTAACAATCCTTTTGTTTTTGTTATCGTCTGTTTTGTTTTTGTCTTTCAAGTGAAAAGACAAAAAAAACTTTACAAAAAGAAAAAAAATACAAGAACGAAAACACAGATGGAGACGGAAAAAAGAAAAGTATTGAATATTTCAAATATTTAAATGTTTCATCATCATCATTATCATTGAATCGTAACGACAACTATTAGTAACGCAAAATAAATAAAAATACGAAAAAAACAAAAAAAATATTAAAAAAAATACTCGTATAACAAAAATAAGAAAAGAAAAGAAAAAAAACATAAATGCGTTTGCATTCTAATTGAGTATGTTTGTTCTTGTTAGTGTTTTTGTTTTTATTATTATTGTTGCAGTCTCTTATGACTTATGGGTGGTTATGGCGGTGGTCTACTATTACTATGAAAACGACTACTAAGACGACGTCTTAAATGCAGTGTTTACAAGATCAAACAAGAAGGGGCGGGTGGTCCTCAAGTGCTTTCTTGTTAAAAGAGTTGATTCATTCATTTTCATAACTCTAAACGGTTAACACGGGGATGATATAAAATCATAGTTTGCGCTTGTGTTCTATAATTAAGTTATTTGAATAATTTATTTTAAGTTCGTTTACTGAAGCAAAAGAAGGTGTTCTTTCAGCAGTAAAAAGTCGAATACTTTAATTATTCGTTAAAGTAATAACAATTTTTTATTACTCATACGCTATCATAACCCGGACTCGACGAATTGAAGCGGTAACTAATAAATAAATCATACTTAATTGATCAAAACACTTGATGAAATAAACGTTCAAATACAATTTTAACCAATTAGAGACTTCCTTCACAAGCTATTAAAATTAATATTTAAAAATTAATAAAATATCTTCAATAAATCTTCAATAAAATACAAAAAAAACCTTAAACGGCAAGCAATCGAAACAGAATAAACGTTAAAAATAATAAATTAATAAACACTTGAAATTGCTAAAAGAGGCTGATTCTGTACATTTTATTTAAAAGATCAAAATAAAAATTTTACAGAAAAAATTAGAAGCATATTTAATAATAGAGCTGTTTAGATGTAGATAGGTTCGTATGTATCACCGTATTTCTCCCAAAATCTTTATTGGTTAGAAAGAAAGAAAATATTTTTATTTTACAGATAATTGTAAAATAATTATTTAGCCTCAAATGGAACCTAAAGTTAAAAAGTACAGACACTTTTTGAACACTACCAGGATAGGTAATTGAGAAAATAGACTCTAGTATTAATATGACTGATGGAATCGACGAAGCCGGACAATATTTTATTCTCTGCATGGAATATATAAATCGAATAGCACAATACAAACAGAAATCTAAAAATCTGTTCATTCTAGCCGAGGAATTGGCAAGTTTATAAAGACATTTGACGAGACTGAAAGCGATGCATTATCACAATGTATTGACTGCCGAATTTATCGCTTCTGTTAAAGGAATTATGGCGGATATTCTAAATTAATCGATTTCACGAGATCCTCAGAAAATGAGACTATTTTACGAATAATTATTATATTATACTTTGCATTTGTATTTTCACTTCCAACCATATTGATTCGCATTTTTTCGAAAATAACACTGGAAGCACCGTTGACGTTAATTCAAAGAGATTTGTATGACCGTATGATAACCGACTATTTTTGTCCTGCAAATGTAAACTAAACTGTAAACTAAACTGTATGTTGTTGTTTAAACACGACGTATGGATTTTAATTTAATTATATTAAAAGTTTCCAAATTTTGACGACGATAATTTATTACCATATCATCCAATTTAACGTTGTTAAACTCTTTTGTGAGGCCAAGTCCCCTAGCTTCGAGTGTTGAAAAACAAGTTAACGCCGAGATTTTACCCTCAATGCTGGAAAAGTAAATAAAATAACACCTAAATCACAATTTCATGTGTATTTTATTTAATTTTAAAATTCAAGCCAAGTATCGAGTAAAGTGGATAAAATTTTTAAATTTTATATATTTTTGTTGTAATGCTTGTCTTTATTTATAAAATTAAGTTTAAAGGGATCCATTTCTGTCCTTAACGGTAATATATAAAACTGGATTTAACTGGACATCCAATCTCTTTAAATGTCCTAGCCATAAAGAGTTTTAATTATGTAAAAATATTTCATATTTTCGGCTAACTCATTGTCGGCTTTGATCAAATATATTTATTGAAAACAAATCTAGATTCGACGCGTAAAAGGACAGAGTTGTGTAAAGAAAAATGCTGATTCGAGAATTAAACAAAAAATTTACTATACACGTGCGTAATGTAAACAATAGCAAATCTTATAAATTATTTTTAAAATTGGATCAAACAAATGTTTATCTTTAAAATTAAATATTTTTTTCTACTTTGCCTATAAGACGACGTAGTGATTGAGTCTTTCTTTAAAGGTAAAAGTTTAAGTTCCACTATATGTAGGTATATGTAGCTTAATCAATGAAATTCACATTGAAGTCCACTGAAATTATTGAAAAATCTACTCGTACTATGTCATCTATTGCAACTTGTAACGAAACGATTCTTTTATTTCTATGGTTAAGGTATATGTCAATAAAGAAAAAAGTGTTTGTTTTTAGTGGGATTTGTAAATAATAATGACAAAATGCCGGCTGAGCTAAAATGCAAGCGAGAAAACATTCATATCGATGACTACGACTATTGCTATGACTCGGTATATTGTATGTATGGTTCGAATGTGTGTTGAACTGCTTGTGGCATCAATGCAAATTTTAATGTTAACGTTTATGCTAATGTGAGAGCGTGAATGCGAATAAAGGCATAGACATTCGTAAGTATAAGTGCGTGCGTGCATGTGAGAACGTATGTGTATGTGAGTGCGTGAGTGGGTGTTCCAATTTCCCAAAAGTGTTTAGTTCTTTACAATTTAATGCATTTTTTCTTTTTTTTTTTTTTGTAATGTTGTAACATTCACTTTTTTGTTTTGTTTCTTAAGGTACAATGAATGAATGGATGGACGCAGATAGATGATAATCTCATATGAATGATTCATATAAATGTATCTTTGCCACATATATTAACTCACGCTCACTTACATTTTTTAACATCTATTACATGACTGTGCGAGAATATTTTTGTACAAAAGCATTACAGAATCGTACATACAAACATACATGCATGTGTATAATTATTTATACGTACATACGTATATATATATGTACATTCATTGCGTGTCATTTAAAATTTGCATGTTCAATTGAAATATTTCTGTTGTGTTGTTTTTCTCTTAGATTTTTTTGTTCATCTTGTTAATTTTACAACATATACATAGATATGTACACATTTACATGCACTTACTCACTAACTCAATCACTTGATACAACAATATGCAACACATTCTTACATTACCCAAAGAATTTTGTTAAATATTTGCATTTATTTTTGTGTGTGATTTTTGTTAAAATCACTTAGTTTCGATTCATTTTTATTTTCGTTTTCCCTAAATTCAGCATTTCATTTAACGCCTCCCCTCCAATTCATGGGTTTTCCTATTAAATTTCTTCGTTTTTTTTTTGTCTTTCTTCTCAAATTAAAATTTTCGCGCAGTCTTCATTAACATCATTTTGATTGTCATCATTATTCATAATATGAACACAACAGCCAAGTATACTCGCATATATATGTGTGTATGTAACCACATACATTTATGTATAAATGTACGTATATATATCTGAGGATATAGTGTGTTTATATATGTTTTAAAACGTACATGAATACAAAAACCTAAAATCAACAATAAAAACAAATTTAAGAAAAAAAAACAAACTATATTCAGAACAATATTTGGTTCGTGGTCGTGATCGTGACCCGCATTAAAAGACGCGTGCACGCAATTTTATAGCTTGCGGTGTTATTGCTGTCCGGCTGACTGCAGCAGCATCTCTTTTACTCTACAAACTACTGTGTTTCTTTCATACATTTTTAAGTTTTTTTTTAATCTTTTTTGTTTTCTTTTTTGGTCCGATTTTTGCATTCTGCATATATATATATATGTAGCCACTAAACAAGCATATAGAGATTTAAACACCCTACCTACATATATGCTATTAATATTGTACATTATTTAAAAATTCTTGTTATCTTTACAATCATTAGTTGGATAATATGGGTTATTAGAAAATTATCAAATTGCTTTGTGTTCAAAAATACAATAGTTACACTGAATTTTTTCTGTGTTACTTTGGCATATTCATACCAATACATATTTTGTATGTTCACTGTTTCAATAATAAGAGATATTCGATTATAAATCTTTATCTTTGATCTCAGATCCCACGGTCCATGTATACAAACATACATACATACCAAAGATCTTTACTTTCCTATTGTCATTAACATTCATTATGTATGAAAGATGACACCCAAAAATGTCTTAATTCTCCCAGCAGGATGCTAGTAGAATGCACTTAAAGAAAAGAATAAAAATGTAAGAGTTTTTTTTTAATAAATTTTATTCAAGTTTTATCCAATATCATCCTTGCGCAATTATTTGACAAAATAAATCGAAATATAAATTGTAGTGTTCCAGAGTATGTCACCATAAACCTAACAATAAACTGCTGATAGAACGCACATTGTAAAAATTCTCTAAACGATAAATTTATAGTAAGTGTAAAAGCGTAACATCGTTCATTTCATCAGCAACAGCAGCAGCATCGTATGTATCGTCATCATCATTACCATCTCAATCGTTGTCGTCAATATCTACAAACAACATAATAATCACGGTCCTCATCACTATCCATTGCGTTAAAAATCAGGCATCTCACATTTTCGTTTGGTTTGTTTTTTGTTACTCATCTTTACATTTTCTCTTCTTTTTTACATTTCGTTTAAATGAGTATGTTATTATTGTTATTGTAGTTGATTTTATTTTTCAGTTGGTTTTTTGCTGAAGTGTTAATCGATTCGCATACATTCATGTAAAAAGACAGATTAATGTTACAGGCAACAGCAACAACTACTATGGAAAATGACAATAATAACAAAAAAATATAAAAGTCGACAACAGCATTTAAACAATAACACACACAAGCATCACCAATAATAACAACAGCAATGGTATTATTGCTGCAGCTACAAATAGTATTACACGTTGCCAACCATTCATCCATCCTAAAACATGTGTTGCATTGATCCAACACAGCTTCAGTACTCATTGTCAGCATTGCTCCACATACACTGTAGAATAGCAACAACAACATTAAACACAGTGCAATGTTAACTGATACAGTGCGTTCACAGAAACAAATCTCAAGCATTGTGTGTATATGAGTATGTGTTTTCCCATTTATTACTCAGTATACCACAATTGTTGTTTACTGAAAAATTGTCACAAGCAGTTTTGTTATTGAATGGTAAGCGGTAAATTTATATTATAAATGGTAGGTGTATAAGCATTTTAATTGATGAGTTAAAGTCACACGATTCTAACGCATTAAAGCATAACCAGCAGTTAGTTTATTTCATTGCCGTGAATTAAAAGTCAGATTATTCCATTAATTGATTGTTAAATTTTGCCAACTTTGTTTGTATCATAATATGATTTTGTAACCAAGTGACCAATTGGGTTGGATCATTCACAAACGAGTGTTAAAATTTATGTGGCAGTACCCGGCTTTTATACACAAAATTTTTATTTCATTTGTTTTTTCATTTACTTTCTGTTATTCTTATTATTTATTTTCAACAACAATGAATGCCTCCTCTTTGTAGAAAATTGTCTTTGTACCGGACAGAGACGGGATGCATGCAAATATATGTGTAATAAATGGCAAATTAAAACTGTCACAAAATATCTTTGCGTTTATTAAAAAAGGGGTTTTTAAGGAATTTAAATCTATTTTAATATAGATGTATGTATCGTTAGAATGAACACATTTTTTGTGTTTTTGTAATTTTTTATATTTAATTTTAAAGGACTCGCTCTATAATCAAATATGGTTTTAGGAAAGACCGTTAGAAATTTAAGGAAACGGGTCGTAGATAGCACGAACCCCTCTGGTGCTTATGGATTTGATTTCTGAATTTTCTGAATAAGGTTCAAAATTGAAAAAATTTTTCGAAAGCACTAAAAACAAACAAAATGTAACAACTAATCAAAATCGTAAATTCACATTGTTATCGTCCTCAAGACATGTTGATATTGCTACGTCTAATGCAATAATTATACACGATACGAAAATATGAAATTCGATAACTTAATTGAAATAATTAAAATAAATAATGAAAAAAAATTAAATATACCACAATGTTAATTATATAAAAATAGTGACCTATGCTTAGTATTACTTGTTAATATAATTTAATTAATTTCTTGCTTATTTTTTTTTTTAATTTTTTTTCTCTTTATGTAAAATATCGGATACTTTGGAATTTCGGATTGCGGATAGAATTTGCTTCTACTGATTCACGATAAAATTATTTTAAAGCATTGGCAAATTGATACCGCACCTTTTTAAATTTTATTAAATTTTGCCCAATTTTTGGAGGTTTATTTGGTAAAAATACTTGATTTTTCAACTTTATTATCTTCAAAAAACAAATTTTTATTTTCATATATTTTTGTTTTTTCTTGTAAAATTCAAACGTTTAGCACATATCCACTAGTTTCTAGATCATCCTACCGGTAACTTTTAAACTTAAGTTAATGCCTGAACTTTTTTAACTTGTTTAAATCAACAGTTTTATCGGCATTGGTTTGACACTGGCATATTTTTGAAAATGTTAACTTTATTTTATCTGTAAGTTGTAATAACGAAAATAAATTAAAGGTAACTTTACAGTTCCCAAGTTTAACTGCAAGTTATAATAATAGCCCTAAGTATAATTGTTTACGAATTTCCGGACAAATACGAAGTAATGTTTGAATTTCAATTCGGAATATTTGTTTAACTGCGACACAAAGCAATATTTTTCCGTAGGTTTGCAAGTAAAAAAACAAATTTATTCTTTAACAAGTAGGTAGGGTTTGATTATCAATCAAATCAGCCATTTATCTTATATTGTCTTAATTATTACCTACATACGTACATAATTACAACATTTCAGTCAGGGTTACGACATATTTTCTTACACCACTTATGTTATGTGTTTGGCGGGTCCTACAGTTTAAACTCGACTCCGATTTGTGAGAAACTTTTCATGGCAATGTTATTTACTCTCAGGGTTTGAATTGGTTGAGGAAATATTTTTTCATATTTCGTTTTGCTGGCGAAGTCTGATTCTCTAATAAGCCAATACACTACCTACTAGACTACGGCGACTTCAAATTAATTATTAATTAATTACTATCTGATTTAATTTGTGGATAATTTTTAAATTAAATTAAATTATTTTTAGAATAGCAACTGTAAAAGAAAACTTTCTGGAGTAATCTTCAAATTAAAAAAAACAAAAAACTATTCCAAAAATTTTAAATTATGCCTCACTACATACTTCTGATATAAACACCATATTTCTGAAGAAATTTACATAAAGAGAGGGAAAGAGAGAAGGGGAGCAGTAAAAAGCATGTCACCAAATGTTTGGCCTTTGATATCATTCATCCTAATTAATGAATGTAACCACATATGGTTACAGAGCAACATTTTCCAAATAGAATCTATCTGGACCACGTATCAATTATTTTATCTAGGCTAAAAAGATGAAAAACTAAAAACAAAATCATCATTGCCATCATTATCATGTTTGCCCATTATTCTGTAGGCAAATTGATCGAGTTCCGAAGAAAGTAAAACAAGTCACAGAGGAGCACTCAACACAAACCCATGCACACTCACATATAATTACAGCATACACTCGTATACAATGTGAATTACTCGAATACTAGGAAATCAAACAGAACAGATCAAAGTAAAACAATATTAAACGCTTACAATACGATCGGTGGCGAAGATATTTAATATTTAGTATCGTTCGTATCGTTTTTAAGCTGTTGCGGATGGACAAACAAAAAAAAAAAAGACTAACGCAATTGTGAGGCTCGTCACCTCACTAAATTACATTGCACAGTGGGGAAAATAACAGAAGATATATTTGAAACGTGAAGTTAGGCTAACACAATATAAATTACCGAAAGTTTTAAAAGAAATCACAGTCAAAGAAGAAGTGGCGTCAAGAGGAAAGAAGTAATCTGTAATCAAATATTAAAGGTTAAGTAGGAAAATTTTGTAATCCATTGTAATTAGTCGCTAGCTACATTCGACTGGATATTATGGTTAAAGTATAAGAAAAATCCTTTCAATAACCAGTTAAATTGCCTGAATGAGTAAAATTCGATAAATTATACAGAAATCTTCTGGAACAGCGTGATTTTTACAGAAGAAACTATAGTACATATTCATGTATTTGATATACGTAACAGTATGGTGTAAAGAAAATTATAATCTCGAGGCAATAATATGAATGGTAGTAAATAATATAAATGGCCGTAGTCTAGTAGGTAGTGTGTTGGCTTATAAGACGTGGCCACACTTCAAGCCCCAGGTCCGACATCTTTAACAAATCGAAATATGAAAAAATATTTCTTCGGTGACTTCCTCTCCGGAGATTTTTAGCAAAAACCATGAAAAAGTTTCGCAAAAATCCGTCGATCAAGATCGAATGCCACTCATGTATAAAGCATGGTGATGGTTCGGTATTAGTTTAGGGTGCATGGCAGGAATTGGAGCGAGAAAATGTAAATTTATTGATGAAAATACACCTTTATATTTCAAGAGGATAACGATTCGAAAGACACTTCTATTTTCGTCAAGGAAAGACTATTGAATCACACAATACAACTAATAACACTACCTCAATCACAACATCTAAATCCAACAGGAAATCTTTGGCAGTTGGCTGCCAGATACGAAAAAGAGAGGCACAGGATATAGTTGATGTAAAAAACAGTATCGCGAAGATATTGTCGAAAATTATTCCGCAAACAAGTTTTGAAGACAAAATGATACCATATCGGATACCAATTGTATTTTTCTACATCTTTTTTTATTAAGAAACAAAATTACTTACTTTTTCTTCGTTTTTTAATTTAAAATCTAAATATTAAAAAAAGTTTAATGTTCAATTTGGTATTTAATTTTGAAAATTACCTGGAAATTACAAGAATTACATACTTATTTTCCTAGAGTTGACATACAAACTTTTCTTTTATAATCTCTCTACGTCGAATGTGAGGTCGCATACTTATTTTTGTGACACACTATATATTACAAAATACAACCATAACTCTGTATATGTTATTAAAATCGAACGGTAATTTTAAATTTCACAAGATACTTACAGCCATTTTTTTTGGTCCCTGGTGTAAAAGTTAAAAGATTTTAAAATGTTTGAAAACTTTTGCAATTACATGGCGAGTCCTATGTTACACAATTTTTTTTTTACTGTTGACAAACTTATTTTTTTGGCAATTTATTTATTGTGTAACGAAAACAAACTATAACAGCTGTGAGTTAAGTTAAATTGAAGGACAGAAAAGTACTTAGGTTTCATGTGTGTTAAACAAGCTCCAATAGTTTGGTTTAGCTAACTTTGAAGACAGAAAATGGGCGAAAAGAGGTGATTATCTAGCTCTGCCATTATTTAAACAAAATCGGTGCAAATGTTATGGCACTATTAAAGACAATTGATAAAATTAATATAACGTATCAGATTTGTTAAATTAGGAAACAATTTCGATTCTCAAAAGTGCAAAATATTAAAGCAATCCGAAAATATAACACCCTAAACCAATCCGATTAATAATTTAAAAATTTAATATTTATTTATTTCGTTTTTTTTTTCAAATAAATCCACTGTACTTTTAACACAAAGACCTGCACACCAGAAGTTTGACAAAGAATAAAATAAAATAACAGCAACAATAACTGTAACAACAACAAAGATATTAAGAAAACATTTCAATTAAATACAGTAAAGAAACAAAGAAAAAGGAAAAAAATTAAAAAACGGCAAAAAAAAAACATTCACACGCACACACACTCGATATGATAGATGGAAGCATAAAAATTTGAAATTAATGTCCCTTTTCCTCTACACTGATTGCACTTGACTGTAAAGCTTTGAGCGTAGGAGATGAATTAAAAACACACAATAAAACATATTTTCTGTTATTTCTTGGTCAGAGTTTGCTTATATTTTGGTTCGAAAAAATAAATTGCCGCACATTTTAAAGAAATAAGCGTACAAATTTTATTTAACAAGTGGAAATTGCTTTTCAAAACTACAGTTGTCTGCAGAAATTTAATTTTTTTTACAGTTATTGTAAAGGGAATATACATATTACATATGTATGTATGAACCCATATGTTATAAGTTACCGTACTTATCTCTCTTTTCTGAAAAATACTAAAACAAACTTCAATTATTTTAGTCTTTTCGATAACAGGGATAACAGTATCAAAGAGTTTCTTTAGAGACGAAATTGTGTGGATAGTTTAGATTGTGAAATAACACATTAAGATGACTTAAATATCTTTTTTATATTTAATGGCATAGCACAAGTGCCACAGGATACTAGGAGGTGATGTCAGAAAATTAATATTTTTAGGATAAAGTTTTGCTCTTAATCAATATATTGAATGGATATTGAATGGATATTTAAGGATGAAAAACATTTAAGCAATTAATATTATTTTATTTTATTTCATTTTTTTTTAATTTACACAGAATTATGATCGTGAAGTTAAAGTAAATTAGAAAATATAAAATCCAATATTGCACAAATTGAAGATTATGTGGTGCTTAAGGGGCAATATACAACCTGTATATGTATTATGTTATACCTGTAACTATACTTTAATAAATGTTGAGATATGTTTCTAATATAGAAATATTTAAAGATTTACAAACTATTTCCTACTAAGAAAATTTTAAAACGCTTTGCATTGTATTTAATTAAAGGGACGTAAAATGTCTCGATATATCCCTATATCGATTTATTTATCGGATTAAATTAGCTTTCGGAAATGTGTAATTATCTGTTTATTGTAGTTCTTGTTACGCAATATTTTGTAACAGTGATTAATTAATTATTTTACGTAGGAATTTAAATAATTTTTTCTGTTTTTCTTTCCCATTCTTAAATTAATTGTTTAACAGAGTTCTGTTCATAACATAACAGAGCTCTGGTACCTGACTCGGTTTGCGTCTGGGGAGATAGATTTTAAAATCTATCTTCACACACATAAAAATTCTTACGAGATATAAAATTTTATAGAGACACCTCATCAAAAAGACTATGAATTTATGCAATTTACGATATTAAGATTTGTAATTAAACTTATGAAAATTCGCAAATTACACACATCTATTGTGCTTTAACGTCTCAGCAAATTTCAGAATTTTTAGGTTGGCTTCAATATTTTATCAAAAACCCCAATATATGAAGTATATTATCCAATATTGATAGTACTTTGCAGAGCATATCAATAACTACATCAAATTAGTATTCCTTCCCTATTGAATTTAACAGTTTGAGAAACTCTCTAAATTGCTATTTGGAAACTAAAAATGCAAAGAAAAAATCAGCAACAACTGGCATTGAAAGGGTCAAAGACATTATTTTGTCCAAAAAATAAAACATAAAAAAACATGAAACTTAAGATGAAGTGATAAACACTAAAAGCCTATAAAAGAAAAAAGAGGAACAAAAACGAAAAGAAAAAAGAAAGAAATTTAAACGAACATAAATATCATAAATTGAACAACATGATAGAATCGACCCTTAGCAATTAAAATACATTAAAAAAAAAGAAACTGTTTAACCATCAATATCGCCACAAGCAACGGCATCATTATGGACACACATCACCATTAGAAGAATTTAAAATGTTTTAAAATCAAAGTGGAAAACAAAAACAAAAACGCATTGAAAAAAAAAAAACTAAAACTAATGAAAAGATACAAATCAATACTTGCATTTGGACTGTGAAACGTCAAGGAAAATTCCTTTTAAACGAAACATGCCTGCCATACATAAAATCTTGCCCCAATAGCAAAATAAGATTTGAGTAGCAGCAGCATTTTTAAATGAATTAAATGTGCGTCCGTTCGTTTGTTCTTTTAGCCGTCCAAACTCTCGCACGTTCTCGTGTTCATCATCAGAGTTTGGGAAATTTCATCACATCAAACTTTAATACACTTAATAGCCATAATGTTTGCATTCCATTTGTAATCAGTTTCTGTTTTAATTTTTTTTTTCTTTCTCGTTTTACATTTAGTTTCATTACGTTTATTTCATTTTTTTTCTCTCATTTTTAGCTGTCCATTTTAAATCAGCTATTAATCCTTAAAGAAGAAATCTTCTGTTTTTTCCCAACATTTTCTTAATGTCTAAACAGAGTATTGAGAGGTTCTGCACAACAACCGGTTACGAGTTATTTTAATAGTTTTTTTTATTTTCTTTAGATATACAATATATTTTTATATTCGTATAGTATATCGTACATACATATGTATGTATGTGTATACTAACAACTCTACCAATCATCTAAACATTATAAAAATTTGCCGCCAAAGACCATAAAAAGCTGCATGTTTCCGTCATTACCACCGCTGCGTACTACCAACCAATATTAAATGACATGCAATAAAAATGCCAATAAACACATTTGATTTTTTCTTTTATTTTTGTTTTTATGTTCTTTTACTCTTTTAGCTATTTTATCTTTGTTTGTTTGTTTGTTTTTTTTTTTTTAAGATTTTGGCAGGCATTAAATTCTTTCTCATCTCATCGAAGTGCCAATACTATGAATGACAAGAACGTTTTAATCGAATCAAATTTATGAAGAAAAAACAAAAACCAAAAACAAATTCAGGCTTAATAATATTACAATCAGGGTCAATTACCACACACTCTTAATGAGATCTCGAATAAACAAAAATCACAGTTTTATTTTCACATTGAAACATTAAAATGCTTAGTATAGTGTTAGAGGCTAAATTAGAGAAATACATTTCATTTTTTAGAAAAGAAGTTTTCAAAGTTTGCATTCTGTGAACATACTATGACACATTCCCTTGGAACCAGAATTCGGGTGTAGTATAGCGATCCTAGATTTTGTGTATACGACACTATACTTCTCAAAAATATAAATTCGTAAAATAGACGTATGAAAACTGTAGAAACTTTAAAATTATAAAATACGGAAAAAGTAAACGACCTCTATCGTAGGAAACACAGGTTCCTTCAGATTTGATTTTTAAATAATGTTTTATTTCTTTTGATAGATCTTTATTTTGGCAGTTTTCATATAGAAACTGTACAATTTACTAAAATAAAATTTATTTATAATTTTATTTTATAATTTTAAGATTTTGTTGTATTCTACAAAAATTAATGTCCAACAACCGTTAGCAACATCTATTGTACAATTTATTCATTTTATTGGTATAAAGTATTTTTCTCAAACAATGCTCATTTCCAGTTGATTGAATATGGCAAATAAAATTTATAGAGAAACGTTAACGCTTCTCAAATTATGCTGTGTGATATTTATTTTGATTTGGTGAAAGTGTTGTTCTTTGAAAATGAAAACAGAAATGCGCTTGTAATGGTAATCAAATGTAATGTAATCAAAGGCAAATTTCACGAAATTTTAAAGATATTAACTGCTTTTCTGTTAATATTATGACGAAATATGCCCGAAAATTTCTCGAAATATGCTAGTAAAAAAATATTAGCAATATGACTTATTACTCCTATTATATTATAAATAGACAAACTATTTATTTGTACCGAGAAACAGTGATGAGTTTTAATTCTACAATAGTAAATAGTCGCCGTAGTCTAGTAGGTAGTGTGTTGGCTTATTAGACGAAAGGCCAGGGTTCGAATCCCCGGTAAGACATCAAAAACGAAATACAAGAAAATATTTCTTCGGCGGCTTCCTCTCAGCAGATTTCTGGCAAAAACTCTGAGAGTAAATAAAATTGCCATGAAAAGTTTCTCAAAAATCTGTCGTTCGGAGTCGACTTTAAACTGTAGGTCCCGCCGCTCATGTATAAAATTAACACACACCACATAAGTGGTGTGAGAAGCTAGGTCGTAATCCTGACTGAAGGGTTGTAATGGCCAATTATGTATGTATGTATAGTAAATATTCTGTCTCTCATAGTGCTTATAACTCTACACCAAACCATTCTTATTTACAGACTCTGAGTAAAATTGGATGTGATCTTAGTACTTTTGTCTCATTAGTGACTGTTTGTCTGACTAGCGTTCCTATTCAGAAGTCATTATATAATAAACTTCAAAATGCCAATAAGTTATGGAACAGAACGCTTCTGTTTTGATCTGAATGAAATCAGCTTAATTATACAAAATAAATCTTTCAATTGAATGAGTGCGTAGTGGGTAGAGTGTTAGACTATTAGTGTGAGGGTATTGCATAATAATTAATAAATAAATAAAGTCTTTGAATTACACATATAAGTTATATATTTCTTATTAATATAATATATACCTTATTGGCCATTACAACTCACATTATTTTCATTTGCTCATGACTGAGCAACACCGAGTAACACTCTGTGCTGACCAATGGGACGCTCAATTTAACGTCAGTTCTAAACTATGGGTTTGAGAAGGTTTTTTATAACAATGGCCTTTACCAGCAGAATTCTGAAAGGAAGTCGTAGAAGGAACTATTTTTAAATGTTCTTTTCTTTAAGACAATTATTATATTAAACAATTATTAGCACTCAACGATGTGATTTAAATTGGACCTGTAATTAAATAAGATTTGCTGGTTGACAATATATGCATCTATTCATACACCTGTATCCACACTCTTTATTAGCTCTAAAGAAATTGTCGGTTTCTGTTATTATTAATTTAATTATTTAGTTTTCGGTACATACTTGAACTCTGTACACGAAATCTCTTGACACGAAAACATAACTTGACGATTATGACGATAATTTTTTTTATAACATACAATTAACGTTTGGTTTATTGTTTTTATTACAAATTTATTTATTTTTTTAATTAATTGTTTATAAACTTTTTAATATCAAACGGTCGTTAGCAAACTTTGGTTAATTTATATTTAAATAACACTAATATGACTATTTAAATAATAATCGGTTGTAATCGATTTTATAACGTATTGTACATATCGTGCTAATCATATTTTTATTTTATATTTTACAAATAACAACTAATTTCAACAACAACAACAAATAAAATAAAATTTTAACTACTCTTCAACACCCATTAATATTTCATTGCTGTTGTAGCTTTGGCTGCTGCTGTTTCATTTTTTTATAGCCGTAAATAGTTACTGCATAGAAGTGTATATTTAGCCACCTTCGGTGAATATTAACGATGCTTTCAAGATAACGACCGTACTTATGTATGTATGGTACATAAAACAACAACAATAAAAACCAACAATATTATGTTTTCCATAATCATTGTCATTATATGTATTACAAGGCAATATAAACGATTTAAGCGCTTTTGAAATAGTCCTAAATACCGCATAAATACATTACACACGATGTGAGAATGGCAATTCGTTAGCATAATTTTCTTGAATTTTTATAAATTGTTTGCGGTTCGAATCTGTAGGGTACCGGCTGGCGCAGTTCTTCCGATGAAGTTCTTATGACATCACTTCTTAAAAGCAATTTCGGATATTTTTCCTTTTTCCGTTTCATTAAATTGAAATTGTAAATGTCGTAGTATGTACGAGGATCTTCGCACATTATTTCTAAATATTCATCTAAATCTCTATGAGTAACTTGAGTAGCAATATCACGGACTATTTTGCGGTTTGTTTTAATTGATTTCTTTCCTTTTATGGGAGCCATAAAATTGATTTTATGTGTGTATTTCACCAGTATAAATTAAAAAATTTTCATTTTTTTTTTCAATGACAACAAATTTTGGAAACTTTCAATTTAGAATATATTTTTTCAATTGAAATTTTAAATTCACTCAACTCGTGATAAATCCAATTGTGAATACATTTAAGTAGTAATCAAGTATATACAACAATAATTTGTTTGGGACGGCTTTATGGTGGTTCTATGCATGGCAATTTTAAAAAATGCTATTAAAAATGTACTTAAAATATCATATTTTATCACCGTGACATGATTCTTCTTTGAAGTTTAAATGCATAAATCAAAAGGATACCGCATAAAAGAAAGAAGCATAAAATTAAAAATGGAAGCTTCTTTCCAATTCGTGTTAAAGATAGAGATTAAATTTTTAACGTGGACGAAAATAAACAAAATTTGGAATGTGGGAAAACATTGATTAAAAACAGAAGATTATCTCTCAATCCCACTATCTCTTTTGCTAATGCTCTCACTATCTCACACGTTAATAATGAAAATTCGCCTTTAAGCAGGTTCAGGATTTCGTACCAATGTTAACAACACCATGGAGGAGCCCGGCAATTATTACGACAAAGCTTGTTACTTATATTTTTTTGTGTTGCAATGAAGTGCTAAACGCTGTCAGTGAGGCCAATTTAAGAGAACTGAATGCCCTTACTTCTTAGGTATCTCAAAACCCAAATCCATCGATGAAAGATTTAATTTTCCTAATTTTTTATTTACTTGGTATATTACTTTCGTTTGTGGATATTATGAACACCTCGTTGAAGTTTAAACATGAACGAACATAAAGTGTATGAGTAAAATAAATAAAAAACAAAATTCACCACGATCATTATTACAACCAAATTGTTGATTCAAATTTTCAGAACTTTTCCTACAATTCGTAACTGGAAGAATATAAAATGTTAAACATGTAGTTGAGATTGAGACATTTATGAAAGCGAAATTATTTTTAACAATAATTTATTAGTAAACAGAAGATGACCGATAAAATATTGAAATTAAGTATTATCACATTATGGTTATTTCTTGATTTACCTTTAAGAATACAATGCCGCCATCACATGCGCAATAGCGGTGGCGGATATCATTCATTGCAAATGCAACAGACTTCGAATATAGATGTACGTGACAAAATTCTCGAATTGCAATGTTATGCCAAGTGCCATGAATCTATGAGAGGAAATTTAGACTATGAACCGTGTTTGACAAAATGTCAAATAGACATGATCAAAGCACCAAGACGGGGCTACTGTCCGGCCATGCAAAATGCCATCTTTCAAAATATCAACGTACAACCGTTACAAAAGCTATCCTGCCTTGATAATTGCAGTTATGATTTTGATTGCCCCGAAGTGCAAAAATGTTGCAACTCTGTTTGTGGCCCCGTCTGCTTGCATCCGATTGGTGTGCGCGATGATAGCATGCTCCCGCCAATACCAAAGATATTAAAATGTGGTCTAATACCGCGTGAGCAAAAAGTTGAAATAACTTTACAGTCGAACTCTTCATATTATTTTCATGTGGAGGTTCGTTATCATATCGGCACTTTATTATCACCGAGAAAGTTAGGAACATGGCAATATCAACCAGTGCAAAAATTAGCTGAAATCTTAGATTTGAATGTTTTGTTGTAAGTATGAATAACGCATTAAATCTTTCTAACATACATTCATAATTCAAATGATTTCCATTTAATTGGATTTTCACTTAATTTAAAATTTTGAAAAGAAACAGGAAAATTTAATTTGTATTTCAAATCCGAATTGTACCTTTTTTAAATATATATACATAATTGCCGCTTACAAAACCAAATAGCAATTTCGAATTAATTCCGAATGACAGTACTTCTGTAATAAAAGTGTTTGGATTCGAAATACAAAACAGAGTGATAATAAAAATCTGAAATTTAATTAAAAG
The DNA here is from genome assembly GCA_005959815.1 of Sarcophaga bullata. NCBI lineage: Eukaryota > Metazoa > Arthropoda > Insecta > Diptera > Sarcophagidae > Sarcophaga > Sarcophaga bullata. The sequence goes on along the minus strand of QOCX01000147.1, from coordinate 324,592 downwards.
AAAAAATAATTGGAAGTCCTTGAAAATAAAATGGAATCTTTTGAAACATGATAAGAAATTTTAAAGATGATATCGGAAATTGTATTAATTTAACGTATATCGTCCAACAACAAACTTTACAGGACAACAGTTGGTTTCTATTTAAGGCCTGGCCGCTGGTATCAAGTAAGGGTGGCAGCTATTAACGCCTACGGTTTTAGGGGTTATTCAGAACCTTCTCAGGCGTTTACTCTACCAAATCGTAAGTATAAGAACATTATATGACAATATAACAATATAAATATAAATATAACCACTAATAATTAATATTAAATTACAAAAAAATTCTTTAGATCCTAAACCACCAAAAGCTCCCGCAGATTTAAAAGTTGTATCATCTCATTTTGATGGCAAATATGTCAAAATTAAAATAGTATGGTGCGCTTCCAAATCAAATTTACCAATTGAAAAATATAAAATCATATGGTCACTCTATGTGAACAATGTACGAGATGAATCGTTTATCTCAAATGAG
>QOCX01000147.1:262906-324054 GCA_005959815.1 Sarcophaga bullata | reverse complement strand
AAAAAAAAAAAAAAAAAAAAAAAAAAAAAAAAAAAAAAACATCCACACAGAATAATGTTATTTTTTATTTATTGAAAATTTCATTAAATTTTAGCGCCATCAATTTGAAATTTCAAATTTACTACCCGACTCCAGTTATTACATACAAGTACAAGCCCGTTCTATAAATGGCAAGAGACGTCTAAAATCTGAAAAGCATTCAATACTCTATAATACAACGATATCACCAATACAGGCTTTTACTCCACTCAAATGTGGCAAGGAACATCAAATATTAAGAAATGGCATTAGCAATGCATTTTTCGATGAGCGTTATTATGGAAAAAAAAACTCATTTAACGATGGCGACTCTCTCATGTCATCACCACCAGCATCACGCCTTACCAGTACTTTCAATACAAACAATAATTTAAAAACAAATACACACAATAATAACAGTACTTATGTTACAAAATCTGAAAAATTCGATGTTAAATATCGTCTAAATCGTAAACTTGGTATGTTGGTTATTATATCCGGTTTTCATACGCGTGATGAAAAGTAAGTATTTGGCTTTTACTTATTAAAAATCATTCTCAAATCTTATAAAATTAACACTCTTTAAAATGCTAGAAAATAAAGATATCCGTACATATAAATAATTACAAAAGCCGACTGGCGGAAGCTCTGAGAGTAATTAAATCAAATCTATCATTCGGAATCGACATTAAACTGTATGTCCTGCCACTAATGCGTATAATTAACACAAATAACACACTGATTAGATGTGTTGAAATGGCCAATAATGTATACTCGGTAGCATAAATCTGCGTACAAACAATTTCATATATTTTCACATAATATTTTAGAGCTATTTAAGAACGGTTATCCTATGAAGTTGAAGCGTAAAGGAGATGTACTTGCTCCGATGAAACCATTCACAGCTTTCGATTAGAAATATTAAAAGTCAACAGCTAAACACTTTAGTGGTTAAATAAAGGCATGGGGGTGTTAGACAAATAAAGAAGGAATAGTTTTGTGCATATACCAACCATAGTACAATATTCTAATAAAGAATCTCACAGAAAGTATTAGGAAATTGGCTAATTGTGACAATTACATATTTCAACAAGATAATGATCTAAAGTATATTACACAAACACTAAGCTTTGGTTGATGTATATAGTATAAGTGAAATTAATTAAAAACTCCTCCGCAGTCAACATAGAGCATTTTTAGAATTTGCTGGAATGAAAAACATAAAACGATTTTTAAATGAGTACCGTTTATTCTAACATCCAAATTAGCATGCATATTCTTTTAACTTTCGTTCTTGTAAGCAGATTTATGCTGCCGAGTGTATGTACTGTGTAAATAAAATATTTATTTTAATACATATATGTAAATTTTTAACACAAAAATAAAAATTGTGATTAACAAAACTTAAATCTCTTTATTTTTAATTTCATATTTTACGTAATAAAAATTAAAAATTATTGCATTCAAAACTCGCAAACTTTTCGAAATTTACGGTTTGACATAATGGAAGTGCGAATCCATTAGAATGTGAATGCTTATATTAAATAGAAATGGGATTTCGTTCGATAAAAACAGAAGTTTAATGCCTTTATTTTCCTACCATTCAATTCATACAAAATATTAATTTCGTCACCTGGCTGCACCCAGCTTTAAAGCTTTCATAGAAGATGGTTACGTCTTCCCAAATGTTCATAATTTTAAGCTGGAATCACCTGCTTAGAGAATAAACTTAAAGAGTAGTTTTTTACGAATTGTTTGAACTTTTTGTGGGGGTTTATGTACTCCATTTTATATTTATCAAGTATAACTAGAGAACAATATAAAAAGTGGAATGATATCAAACCTATTGCAAATGATGAAGAAAAATACAAAAGCAGTGTTAACGCCCTATATCGCCATGAATAAAAGTCTCTAAAACTGAATTATAATAGGAAATTAACTGTCATTGCATGGCCGTAACCATCGTATTAAATTCGAACACCCAGCATTGCAAATTAGAAAATAATTGATAATAATCGATCAATCCTTAATGCATACTTTTCTATTTTAAACCACAACACCTGATGTTGCTAAAAGATAGTGCGATTTGTGGAAAAAACACAAACATATTTGATTAGTTGAGTATTTTTCCATTCAAGATGATTTCTTTACACTAATTGAGGATCGGTTGAAATCGTACGTTTCTCGAAAACTGACGATTTATTTTTGCTGCAGTAAGAAATAACAATCGGAAATATTTCTAATTAAATCAAAAGGGACTGAAAATGTGTGGAACAGGTTGAAAAATACAGAGCATTTATGAACATTTCAACGGAATTAACTAAAAATTCTTACAAAAAAGAATTTCCTTTGTAATATGTTGTACGATTTATTACCCAAATAATTATAAACAAATTGACAATATTTTTAAAAACACGACTACTGCAAACTATTTTTCTTTAGATCTGTTGTAGTACCTATACAACATTGAGTAATACAAATGCCTCATTGCGATAAGGCTCTATATTCACATTTCAAAACATGAAGCGTTTAACACCGCATTACAATTTTTCCAGAAATGTTAATGCATCTACAAAAAAACTTAATTTTACGCATCGATTCCTTTTTCAACACCCCATTTTTTCATGACGAGAAAACAGTGACAGTCAATTAAATACTTGATGTAAAAAATGTGTAAATTAACACGATTCAAACCTGTCTACAATCCAAAACAAAAAAAAAGGATGAAAAATAAAACAAATATCTTCAATACTGGGTGTATTTCGCTTTCACACTATATTGAACCACTTTTAGTTTATTTTTTTCTTATTCACATGGAAAACATATTAAAACTTAGGCTTTGTTTTCTAGCATAAAAGGGTGGCATAAGCTCTTAAGTACGTGTAAGTAGATTGAAAAATTGTCACTTGTCAATTGTTTTTTTTTCTTTCTCTTTTTTTTTCAATTTTTGTTTTTCCTCTAGAATTTATGAACTATGTCCCATTGATACGAACTGCGAAGAAGGTGAATATAATGCCATACGTGTAAATGTAAGTAATTGTTATACTCTAATTCTAAAATTGTAAAATTAAATTTTTCTTTTCCATTGTATATGGTAATATGAGAAATGTAGTATTTTATTGTTTTTTTTTCTTCTCTCAAATAATAGTTTTCGTAACATGTTTTAAATTTCTAAACCGATACATTGCACCACGGTTGAACAACTAGAACAATAAGAACATTTTGTGCACGTTTATTTAAATAATTAAAATTTAATTTTGTTCCTATATTAGCTTCCATGTAAGAAATCAATCATACAACACGTTTTGTTATTTTCAACAGAAAAAACAAAAATAATAGAAATTATTGATCATTTTTAATAATTGTGTATTCAATAGACTGCAAGGTCCACACAGTGAAAGTCTTGAATTTGATACAATTTGAAATATTTAAATAATATCTTTAAACAAAGAACAATGTAAACTATATTATGGACATTACAAAAAAATTTCGAAGCAGGAAATATAAGTATAGGGGTCTTCTATAAGATCATGTTTAACAAATGAAAATTTTACGTGCCTTCTCTTTCTGAGAGATCTAAATATTATTGAAGGAAGACTCTGTTGTGCAGGACTTCACATTTATACATGCCAAAAAGAAACAGATTCGTGAGAGAAAATATTTATTCATTTTTCATACATTTATTTCAAAATTCTTCACCTTTTGAGATTAGGGTAAATTTATCTACTTTTTAAATTTATGTTATGACAAGCGAACAATTTAATTTTTTTTTTCAACAGTCTTATCTAGATACCTCATAAATCTTAAAACAATAAGTCTATTATTTTTGCATACAATTTTTGACTTTATTTATCTTATTTAGAATAGTTATGTTCTGATCCGGTAATTTATTGCCATTTTGCAGATAGTTTCGGTGTGTTCATTCCTATTGACAAAAAAGGGACATCGGTATTTTAAAAGCNATCGCCCTGGTGGTCGCCACGTTTACCACAGTCAGAAACTTTACCTTGTTTGCATGCAAACCATCCCTGCTTCTGCAGATACAAATTTTCACAAAGTTATTCAAATTATTCAGAATTTCAAAGGTTCTGTTGAAATTGTTCATCATAGAGAGGAATACAATTTTTCTCCAATTGCTAAAAGCTAACCAGCTATGAATCAGTTTCCTTTAAATAGTTTAATTTTCGACAGTATAGTTTTAAAAATTTGAGATTGACCATAGCACTATAATTTTACCCATTTTTGTGGCAAAAATTCATTTTTCGCACTTTCGAGAATATGTTATTAGTTTTGGTATTCGATAAAGAACATATAATAATAACAAATAATAGCATATTTTGTTTTTCTAAAGAACTAACGACGGGTGTTCAAAATCATTCTTTGTGAGCAAAGTTTAAGGACATAGTATATACAGTGTGATTTGGTCGATATTTTGAAGTTCTCTAAATAGGTAAAAAACAAACATAAATTTAAATTAAATATGGAAAAGAAAAGTGATAGAGAGCGCTTAATAGTTTAAGCAAAATATTTTGTTAAAAAGCAGTTATTTGGCGAAAAAACTCATAATTCTGACATAACCTATAACTTTTTTTCTGAAAATTGAGTTTTAGATAAACTTTAAAAAAAAAATTGGCGAATTCGCTGACCAAAAATTTTTTTTAAATAAGTTTTTAAAAAATATGAAAAAATAAGGAGTTTCTATAACTTCATTTTTTTTAGGTTTTAGACAAAAAAAGTTATAACAGTTAACAGTTAACAGTTTTACCCACTAAAATCAGAAGAAATTTTATAATTGAATACTAGATCTCCCATTTTATATTTGAAAAATTTAACCTAAGCATCTTCAAACACCCCCGTACACCAGTTTAATATTTGACAAATTTTACTTAAGATTTGAAATTAGCATTTAGTGATTCCTTATAATTTCGGCCAGAAAATGTAGTAATTTTACATATAGTGTGCATAGTTGAGGAAGTGTGCTAAAGGAATATTTATACTTTTAAGCCTACAGTGCATACGATATAAATTAAGAGTGACTCTTTGAAATTCAGTTGGTATGGCAAGTTTTACAAAAATGGCCATTGACTTTCTAAATCTCTAAAACAATAATACCCATTAATAACACTAACAAATAATTTTTGATTTTATTTTCAGAAAGATTCACTGGTTTTTAGTAAATTGAATTACAACACAACCTACAGTTTTAAACCGCGAAGTAATTCAGTAACTCTTGATGAAAATATGAAAGGAATCACATTCACAACACCGAAATGTGAAATGTTGCGTAAAAGTCATCCGAAAGCTAATATTAAATGTTAAAGCAGATCGAAATGAGATTATTATTTTTTTATTAATAAAAAAAATAAAACCTATTTTTTAATAAAATTTAAAGCACGTGTTTTATTTAAATAATGAGTTGAAATCATCTACAGGATTCATTGGCTTATTCTCTCTACTCAGTGATGTTTCTAAAGCTTCCAAAACTTTATTATAATCCAAAGATTCGCCATATTCTATTAGCGATGCAATTAAACGTGAAGTATAAAGTACAGGTCCACCAACTAAATGCAAAAAATGATAGTCTTTCTGTTGACGCATGGTAAAGAGTATTCGCTTAGATATAAAATCTTTGTAATTGCTAACACGTCCAACACACACGTAACGTTTTTCATAGGGAGAATAGATTTCAATTTGAGCTCTAAGACATTCAGCTGGAGTTAATTCAGAGGCCTTTACGTAAACTATGCGAAATTGTATATTAAATATTTTATAGAAATCGACACATACATTTAAAATATTTTCCATTTGCTCTTCTGCTTCCGTCTGTTGGGTAGTGGCAACAAATGTTTGTACTGCGTTATTTTGGGTGGCAGTAAAAAGGCTTGGTGGATCATTTGTATTAGATATTTCATACAAACGACCACAGCTTACAAATTTTAAAGGCAATACTGAAGGATAAACGCAAAGTTTAGTGACAGCTGCCAAAAAACTTTCAAATGAGGCACCACCTGTTAAGTAAGCCGTATTTATTTTATTCTGTAGATGGGGTTCCAAGACCATATGATATTGATCCATAGGTGTAGCATTAGCCTCAAGTAAGACACATCGCGTAAAGTCTGGATTAGCAGATTGGATGAAATCGCACTTATCAAGAAAATATCTTGACAAAGCCTGGGTGCATCTGTAATCGAATTCCGCAGCTTCTTTTAACATGTAGTATTGGGAATTATCAACGAATTCAACTAATTTTTTATTATGTAAGTGAGACTTTTCCGATTCTAAAAGCTTGCTTTGACTACGGTACAGCACTCTCTCGTGCTCCCCGACAGGACATTGAGGATGCAGTGTATTTGGTAAATGTAAAAATGCTTGTATAAACTCGTCTTCAATAGGATAAAAATTATTTCGCATTGTTTTCAGTTCATTTCTCAAATTTTTGCCTTTCTCCTTGAGTTGATTAATTAAATCTTCGTCTTTGCTTTTTATCTTCGAAAGTTCTTTTAATTGTTTGGCTACTAATTCTCGTTCATCTTCTAATTTTTCCTTAGCTTTAAAACCTTCTTTATATGTGACAAACATTGCCTTTATTTTTTTTAAATCAGTTGTCATCTTCCGTTTTTCAATTGAATGCTCCAATTGTTCAATATTCTGAAATGTTTGTTTGAAGTCCAAGTAAGGCTGTAAAGTCACATAATTTTCTGTTGCCTTATCTCCAGTTATATATAAAGCGGAAATATGCCTGACACGAGTGCCTGTTTGACAGGAAAGCGGAGTAATCTTGAAAATTTGTTTAATTAATTTCTGCATTTTCAAAATGGTTTTAATTCATAACTTTTTGTTTAAAGAATTTTAATAACTTAGAACCTCTAAACACTAAGAGAAAAATATTTTTTTGGGAGCAGAAGGCCGTCGTAATCATAACAGAGCCAGCTGTGTCATCGGCATAAATCAGCTGTTGAAATTGTTCTTCCACATGTGTTTCCTTTCAAAGTTGTTGCCCCATACTGGGGATATTAATAAAACAATTTAATTTTTCAGAAATTTGGTATTGTATTGGGAATACATTGAGATCAAGTACAAAAGATTTAACAAAGATTTTACATTAACATAAAAAAAACAGTTCACCGATAAATATAAGATTTTAATCCAAATATAGTAAGTACTATGTACGATATAGCGTAAATATCCTATAATATGTAAAAAAATATGTATAATAAAATTACCAAATCACTGTTTTAAAAACATTGTTGTATTTCTATTACGATGTGTACTGATGCTAAACAAACTTGAAACACATCATCTTCTTTTATTAATTCCAGTATACGTAAAAATTTCTCTAGACATTGGCTTCAATCTTTTTTTCACATTTTACTTCCAGTTGGCCTCATCGGCTAAAAATGATTTTATAGAAAAATAAAAAATAAAAAAATTCTTTACGAATTTCAGTTTACACAATTTCTAATGTGTATTTCTCGCTCAAACTAGTTTTTAATTTAATTTTTCACTTATTTTTGACATTAAAAAACAAAATTTTTAACTTTATATGAAATTGTTTTGTTTAGAATAGCACACTGGATTATGAGCGGCTGTTCACAATAGTGATATTTTTTATGCTATTTTTATAGGTCTAACGATTTTATGACACTTTTTGAATAACGCAAATATTAAATCGAAGTGTATTTATTTAATCCTATACTGTATACAAAGAAACTATTTTTCACTATAATTAAGGTAAACATTTAATGATATATATTAAAATCGTAGTTTAATATTCAATTGAATTTAAAAATTTCAAACAATTTATTTTGAAAGTAAATGAAAGAATTTCAGGCAATTGGCGATTCCAGTGAATCTTAATGAAAAAATATAACATTTCAAAGCATTTTAGATTCTAGAGAATCCAATCGCTGTAGTTAAAGAATCGCAACTTTTTTGCCTAAAAATGTTGGAATTTATTAGTTTAGACGATTATTTTCTTTATACATAAGCAATAGAAAAATGTATTAATTTATATTAAAAATATAGATTTTAAGCTCTTATTTAGTATTAAGACCAATAAATTTATTTTGAGATAGTAATTGCACAAGATTTTTTTTACACATTGTAGGTAAACATAACATTTGACAATGAAATGCACAAAAAATAGGAATCAGCTGGGCTGACGACACCACCTTATTCAAATTCGCGTTAAATGTAATCATAATTTAATTTTAAAATTATATTATAGGATTGTTTTCTTTCAAAAATCGTTATGAAAATATATTAAATAAAAGAATAAACTTTTTATTTGGCTAAAAAATTTAAAATTGAATTAATTCGATTTCCAGTTTCGTATTATTATTAAAAAATAATGATAATAATATTAAATAAATGACTGTCCTGTTCAAACAAATTGAAAATGTAACAATTGTAAAATTTATAAGTCTTAAACATTTGGGAAAAACTTTAACTAGAGTGGTAATGAAAAAATCTCTGATTCAATTTCTAAATCTGGCAACTGCAAAGAACATGTTGTCTATTTCAGTTCCAAATAGTTCCTCTAAAAATAAACATATTTTATACGTTTACAGCTTGAGCAAAATTTTGTTTTCAATTAAAAAAATTTATAATTGGAAATATGCCTAAGGATAAACATAAAAAGGAAAAACATCGAGATCGCCATCATGAACACCAATCGAAACACAAGCACAAATCAAAATCAAAGAAAAAACATCGTTCATCGAGTTCAAGTTCCTCTTCTTCTGCAAGTAGCGACGAATCTCTTCCGAAAAATGTTCAACTTTTAAAAGCTTTGGAAGAGAGGCGTATCAAAGAGGAGTTAGAAAGAAAGCGACTAAAGGAGGAAATGAAAGCTAAGGAAACGCCGGAGCAAAAGCGAGAAAGACGTCTGCGAGAAAAAGAGGCCAAAGAACTGAGAAGAAAGCAACGTATGGGTTGGGATAATGAATATCAAACATACACTGATCAAGATAATCCTTTTGGTGATTCCAATTTAACATCAACATTTGTATGGAATAAAAAATTACAAAAGCAAGGTTTGAAAGATGTTCCGCTGCAAACTGTAGAGGCTTTAAACCGTCAGAAACAAATGGAAAACAAATTAGAATTGGAAAAGGTTAAAAAAAGAAGACTTGAAAGAGAAAAAGAGAAACAGGCCAGGGAAGAAGAGATGGTTTTACAGCAGAGACAAAAAGAAGCAGCACAATTTCATGAATGGGAGAAACAAGAAGATCAATTTCACTTAGAACAAGCTCGGCTCAGAAGTGAAATACGGATACAGGACGGCAGAGCAAAACCTATTGATCTACTAGCTCAGTACATTAACAGTTCTAAGTTGGAGGATGCCATCGAAATGCAAATGCATGAACCATACTATATACTCAATGGCTTGGGTATCAAGGATTTGGAGGATTTACTAGTAGACATTAAGGTCTACATTGAATTAGAGAAGGGTGAGCATATTGATTTTTGGAACGATATGACGATCATAGCAGAAGATGAATTGCAAAAGCAACGAAAACAGGCTGAGCATGATGAAGCCACTAGTTCTCGAAGAGAAGGTATACATGAAAGTGTGGTCAAGGACGTTACAGGCATATTTCGAAATAAAACCATAATACAATTGGATGAAATGAGAGCTAAAATAGAAGATAAAATCGAAGCACGCACAGAGGGCGTTGATATTAGTTATTGGGAAAATATATTGTCCCAACTGAAAGCCCATATGGCTCGAGCACGTCTCAGAGACCATCATCAAAAGAAACTTAGAGAAAAACTTGATTTGCTTAAGACATCTTCCATCAAAGAAGAGTGTGAAGAACGATCACCAGACCATAACGAAGTCCACTCTGAGACTCAAGAAACGAAAGAAGAGAATGAAGACTCCCAACAAGAAGTGTATGAAAATAATTGCTTTAATCTTTACAACGAAGGAAATTATAGCCCTCAATATATCTCAGCTGACCTGCAACCAACTCTTAATTTTATCGACGAAGAAGAAGATGAATTAAATTTGAAATATTTAAGACAACAATTATTAGAAAATAACCAAGAGGGTATAAATTACAGTCAGGAAGAGGTTAATATGCGCAATGAGGCCCGTAAGGGAATGTCAAATGATGAGGTTGAATTTAGCGTGGAAATGCCTTGTGATAATTCCTTGGCTATACAATTGGCCACTGACAAATATCGTCCACGTAAACCACGTTACTTTAATCGTGTCCACACAGGTTTCGAATGGAACAAATATAATCAAACCCATTATGATATGGATAATCCACCACCAAAAATTGTCCAAGGCTATAAGTTTAATATATTCTATCCAGATTTAATAGATAAATCGAAAACTCCACAATATTTTTTAACGCAATGTGAAGATAATCCCGACTTTGCTTTACTCCGCTTTCATGCAGGCCCACCTTACGAAGATATTGCCTTCAAAATTGTTCACCGCGAATGGGAGTTCAGTTACAAAAGAGGCTTCCGTTGCCAGTTCCACAATAATATATTTCAACTCTGGTTTCATTTTAAAAGATATAGATATCGTAGATAAATTAAAGCATTATTTACTTTTTGTGTACATATATATATATATCCACATTTTAAATGTAAAATACGTACATATATTGTTTAATAAAATACAAGTAAATATTTAAATAGCTGACATTCACAAACATTTTATTGAACAAATATTTAAAACATCACATGAAATTGAACATTTTGTAATTATTAAAAGTAGCGTTTCTTTAACAATATAACTTTAATATTAAACATATACAGTAATTAATATGAAACAAATAATGGCAATATTAATATTTTTGGTTTTTTGTAAGTTAAGGCACTTTGTATATGAATATTATGCTAAATAATGCAATAATAAAACAAACTATACATTTATGTAATGGACATTTAAAAACAAAATTAATTTACATATTTATGTGCTCTGAATGAACATTATTGTTCTAAATATAATACCGCTGATATTTTTGAGCAATTATTAAAAAATAAAAGAATTTGTGAATTCCTCGATTAATTTTCTAATTAAACTTCAATTAGCAAATTCTCCTCCTTATTTTCAAACTTTAGTTATGGTAAGAAGTTTTAAGTGAAGAATCTTTTTAACACTGCATTACTTTATATCCTGCAATATTTTTGTAAAGGAAGGAGGTGGTTTGAAATTGATTACTTCTTTGAAAATCAATTCCTTCCACTTTTCCACAGGTAAATCCATGTCTTCAAAACTTTGATCGTATAGTGGCGAAGTTTGTTCATCACTGGGTTCCGAATATTTCTCCATATAAGGATGTGCCAAGGCTTGTTCAGCAGTTATGCGTTTTTCAGCATCTAGTTCTAGCATTTTCTCTAATAAATCTATGGCTAAAGGATTAGCACCTTTAAAGAACTGTTTGAAATCACGACGTTTCATGGGTGGCAAAGACTTAATATAGTTGCGTGCACTCTCAGATGAAATTTTTTGCATAAAATCATCGGGAGGTGTTCCCAATACTTCCATTATCAAATTTAATTGGTGAATATGATCAGAACCAGGGAACAAAGTACGCCCTGTAAGTAATTCAGCCATAATACAGCCCACAGACCAAATATCCACAGTTTGATTGTAATGCATCCAGTTGAGCATAATTTCTGGTGCTCGATACCAACGTGTGGCTACATAGCCAGTCATTTCATTTTCTGTAGGACGTGCCAAACCGAAATCCAAAATTCTTAATTCACAATCTTCGTTTACCGCTATGTTGGATGGTTTTAAATCACGATGTATAATTCCAGCACTGTGTATATATTTCAATCCACGTAATATTTGATAAATTAAAAATTGTACGTGGTCATCTGACAACCGCTGAGTCCTTATAATGTTGTTTAGATCAGCATCCATTAGGTGAGTAACCAAGTACACTTGTTGGAAATTTTCCAAGGTTACATTAGGCGGATGCGGATGGAACACATCTAACAGGCCAATAACATTTTCGTGATCCATATGTTTAAGTAGTCTCAGTTCTCGATAAGTACGTTTAGCATGCACAGCCGATTGGAAAGGGCGTGCCAATTTTTTTATGGCAACATACATATTTGTACCTTTTACCAAAGCCTTGCACACCTGTCCATATGCACCAGACCCCACGGGCTGTAATTGCTGATAGATTTCTGGTATTTCCCACTCTGTGCGATTTATTGTCACTTTATAAAATTTTATCATTCTGTTTTGTAAATCTTCTTCTAGTTTGTTTAAAAATTTAATAATGTACTTTATAAAATTTCTTTGCGAATTAATAAAAATTCTTTTAAGAAAATTTGTCTAGAGAATATATTTTATTTTTTTATATTTTCTTTAAAAATGAAATACTGATTATGTTTATCTACGTTCTGACTCGTTCGTTTTATTGCCGTAAAATAGTTGATATATGAGTGGTTTAACTTAAGAAAAAATTCTTATATCAATTTTGTTCTCTTTTAATAATTTCTTTATTTCATGAGTAGAACAAAAACTCATGAAACGATTATAAAAATAAACACTCACACTATTATAGCAAGAAAAATTATTTTAATTACCCTTTACCTTACAACCCCCGATTAATATAACGCCGTCATCCTACCAATGGAATAAAATTTTTGCCCTCTCCACTACTTCCCACGTTCACCAGATGCAGTGTAAAACAAAAACAATAAAACATATGATTTCTCTTGAGGTGTGAATAATTTGCATTGTTTTCGTTTCAACTTGGTACCTTATTTTTTTGATTTGAATTACAAATTGTAAGGGTTTCAGCGTTGTCGCAAAACTATTTCATTCACAATTTCATAATTTGTATTATTTATTATATATATATATATATAATTGTAAAACAACCGATTTTTATTTTTGTCTTAATATTTAAATTTTAAACCCATATGAATTAGTGTGTTTTTTATAACTAGGCGATTAAAAAATCTATTTGCATAAAGAAATTAAACATATTTTCAATTTTTTTTATTGTATTTTCTATAAATCGTTCGTCTTACAGAAACAGTTTTAAAATTTTGTATTCTTTGTTTTTTTTTTTTTTTTTTGGTTTTTAAAGAATATTTTTGTTTTAAATAACTGTTTTAGATGTTTTATTATTAAAAAATATTATATTCAGTAAATAACTAATATAATAAAGGTGTATAAATAGGAACTATCACAATTGGGTAAATTCGATATTTTTTTCGATTTAAATTTTTCATATTCAGCTAAAGACAGGCTCTGTAGAAAAGTTAAACTCAAAACCAAAGTTTTAATTGACAAATATATAATTTCAGTTGAAACTAAACGTTTTTGTTTGACAGCTGAATCTGACGTTTAGTTCCTATTCGATATACTGACTCCTTTTCAGTGAAATAGAACTTTTGGTTGAAGTATATTTTTAATAACAAATACGAATAAAGAATACATTCTTTTTGTTATCAGTAAACACAGATGACAATATTTAGAGTTACCAAGTTCATAAATTAGCCTTGTAAAATAAGTATTTTTAATAAAAAAAATTGTATAGACTTCCATCCATCTATTATTGTTTGACTTAACATTTAAAAATTTTCAAAATTGTATTGAAATCTAATCTATGATTATTATAAAAAAAATTCATAAAATTAAAGGAATTGGTTTCGCACTTGTTAGCATGATCATATGGTCAAAGAACAATAGTAGCACACGACATTTGTAAAAGCAAATAAACAAAACTACCACCAAAACAAAGTACTACACATGTTATATGTATACATTATTATGATTAAAAACATAAAAAAATAAAAGAAACTTAACTACTTTTTACAACACCATAGTACAACTATCCACATTTTAGTACAATTTTAAGTCATTTTGATAAATAAATTACCGAGTGAAGAATATTATATTCATTACTCCCTAATAGTTAATAGTACCGACGATCTGTTATTGTTACATTCGAAGAATAATAAAAACTAAAAAAATGTTGAAAACGACAAACAAATAATAAAACGAAAATTGCAAAGTTCTTAAAACAAAATTGTTAAACCTTTCTTATCAGTTGTTTTCTGGACACCAATTGAGGCAGTTCATTATTAACGAATAGAATTGCGTATATTTAGATTAACTCATAAGCAAACATATAAAATTAAGTGAGGAATTAATACATTTATTTGCAAAAGAGCACGAACAAAATAATTGAGTTGTAATCGAGTACAAAAACGTAGGTAAATACCCAGATTAATAAACGTATTTTTATTTAGTATATTTTATAAACGCCCGTTTTAAAATTTATTCTATTTAATATTTAAATGTGACACATATATCTTGGGAGTCTAAAGTTTATTAAATTACACGCATAATCACACTACTTTTAACAATTTCTACCTGTAAAATATCAGTGAACTTTGCACTATCGTTGCTGAACATTTCGTTAAAGAAAGAATACGATTTATTTGCAATAATTTCCCAATTTTTTTTTTATTGTGATAAAATTAAATTAATTTAAAGAAAAAACTTTGTACCCAAAATATTTACTAACCAAATAACAATTTTACTCCTTACTATTATTAAAGACTTATAAAAAATGGAGTCACTATGACTTGTCTGTTTATGACTTAGATGACATGATTTAAAAAAAAAATAAATAAAAACTTCTGATTAGATTAAAACATATTTAAAATGTTCTTTTTTACCATACAATATCGCTCATATTCGTATAAAAAGTGCAATAATATTATTTGCTTTATCTGGTAAAATGAATTCGAAGATTAATTTGCAATAGTTAAATAAATTATAAAACAATTTAGAAATTTGTGCTTTAATAAACTTTGTTTTAATAATTTCAGTTAAACTACATTGTTAAATATGTCTCAAACAGCTACATTGTTACCTGGGAATATTGTATACGGTGGCCCTATTACTGGCAGCGAGACAAAATCCTATAAGTCCGTAGGCCATTTCGTTTTGGAAAAGTACAAAAGTTATGGCAATAAAATTGTTATGGTAATATTTGTTAAATTAAATTCAATTTCAGAGAAAGCGAGAATATTAAGTAAAATATAAAGCTAAATATATATATACTATATATATTATATATATATATATCATACTTACTACTTAATGTTGACTTGGACTTGTTAGATTCTGTATAAGGTTCCAATTTAACAACATTAAGGGATTTATATTTCTCTTAATGTAATTTGTTGAAAAAAGCTTCATATTACCACGTTCTCATTTTGTGTCAGTAAGTAAATAAGAATAATAAATTTCTATATGCTACAATAAGTACATATTGTTAGATTTAAATTGAAATTTACAAACAGCGTTATAAAAAGTGTTTACCTTTTTAAACTAAGGCTTATGTTTTCAAAACGAATATTTTATTTATATTAACTTATCTTTGTTTAAAAAAAACAACTTATTTATTCAAAGATTGATGCCGTTAGTGGCGTAGAATATTCTGCTCAGTATATGTACGATGCAATTGTAAGATGTGCTTACGTTTTAAAACACTTGGGTGTCAAAAGTAATGATGTTGTGGGTTTATCTAGTGAAAATAGTGTTGAATTTGCCATAGCTCTGTTTGCTGCTTTTGCTGTAAATGCTACTGTGGCTCCACTTAATGTTACATATTCAGAACGTAAGTAGTTTTAATCTATTATTGAAAAAAATTTCTACAAAGTTTAAAATATTCTCCTTTTTCGTTTTTAGGTGAAGTACATCACGCATTAAATCTTTCTAAACCCAAAGTTATTTTTGCTTCTAAAACCACTGTTGAACGCATAAGCAAAGTGGCCAAAAATAATGCGTTCGTTAAGCAAATTATTGTATTTTCTTCAGCCTCTGATAATCCTCAGGTTTATGCTTTTAAGGATTTAATGGAAAATAAATCTATACCCTCAAACGTGACATACGATTTTGTACAAGCCAACAAAAATGAAGATGTTGCATTAATAGTATGCTCTTCGGGTACCACTGGCTTGCCAAAAGGTGTGCAATTAACACAATCAAATATTTTATCTACTTTGGATTCGCAATTGTAAGTCAATGATTACGCAATAGATTTTAATATACAATTGAAAAATAACTCATTATGTTTAGGGAACCTACTGCTGTGCCTTTGGGTGAAATTACCATGTTGACTGTTATACCCTGGTTTCATTCCTTCGGTTGCCTAACGCTCGTTACTTGCGCCTGCTTGGGCACCTGTCTGGTTTATTTGCCCAAATTTGAAGATCGTTTGTTTTTGAGTGCCATTGAGAAATATCGCGTAATGATGGCTTTTATGGTACCCCCTTTAATGGTGTTTTTAGCTAAACATCCAATTGTGGAAAAATACGATTTGTCTTCTTTGATGGTGTTGCTTTGTGGTGCTGCTCCTTTGAGCAAAGAAACTGAAGATCAGATTAAGGAACGTATTGGTGTGCCAATTATACGCCAAGGTTATGGTTTAAGTGAATCAACTTTGAGTTTATTAGTACAAAACGACAACGCTTGCAAACCTGGTAGTGTGGGTGCTTTGAAAGTTGGCCTCTACGCTAAAGTCATAGATCCTGATACCGGCAAGATTTTGGGACCCAATCAACGCGGTGAACTCTGCTTTAAGGGCGATTGCATTATGAAAGGCTATATTGGTGATGTTAAATCCACACAAAGTGTCATTGTAGATGGCTGGTTACATACTGGCGACATTGGTTACTTTGATAATGATTTCGAATTCTTTATTGTGGATCGCATTAAAGAATTAATCAAATACAAAGGATTCCAAGTACCTCCAGCAGAAATCGAAGCTCTTCTGCTGACTAATCCCAAAATTAAGGATGCTGCGGTTATCGGCAAACCCGATGAGGAGGCTGGTGAATTGCCTATGGCTTTTGTCGTTAAACAGGCCAATGTCCAGTTAAGCGAACAAGAAGTCATTGATTTTGTGGCTGAAAGAGCGTCCCCAGCGAAAAAATTGCGTGGCGGTGTTATATTTGTCGATGAAATTCCTAAAAATCCAAGTGGTAAAATCTTACGACGTGTTCTTCGTGACATGATCAAAGAGAAAACCAAATCTAAATTATAAATATTATGCTTAGGCGAAAGAAAACCCTACCTAACCAAAGCCATAAAGTTATAGTTTTTACAAATAAACTTTCATAAAGATATTAGGATATTTTATAAAAAATTCTTAAAATAATTTATATTGGTTGCTTCAATATTTTTTATTGGTGCAGGAGGTGTAGCAAAAATTTCAAAAAAAAAAAAGTTTACATATTCCAAGTGGTATATGAAATTTTTACAAATGTTTTATAAATAATTAAATAAAATTTAATAAACTTACACCTTCTTTCTTGTTCAGTATTTGTTTGATTTTCATTCGAGCCATTTCTAACGCGTATTTTTTACACAACTTGCCGCGCTTTCTATATATAAACTTTTAACCAACCAACCACGCTTAATAGTGTTAATCTATTATTACAAATAAGACGGTTTTTGAAATTCAAAATGCATACATCGCATAGTTTAATAATAACAATTTTTTTTTCATATTTTTAGCAACAGACACAATAAAATAAACAAAAACCGACAATTAAAATCTTTAACGGAACCTTGATAAAGAATCACTAATTTATGTACATTTTGTTTGTCCTGAAGAAATTTACTAAAGTTGCCAGACTAAAATTTATACACTTGCAAACAAAAGTTACAGTGTTATTTTTCTAAATTGCTAAATTAATAACAAATATTAAATTAGAACCGCTATTGTCAGTTATTCTGCTTTAACAAACGTGTTCCATACAAAATCACTTGATAAATAAAGCAGTCGGATTGGGAATAACAAAATATAACAGCAGCAATTATAGAAAAATATTGCAACTCGGAAACTATAAATTTATTACATAACTCCCCTTTCCATTTTTGAGAAAGGGCCCATATTGCGTGAGTTAATTTTCCTAATAAGTTGAGAAAATTACGATTTAACGTTGTCATACTAGCAACAGATTTGATAAGTTTCTGTATGCCAATTAGTTATCGTCAGGGAGTTTATTTATTATTGCTATACTTCTTCAAAAAAGAAGAATGGGTATGAAACTTCTTTTTTGTTCTTTTAAGGATGATTTGAAAAGCATTTATACGATGTCCTCGCTACGTTTTTTCGCTTAAACTAATCAGATGTTTGGTCTATTGGTCTATTTTAGCCCTCTGCAAAAAATTATTTGGTAAAATTATTTGAATGAAGGCTCTTAGTTTTTTGAAATTCGTTATTTATGTTCTCTAGAAAGAAAATGTTAAAAAAAACTTATATAACTTATATATATAAACTTATAAAGAAAATTTATTTTATTTTAGCAGACGATAGTCATAAAGTTCAAAAAATTACCTGAAAAATTCAAATCGATTACTTGGATGCAATCGAACTCAAACATAAAACCGATAACATCTGTTTATATAAAACCAAAATAAATTCTTTGTCGATTTCATTTATGAATCTGTTAACAATATTTAAAACAACATTATATATATTTGAGACATCACATTATATACTAAAAAATCTTTATATGCAAGCGAATGAAAACATTAAATTAACTAGAAATAAAGCATTAAATACACTACTAAAAATTCGTAATATTAACTGAAAAACAGAATCACGAATTTGTTATTTACAATTCTGTATTTTTAAGATGGTCGGAGAACCTGTCTTAAAGAAATATCTATTTAATTTCCAGAATTAAGCATTTCGTAAAAACATGTATTTCTTATTATTTTATTAAACTTTTCAAATAAACTTAAAATTAAATTTTAATAAAAACTATTAATTTGTTAAATTTTATTTTGAATTTTTTTCGTAATTGTTATTCTTAAAAGTATTTTCACTTGTTTGTTTGTTACATAAAATCTAGGTTATTTCTTTTTATGAATGTAATTACTGTTAACGTGATATTTAAATATATATGAGCTAAATATATATGTATATATAGATTTTATTAATAGATTCTTTTTTTAATTTTTAACTATAAACTAATAAGTTGAAAATAATAAATTAACAGCACTATATTCATTTCATTTTTTTATTACTTTTTTTTTACTAAAAACAAAAAAAAAATTGCTACATCGTATTATTAAAGTTATCAATTTGTTGATTTTATTTTCTTGTCTCTAATGGAACTTAGGCAGATATTTGTTTTTTTTATGTAATTTCATTTTTTTCTATTTTTTCGTTTTTAATAGTTTATAAATATTGTATTCAACTGTTAGTTAGTTACTTTGTGTATATAAATATACATAAAATTTATTTTTTTACTTTTAAATTTAATTGATTTAATTTCTTTTATAAATAGAGAATTGTTTAATAAATGGTAAGTATGTATAACAATTGTAATTATTGAGATTTTATTTAAGTTTTTGTGTATTTTAAATATTGTTCCGTTTGCAATTATTGTAAATATGTGTTGATTTATCTGACTTTGTTGTTAATACTTTAGGTTCAGCAAAATAATTAGGGAAAGGATAAGTTAAGGATATTGATATAAAAGTTTATGTGAAACCGGTTGGAAGAGAAACTATTGCCTTACGAGTTTTACAAACAAAAACAAAAAAACCTTAATAAAAACTTAATTAAATGTAAATGCCATTTATTAGGATAAAACTTTTAAAATTAACTTATGCTCTTTTACCACTAACTAATAAAATTTCTTATAATTAAATAAAAAAGTAGTTTTTAAAAACTTATTTCATAAAAAATGTATAAAAGTTATAAGGTGTAACAGATTTTTTTGTTTCTTTAATATATTTGGCGGAATTTTAATCTTTGTTTATTTAACTTTTTTATCTTTTTTTTCTTTGTTTGGCACAAATATAATTAAACTTGAAACAATATGTTTCAAATTACATAACATTTTTATTTCATTTGTTTTTTTTTTTTTTCTTTAATTTCTTGCATGTTTTTGTAAAGTTTTCAATGAACAACTGAATCTGTATGATTGTCAGTTTTATGCTTGTTTCACAGGAAGAGGAAGGATGTTAGTGTATGTAGAGGTGTGTACAAGTGTGTTATAGATTTAATCTGCAAGAGCATCAAGCTCATAGGCATTTAAAAAAGTTAACGAGGTCCAGCGATACGTTTTTGTTGCGGATCATACAATAATTTCCATGCGATTAGCTTTTCTAGTAACTTTCGGAGCTCCTTGTGCTAAATTGGACATTCCACCGTATTTAAAATTAAATATAACAGTTTGCTGGCCAAAATTTGCTTCAAATCTAAATAACATACAATAAAGGCTTAATATGACCGCAAAGGTTATTTTATTATTTTCAACTTACTCTGTACTTATGTGTATTTCAGGTGGTTTTCCAGTGGCATTTTGTATAACTAAAAACATTTTTGTTACAATTTCTATAACATGAGCCGTTTGAAATACAAAGTCACCCTTTTTGCGCCCAAATTCAGACTGCCAGATGTTTTAAATACGATTTTAGTATTCTTAGATTTTGTTTTCATAATACATGTCTATTAATACTTACCGCTTTAACATGAAATACAGCGATATCATCTAAATATGGACTTAAAGACATGCGATAAATTTCTGCAGCCGGCACTCGATATTTTATTTGTAAAGTTCTTTGATCCAATAGCAATAATGATGAGGTTGATAAAACTAATAAAATAGGCACAATCTGAAATTTTATTACATTACTGTATAGTAAATTTTATAACCAATAAATTGATTTTCTTTTTTTTTTACCTTTCCACTCGATCTTGTTATTTTATTTATAATATCGGCGAATACAACATACTGATCGTTCGTTTCCACACACATTTTTTTCCATTGCTGATTGTGTCTTAAGCGAACATAGTCACCAATAAAGGGATGAGGCACACTAAAAATTATTTCTGTTTAACATGCAACATTTAACTTTATTCAGTTATTACCTTCTGGGATAAGAAGCTTTTCTATCTTTAAAAATAATGCTTGCAGTAACTTTTTCACGCATACGATTCCTCGAAGTTTGATCAAATGAATTTCGATATATGTAGCATTTCCAGCGATGATAAATAGCTCGTAATAAACGTGAAGTTTCCGTTAAGAATTTTGGTGCTGTTGGCCAATCCATAGACAACGGACTTAAAGTATTTGGTGGTAATCTCAATGGTATAGTAAGAAGATACTGACGTATTTTCCAACGTAAATAGTAACGCGATATAATATCGACAGACCATTTGATTTGACGTTTATACCGCATAGAACGATATTCTTCACGGGCCTAAATTATATAGAAATAAACAATTAAATTAGAACTTTTTAAAAATTTTAAACTTTTCTAAAAACTTTAGAAATCACAGATAAACAATTCCTTGCGAGATAAATGTAAATGTTTTTAATTGTTTAATTTTACACCAAATGAAAGTGATAAGCATTCTTTTTTAATTTTTCAGAATTGTTTATCGCTTGAGACTAATTATAATGCATACAAACATGCTTACTATGCGATAAAGACTCCATAAATGTCTGCGTCCAGTAAAAGGAATACCATACCGGCATTCCTATTAAAATTATTTTCATATTTATTAACAAACAAACAGTAAAACGTGCATTTAATGAAAAATCTAACATACATACATACATACATACATACTTATAAACGTATAAACATGCAAAATTACAAACAACACTCAACAATGGAACAAAAGATTACAATATAATACAAACTTACCCTCCATGTTCTCCAAGCACTTGATATTACAATTTGACTTTCACGCATGCGCAAATACAGTTTTCTTTGACGATACATACGAAACGTTTTTTGTATAAGCACTGCCAACTCATTCATACGATCTCGACGAAACTGTTCCAATTCATAAACAGTACGAGGACTACGTACGAAGACGTTTTTTGTGCCAATTGTAAATTCAGCTGAAGGTAATGGAAGATTTCTTATAATAACGGCTATGCCTTCAACGCAACTACCACCAATATAATGAGGCCAAGTTTTATTGTTTAACAGTTTATAGCGCAAAAAGAACTTGGCATGGGACATATGAAAACAATGCCCCTGTCGACATAGGTTAACGAGAGGCATCAGAGACATGTAACGAACTTGATGTTGTACTAGGGCCATATCAAAAGTTTTCGATTGACGACATTCATTGGGTTTAATACAGAATACATAATGAGAACGTCTAGGCTTAACTATGGCGAGTAAAGTTTGTAATTGCGTGCGTATATTAGAGCTTAAAGTGGTGGGTTTTTTTGTGATCTGTCTTCGTGGGTTCCCTTCCGGAAAAAGACTTTGTACGAGTGGCAGTTTGCTTTGATATAAACCTGAACTTATATATTTTGGCAGTACATCAGAGTTCTTTTCCAAAAAACGCTGTACCGAGTACTGGACAACATTTGCATAGTGGCGTATGCGAAATGACATTGAATTCGGTTGTGATATCATAAAATTTGGATGACCGGCACAACACTGTTGTATGCGCAACAGTAAGGCTTCATTTGTAGTCAGATGCGGTTCATTTATTAAACTTAAAATACCATAGTTTGGTTTATCAATAAGCTCACATATTGACTCATTATCAAAATAATCGATTCGTGACCATTCAAGGCCTTCATGGGCATACAGTTCTTGTTCAACCCTGAGCACGTTGTGTACAAAATTTTGATGGATTTTTTCGGCACTATAGTTGATAGCGAATTGTTCGAACGAGTTAGTATCCAATAATTCAAAACCATAAAAATCTAATAAAGCTAAATTCTTCTCACGTTGTGTTGATTTAAGGCTCTCATTAATTTTATTCACCAGCCAAGTGAAGAGACGTCCATAAAGCGTACGACACAGAGTGTTGCGTACAATAGATGCTTGTCGAGCATCTAATTCGCAACCTAAAAACAAAGTAAATAGTTAATTAACGTTCTTTTTTTTAAGATTCATATTTTTCTTTCACGAAAAAACTCACCCACATCTTCCTGGGTACTATTTGAGCAAGTAGCTCTTGTAAGGCAATTAATTAAAATTTGAGCTTCCATACTAAGTAAATGAGCAGTTTCTTGTACTTCTATATAAGTTAAAAAATAAAAAATTTTAATTTAAAGTTTTTGAAAACTCAAAACAAATTAACAACTTACCATATATATTTGATATTTGACAACCTTCAGTGCCGTCTATATTTGTAACTGGAACAAAAATAAAATTACCTAATTTAAGAACAACAGCTATAACACGAAATATAGCATTTATTTCATCACATGATAAACCAAGGACCTCTAAAGATTTCTATAAAATTACAATACATAATAGATATAAAAATATTTGATTTTATTTAAAGTTTATTTAAAGTATTACCATTACCTTTGTGTAATGAAAATTAGTGCGATCTTCCTCAATGGCAGTTGTATTTCTTAATATTTCATATTTTTCCACATTACGATACAATTTCAAGGACTCTATAATATGAAAATTTATCAATTATTTTCTTTCTTTTTTCTCTTTGATCTGATTTTAAATGAAACGTACTTAGTAGCTGTATGTCACCACCCAACAATAATTGATAAAATATATGGAAATTTCTTTCTCCTATTGCTGTATTAGTAACACGTGTCTGCAATGAAAGAAAATAATATATATGTAACTGAAATTATGCTCGTTGAAATATTTAGATGTTAGAAGATATTTTTACTCATAAAGCATTACCTTTTCCAACATATCTTTTTAAAGATACAGACATGAAAAAACAAAATATTTTATTTATTGAAAACGAAAACTAGAACATCTACTAATAAAAAGAAATATAGAAGATATGTAGCAGACTTCAAGCTAAACCTTTTTTGTAAAATACATTGTTAACATAAACAAAAAAAAACTAACAAATGTATTCAAAGGAATACATATTACATTTAAGATTGTATTCTTTATTAGCCTCTAAATGAAAATATTATTTAAAAATGAAATATTAATTTAAAAAATTCTACTTACAATGGGTTATGTGTACACCGATGGGATCACCTTTAAAATCGATTTCAATGTCAAACAATTTTCCCTTCAAAAGACAATCGTAAATATTAAGCAGACCATTTTAATTTATTTAAAATAATCAAATACTTACGTAACGACTCGAATTATTATTTTTAAGAGTAGATGCATTTCCCATGGCCTCTAAGAAAACATCAGCGTAAGAAACACACTCTCTTAATCTCTTTAATGGATTTTTATGTTTACGTGATGTTGACAACGAAGGGGATTTTTGTGCAGCTGAATGCAACTGGGTTAATTTATGAGCATCATATAAAGAAATACGCTGCATAGAACCCATTAGTGAAGAACGTTCGTCACGACCATAAGTCTCAGTTGATGTTTGACCTGTTAGATTTGAACAACTGCCACGTTGTAATTGAACTGCAGGATACGCAGATAAACTACGATTGCCAGTTGCTTTTTGAAAGATTAAATCTGTCTCATCTCTTTCAAAACTTTGAGCTCTTGTACATTTACTATGTCCACATTGTCGGCATCCGGACAAGTATTTTGGTGAGGCGCTTTTGGTGTATGACGATGATGTGGCAGTGTTACAGGGAGCTTGTGTTGACTGATGATGTTTAAAACACGATTTTGTGGGGTGTGGTGATAGTGTTGCAGCGGATGCAGTGCCTTGCACTTGACTGTAATGTACTGATGCAGCTGTTGTATATGAACTATTATCCGTAGTTGTAATGTTTTCGCTGCTTTTATGGTGTGAAAAATCGAAATCTACCACTTTTTCTCTTATGTTTGAACATTTTCCATGACGCTCTGAACTATCAGCACGCGATCGATGTTGTACTGCAACGTCGCAACGTTTTGCTATTGGACCAGGCGAAGGTGACTGACGTCTTTGAATTGATAAACAAGTACTAGTACTGGCAGTAGCAGTTGTATTCTTACAAAGCACATAATTCGTTGCAGGACCAACAGAACATGAGCTCGATGTACGGCGATGTTTTTGAATACCAGGCAGAGGACAACCGGCGGCAAAGTTTGCAGCAACAGCAGCTGCTGCAGCGGGTGTAGAACTTCCCGACGATTGTTTTCTTAATGAGCTAGATGGATCTCTAGATTTTTCTTGAATATGTGTTAAAAAATTGACAATCATTTTGAAAGATTCTGTTTTACCGGAACCACTTTCACCTATTATTGAAAAATAAGAAAGTGAACGCAACATTTTAAATATAAAAAATAAAATTAAATTTATGGTACTTGCCTGTTAATAAAACACACTGGTCTTCACTTTGGTCCTTAAGAGATTGAAATGCCAGATTCGACAGCCCATAACTGTAAGAAATAAGAAATAATTTTTAGTTAAAACTTATTTAAGTTAGACATCACACACATATATAATAGATAAGGAAGACGACGTATTTATTTTTAATAATTTTTCATACTTACATGTGAGG
Organism: Sarcophaga bullata; assembly: GCA_005959815.1. Lineage (NCBI taxonomy): Eukaryota > Metazoa > Arthropoda > Insecta > Diptera > Sarcophagidae > Sarcophaga > Sarcophaga bullata. Next base: position 298,641 of record QOCX01000147.1, on the reverse strand, counting down.
TGGCAATTGAAAAATTCCCTTGCTGCCATAATTGCGTATTAATTCCAACGAATGTTCTGATATGTGATGATATGGATTAACAGCAACCACAGATGTGCCAATATAAGTCTGGTAATAATAACAATAATTTATAATTTATTTTAATATGCAGTCTAATTAACTCACGTATATGTGATCACGTTTATATCGTTGATGTATATTGTTGATAAAACTGTCTTCAGAAAGATTTTCCAATAGGACTGAATCCCAAGTGCCAATTTCTTGTTCCATTTTTTGTTAACGGCAGTTAAATACAAATTCCCGAAATAAAGCTGCGTATAATAAAAAAAATATAGTAAACATTCACAATTAAGGATTTCGAATGGATGAACAATGATAACATCCGGCTCAATAACAATAATGCAAAGTACGACATCATTATACAGCACATGAGACCGTTTTCGGTTTAGTTTTGATATAACAAGTTCGTTGAACAATTACTTTAATCAGTTTACATGCTAAAGGACTAGAGACTTTCATACATTTCCACTTTACACACAGAGAAGGTTCATATTAATCAATACTTCTAAATCTGCAGAAAAGTGGCTGCATTTTGGTAAAAAATAAGTAAGCAATAATTGCCTTTTCTTGGCACCACTTTCCACGATATCATTTAATTCAAACCTTTAAAACTATGCAATTAATATTTGGCTCCTATAGCTAATAGGTGAAAAGTTTTTAGATTAACGAATGGAAAGGTACCAAAAGAAAACAATGTTTCTTGTTAGAAAACCGTTACCAATAACGCACTGTCGCGTAGACTATCAAATAATGGTTTGGACTAAATGGAATTTCGTTTTTTATCTTTTTTCTAAAATATTCAAACCAAATTCCAATCTTGGTTAACCCATGCGTAACCCTTATTAACAAAAGTAAATGCTATAGAATAGCCAACATAACCACCATAACAATACATTATCAGCAACAAAACATTGTTGAGTTTTGATTTTCTTTTGATTGAAAAATTATCGATTTTATGTGTAGAGGAATGTAGAATATACAAAAAAAAATTGAAAAGAAAGGATGAATGATTCCTTATTTAAAGATTTTGTAGCAAATTATTTTCTTTCAACTATAAGCATTTCAACTATTTTAAATTTTTAACATTAAAACACAACTTTTCGTACTGTTAGAACGAAGAACTTAAAAATTGTTACACGTCAATAATTACATGATGATGTAGACCAGCCAATACGAAAAACAATTTTGCATAATACCTTGTTTAAAACAATGAAGAAAATTAATATATTTAAAAAGTCAACTCGCTGATTTCACGGAATTTATTGATAATTTTACAATTATTTAACATTTGTATATAAAATTGTTCATAAACTTTAATAGAAAATATAAAAAAAAACAACTTAACAAACAATATTAGAAAAACACAATTTTTTCTTATGAAATTCTTCTTCTTATAATAAAATGACAATTATAATAAAAATAAATTGATAGCATACGCAGAAAAAACAAACATCGCTGAACGTACACAACGAGAGATTCAACATGACATAACACGATCAGCTGTGAAAATTTGCTTTACGGAGAATTAAATCTGTACCATGTCGGCTTTAAAAAAGGTAATATATTTTTGAATTAAAATTGAATTTTATTTAATGTGGTTTATTTAAAATTTTAGTTAAGTAATGGTGTTTTAACAGAGGCTAAACAAATTTTCAGAAATGCGGCTGCCATACATACTACCGCAGTATGTGAGAAAACTCAAGCGGGTCGCTATCGCATAACCACAAAGCGAGACAAACCTCTTACATATGAAATGGCCAATCCACCACATTATATAGCTCATCGTAAATCATGGAATTCTTGGAATACTTGTAAGTTTAAGGAATATATGCCATTTTCTACCTTCTCCAGCTCATTACACGTCTTCTGTTTACTTTAGCCACAATGTTAGACGGTTTACGTCCATCCCAAACGGCCATTGAAGATATATTTATTCGCAAGTTTATCACCGGCACTTGGCACTCTTTAACCTGTTCCGAAATTATAATTAAACGCCAGCACAATATGATACGTATAGCGGCCATTATGAGACAGGCAATAAGTCCCCGCAAAATGTATTTCCTTATTGGTTATACAGAGGAACTGTTATCGTATTGGTTACAATGTCCTGTTACGTTAGAACTGCAAACAATTCAGGATAGAAAGGATGTTGTTTTCAAGTATATTTAAGCAGTTTTTTAATAATAAATTAAATTCTAAACTTAAAACTTATTAATGAACGGTTATTTTTTCACTATGTTGATTACTATTCTGCCAGGTTTTTATAGCCTTGTTGACGATCAGAGCATCAGGATCTTTAATCTGCAAGCAGAGAAACCAAACTGTTATTAAAAAACGGATGTGATTCTATCAAAAATGTCATTGGGTTTGAAGAGAAAATATAATTAAGTCTTACCTGTTCAACTATTGTCTTAAACTCGTGTCTGGTATTACATTTCAAAGCTTTGTCACTCAAAGTTTTCGCCAATTCCAAAAATATGAAAACTACAATCTTTTTAGATCCTCCACATATTTTATCCCATACGCGCACTAAACTTGATTCGTTAATCACTCCCGCAAAGCATGTAACATACCATTTATCCAATAGATCTTCCGAACTAAAAACTGCTAAATTTTCTAAATGGCTAAGGAAAATTTCATTTTAATCTTTTTCAATTCATATTTATCAACGCCTACCTGCATAACTGACTGTCCTCCTTCTTAAGCAAAGTTTGCGATAATTCTTTTAACTTTACCAACTCTTGTTGTATTTCCCTTGTACACGCATAAAACTCTTTAGCCAACCAATAAGTTTCAACATCATCATCAAATAGTTGCAACAAAACTTTTACTATTTCTAAAAAGATTCGGTCGACATCCGTTTTATCGCTATTAGCATGTAAAAGACGATTTTGTTCCAACTGCCACATATTTAATAAAACTTTATACTTGGGTGTGGACTGGTTGACATATTGCATTATTGTAACAGCTCTTAAAAGATCGTCATAGACAGCTCTGCGTTGTTCCATTATGTACTCTGTGGAGTTTTTATGCAGTGGCATTACACCCAATATGATATTCCACAAACGACTGCGATGTGTAGTGGGCACAGTGTAACTCAAACAAAATTGTTTCAGTTTTACATGATTTCTTATGTTATCCTCCAACAATTTATTTAATGACTTTTTCTCTTCAACACTATGGCAGCCAACTTTTTCGTAATAAGAAGAACGAAAATTTCTCTCATCGGTGGTCATATTAATTTTAAATTTGTGTGGAATTTTCTTTACTTTTTTTTATAGTAACCTGTAAACAAAGAATTAAGTGCTGCCAGATGGAGAAAATAAACAATTGAAACATAAGTCTGGTAAACCATTTTATACAGTGTTTAAAACTTGAGAATTTATTTAATTTGCCAAAGTTACAAAGATAATGCAATATCAGAAAATTTAATTACTTTTGTTTCATTTTATCATATATAGTAAAGCAATCTTGTAAAAATAATTGCGAAATATTTATCTTTATTAAAAATTATTCGTGTTTTATGAATCGAAAGTAGACCGGAAAGTTTTAAATACTGCTTTATTTAAATTTTATAAAAAATCTAATGATAAATCAAGTCATCTCAAACGTTATCAAAATGGTTCAATAGAATAAATAAAAACTCTTTTACTGTTACATTTAACTATTTATTTACAATTATCCACTGTTGTAACCGTTTAAAGGTGTTTTTATTACATACATACATTTACAGTTTTATTTTATTTAAACATTTTACTACATAAAAATTTTCTGTGATGCAATATCACTGGAAAATTGTAAATTTGTTGTTTTTTTATTTTATTATAATAATTTAAATCAGATAATTATAAATCGAACTGAATAAATAGACCATCACTAACTCGAAAAATACTAGAAAGATTCAAAATACCATAAATTTATTACAAAACAAAATTGACTAAGAACATTAAAAAATTTCGATATTCATTCGTTTTTTTTTTCTTTGTTGCAGTTAAAAAGTCATGTCTTTTTCTCTCAAAGAAGTTATGGAGGTTTGAAGACTACAATTTTGAACTAATAAAAACGTTTGCGCGAATTCTTTTCCTTAAAGTAGGAAATTGCAAAAATGGCCACAGCCACAGCTGCCAACATGCCAAATAATAAAATGAAAAAGATTTTTGTATTTGACATACCGGGCTTAGGGTCATCTTTATGTTCACGTGGTGGCTCAAATGTCTTGGCATTTGGTATGATATTGGCACGGGCCATTATTTGTTCAGGCTAAAACAAAATATAATAATAATATAATCTTAATATGCTTATTTTTATCTTTAAACTTACGGTTACATTCTTATCTAAATCGTAAAATTTAAAACCCAAAATGTCATGGTTATCCGACAAATCACCTGTTGTGGCTGACAAACCAAAGAAATAACCAGTTGGCAGTTCTACATTGTTAACCACAAAACAATTTTTCCATTCACCACGATTTTCCAAATCCGTTGATACCGATAAGATATCATTCTCATAACGTATAGCAACATGCGTATCATAGTTAACATTACGGAATCGTACTTCACAACCAGCCAACTGGGTATGAGTACCATCACGATCATGATCGTAACTCCAGGTGCCATTGTTAACCATAGCACTTAGATACGGATGTTGATGCTAAAATGATGTTTTTTTATTATAAAGGATGTTCAAACCATTTCTATCAATATTCTTACATTATGAGGCCCATTGTGATTGCTATATGTGTCCAAGATGATGGCTAAGCCTGAAAAATGATCCTTGCTGCCGAATACTGGACCCGTTTGCATACGCTCTTTGGTATACCAAATGGCAAATCCGTCGCCAAACAATTCACTACCTTTGCCGTGAACTTTGAAGGTCACATGGATTTCCCAGTTTTTAGTTAAACAGGGCTGTCAAAATCTTAATTTTATTTGTCATTGTAAACATTATCAGATTTTATAAACATTTACCGAGTAATTCCATAAAGCACCACTTTTTGATTGCAAATCGGGTGTCAGTCTTATATAGTTGCTGGTCACTACTGTATGGCCCAAAAAATCCCAATTGGGTAAATTAACACCAATACCTGAAGGAAAAATATTCAAATCATTTAACCAGAGATTCTCTATATGTCTATATCACCTCGGTGAACAAAGTGACTCACCCTGAAAGGGTCTAACTAGTGAATGTTCCCTTTTCATATATTCATTTGTGTTGACTGCACATTCTACCACCAGCATACCCAGCAATAACAATAGCATTGTCTTTACGCCTTCTCTCAACACCATTTTCTCTTAATAATATGATATAATTGAGGTAAATTACGTTTAAAAGGTTCAACTCTGTTGTGATAAAGAAGTTTAAATACTTTTCCGGCGAGTTTTATTTGCTTTGATAAAACGAATTTCGAGAAAGTTGTTAAATAGTCGGCTTTTCGTTGATTCCTCTTTGATAATTTCGTTTTCTATGCTAAATGCGAATGACAACTTGTAAGGAGAAAATATGATAAGAAATTATGTTGCCAGATCAATAATTTGTTTCTCGTAACAGAGTTGCATTGCGGTTTCGGTATAAAAGTACTTTATGAGCAAATTTTAATTATTAACCACAAAACTAAGATGAACTGTTCAGTTTTTGTTTTACTTTTGCGCTGCCGCGTTATAATTGTTAGAGTGTATGTTTCATGACTAAGATGGCGGTTGCAAAATTGAGTTGCATTTTATTTGTTCACCACTCATGTATAAAATTAACAAACACAGCATAAGTGATGTGAGAAGCTAAGTCGTAATTCTGACTGAAGGGTTGTAATGACCAGTTGTAGTATTTGTTTATATATAGCATTACTTCACTTATTTCCACTTTCTCGGTTCTTCTGGTGTTTTTGGATTTGTTTCTATGGCTATTAACGTTCTGAAACCTACCTAACATCTCAATAACTCGCCATTATTAGTTTTGTGTCATAAGTCGCTTTGTGACATTCTTAGAAAAAAGTCAAAAGAGTGATAATTTTGCCTATGATTGATATAATTATCGAGCGTTGAACCAGTTATATATGTTTGTAATTGGTGGACGAAGTATTTCTACCTTCTCTTCTTCTTCTTTCTCTCTTCACTGAAATATACAAGGAAATTTAACAAAGTGCTTTTTAAGTCTCAATTTTATATATTTAAAATTTTTTTTTTAATTCAAAAAGGTGAATACCGCTATAAAAAAGGCTATTATTACACAAACTGATTATTTCTATAATTTAGTTCCTTTCCGGCGTGGTCATTTACATAAATAGGAGGGAAAATAGAGTTCTTAAATTTAGATTTTTTTGCGAAAATATAAAAGGAAAAGTAAGTCATAAATAAATTTAGAATAAATTCGAAATAAAAAGTAATATTAAAAACTATTAGATGGGTCGTGGAAAATACTGCAGTGTAGAAGGAAGAAGACTTGTATGGGAAATTCGAAAGCAAGGAAAAACTTATAAATTCATTGTCTCTGCTTAGATATTCTTTGGCTTATAAAACTTGGAGCGGTCCTGCAGGTACAAAAAATGGCGAAATATTCTCTGGCGGCCGAGACAGATTAATTTGTTTGGTAACGATGCCAAATGAAAACAAATTTACTAAACATGGAGGGGCAAATGTTATGGTATGGGGCTGGGAAGGTGTAGGTCTCATAAAGAATAACATGGGTAGATTTGTCTACAAATATTTGATGGAAACGGTTATGCTTCTATTTGCTGAGGAATATATGCCACTCATTTGGAAGTTTCAACAGGGCGATGATGCAAAATACTCGTTGCGGTTCGAAAGGGAATGGTTCCCGAAAAATAAAGTGGACGTTGTTGTCAGAGTCCTGCTCTCAACCCAATAGAAAATCTTTAGGGGAGTTAAAGCGAAGTGCTTTTAAGCTTCCTTGCAGAAAAAAAGAAAGAATTGTGGAATAATATTAAAAGACAATGGTACAATATACCGGTTGTTACTTGCCACAAATTAATTTCATTTATGCCTAAAAGAATAGAAACTGTTCTTATGAATAATGGAGGATATATCGGATATTAATTGCCATCTCTGATATTTGTTTAAATGACTGAGTTATATTAGTAAAATTTAAAATTTTTAATATGCACCTATATTACTGTCCACTTAAAAACCAAATATCCTCATTAAATTGCATTTCACAGTTTGTTTTTATTAGTTTCTTACGTCTGCTATATGAATTGAATTCACTAAATAGTATTAATTTATAAAATAATATGAATTTTTAAATAAAAGTACAAAAATATAAAATGTCGCACAATTCTGGTGTTAAAAATTGTCGCGCCTACTTTCTGTCCAGGTGTGTATTTCCTCTCAGAACGGAATAATATAAAAAAATTCAGTTTTTTTATGCATACCCATCTGAACAGTGCAGTTACAAATCAATTTAATTTTTCTTTTATAACCTGCTGGGTTTAAATAAGGTCACCGTAAGATTGGAATTGGACTGCCTAAGGTGGGCTCGCATATTGTCACGTACCTGATTCCTTCTCTCAATTTGTTTTTGTCCTCTGTCATATATTTTCTTTTCTTTCCACATCTTCCTACTTTTAGGACGATTGTATTTGTCTTCCTCAAACTGCACCACCTAAGAGGATTTATATATCGAGAATATTTTGCGTGTCCAGTCTTATTCAATTAGTTCTAAAATTTTTTTGTATTATATTGAGCCCATGGGCGATTAAAACTAACAGCTGGATCTGAATTATTAACATCAAGCTCTCCGAAGCGAAATGGGCTAGACGACAAATAGCTTGTTATTCATTGACTATCCCAAAAGTAAAGTGAACATAAATTCTATGCACCTATCAGCCGCTTGATAGTTGACTGCTTTTATTCTATTTTTTATGCCACATAAAACTAAGTTTAGTCTGCTTCATGCAAATAAATATTTAAATTATTACTAATATTAAAATCAAACGATAATAAACTATTCTGTAGTTTTGTTTTATTCAAATAACTATTTTATATAAGTATTGATAATCAATAAAATTATTATTTTTCAAACATACAAATCTCTTAATAAATATTAATTAACTCTAATATTTAAACTTTAAGATAAACAAGTAAAAATAATTTAAAATTTATGATTACAAATGAATTGAGAAAAAAAACTAAAACATATATGATGGAAGAATAAAAGAAATAAAACATTTTATTTTAAATATAAAGCTTTTAAAACAAAGGGCAGAAAAAGTTGATATTTATATAAATAAAGCAATGTAAAAAAATTAATAAATAAGTTTAATTTTTTTCTTTTTGGTATCAGAATTAAAGTCACAAACATGATATTTTAATACAGAATACAAACATTTTTTTTTACTTTAAGTAGTTGAAATGAAAAAAAAATGTATAAAATCCTAATTTTTAGGATTGTAATGAATGGTGAATGATAATTAATGTTTGTTTGTTTTTGTAAATAATTATTAATAAATTATAGGATTATTATATTTGCTTATAAATAATTTAAATACATTTGGCTGAAGTTTCTAAACGAATTAATAAGAAAAGAATAACTAAAGTAATGTCCTTAATATATATTTTGACTTCTGCAATTTGATTTATTATTTTATTATTACTTTTTAAATTGATTTTTAATTTCATCTTAGGACATTTATGCTACAGTTTATATTAATGGTTTTTCTATTGTAATTTAAAAATAAAGAGCCAATTTCTCTATGATGACTAAATGGTTTAAAATTTTATGAATTTCACTGTTCCATTAGTTTTAAAGATTTTTATTGTTTTTTCTTTCTTGGTTTATATTTTAAGCAATATTTTAGGACTGTCATTATTTTTAAAATGATCGTTTTCTGGTAAAGATCAAATATGCTTTTATTTTTATACTTTATACCTAATTAAGTCAAGGACATGTAATGTTCGCAAGCATCCTATATTGCCGGTAATTTTGAAGATATTCTATTGTATTTAACCCACAAAACGTAATTTTTATTAGAAACTTTTGTTTAAAATATAATTTCCTCCTTTATTTTTATTTTTTATTTTTAAACTACATATTACTGAAACATCTTTTTATGTTTCTTCGTATGTGCGTTTATTAATTTTTATTTATTTATTTTTTCAATGTAGATTATATACCATTAAATGCTTAAGGAAGATATGAATAGTTTTTTTTTTGTATCAACATTTTTGACTTCGACACGTAGAAGATGAAATTTTGTAACAAAGGGAACCAAGTTGCGAGCGAAACCTTAGGTAAGCATTATTAATGTTATTGTTTCCTAAATGGCATTATGAATGAAAGAATTTTTAAAAGGATGTAGTCTTGAAATCAATGAAAGGAATAATATGTTTTGTTATATTACGTGTCATTGTTTTTAAAAAAGTTTAAAATTTCATTTGGGATTTCGTATAATTGAAATTAAATTCAATCAAATCATTAAAATTAAATTCAATACGAAAATAATTTGTTTACCTAATATTGAGACAAATTTGTTATATAAATTCTACATATTTTGATAAAATACAACTTACACGTTTCAGAAAACAACTCAATTAGAGAAAGATTCGCTTATTTTCCTAATTTAATATTGATTTAGAAACATAAATTGTATAATGTTTTACGTACTTCCATACCAGACGGTTGTTAAAATTGTGGATGTCACTTTAAATTTAATCACTTATACAATTATCCACTTTTTGTAATTGCAAAAAGAAACTCGAGTACGTTTTACAAATTACAAGTCATGCAATCGAAATGAATATTTGTATTAGTATTTGGTATTAACCAAGAATTCTGTTTAATATATGCAAATGACTTCATTTTCGATTACCATTTATTTGTCGTTGTGCTATTTTTGTCGCACCAGTTGTTGTCGGCAATTTAGTAGCACCACCATTCGTTTGTTGTGCTATAGTCCTGGCGGTTTTAACGTCTGATACTGTTGGTGGTGTGTTGTCGAAAGTTGTACTGCGTATTAGTTTGCCCGGTTGTGGGGGAGCCTGTACGGATTTTAACGGAGATCCTTTAAGCAATTTCGATGGTGTTTGTGCCGTTTGTTTTTTACCTTTTGCTTCATCCACTTTACGCCATATACCAGCAATGCGAGATTGAGCCTGATTTATTTTGGCGGCAGCATTTTGTGCCGCAGATACTGCGGCGTTAACTGAATTCAAGGAGGAATTACTACGCGAAGGTGGAGTTGTAGTTGAGACTCGATGTGACAATACCGCTATGCGAGCAGCATTTGAGGTAACGCGTATGTTAACAGTGCTATTTGCTCTCTGTGGTTTACTTACGGAGCCAAAATTTCGTTTATTTGTTGTTTGTAGTCCAAATGCTGAGGAAGTTGGCAATTTTCTAGTACTAGCTGTTTTCTGCGGCGAGGTATTCGTTAAAATGTTGGACGAGATTTGCTTTTTAGTGGGTAGTTTGGGTATTTTTGATTTGGTTGGACTTGTATCGACTACTGGGATGTTCGATGAATTTATAGAAGGTTCATCTTTAACAAAAGTACCTTGGCGTTCTAACATGGGCGGAAGTTCCGCATCGGATTTTTTTGTTACCCCAGCCTCCTTTATAATTTTCTTTTGAGCTAATTTTGCATTAGCGTTTGTTGGATTTGCAGCTGATGCTACATTTCCATTGCGTTTTCTTAAGAAATTCGCGTTAACGGGCGCTGGCTGAGGTTTGTTCGTATTGCTTTTGGCTTCCGTTGATGATTTTTGATATTTTATGCTATAGGGAGACACGTATTGGGGTTTCTTGCCACCTCTTACGGTTTTAATCACCTGTTCAGGCGAAACATTTTGGGATTTAGCCTTATTCTGCTCCAAATCTGTTTCATTTGGTTTTACAATTTTCGGTTTAACTGTTTCCATATCTTGTAGTTCTTGTTGTTCCTCTACCTGTTCTCCATCTGCTTCGTTATCGGTCAGCGATTGTAAACTGTTATCAAAATTATGACACGATTCCGTTTCGGAGTTTTGGTCATACTCCAAACTGGTTAATTCGCACTCTTGCTGTTGTTGTTCTTGCTTTGAGACGTCTTTTGTGTAAGTCATAAATTTAAAATTTTGTGTTATATTGTCATCTTTTATGTCATAGCTATTGGACTCCAAACTACTTAGTTGGCCTTGATGACTGTTCGGCAAATCTGAGTATACTATTGTTTGGGTTTTATAACGATCTTGACTAGACCTTCTTCGGCTACGTGGCGTGCTTTGTGCTTCAATTTCTTGTGCCTGTTCATAATTACCAAAATTGGTTATTTCTATAGCTAGGGTTTCATCCTGTTGAGTTTCGTCCATTTTTCTTTGTAATTCGTCGCTTAAAACCATATTCGCCTCTATGGTATAGGTTTTAAAACGATCTTTAATCATTTTTCTTTTTTGTTTTGGAGTAAGATTTCTTTTACAATCCAAAGAGGACGGCGAATTGGCAGCTGACTTTCTTGGTGTACTGTCCGTTGAACTGAAGTCATAATCTGAAGGTAAGGGGGTAGTGTTTCCTTCATTTAGTGTGTGTTCATCATCTTTGGCTAGTATATTATCACAACAGCTTTGCAATGTTACAGTGTCACCATCTTCTCCTCCCGCACATGTTTCATAATTCGAAACAGTAACTGTGGTAGCCATGCTGGCACAATCGTCAGCTATTTCTGACTGTATGCTGGCCACACTTATCATGGAATCTAATAATTCGTCCATTAATGAGGGTGGCTTAATGTTGTCCAATAATAAGTTACACGATGAATTAATACTTTCTAAGCTGCCAGTTAAATGGGGAGGGATATGACCTAAAGCCCTGCGTGCTACCAAACCAGCTGGTAAGGTTTTCCGGGGAAATTTGGGAGACTTAAATGACATTTGTGGGCTATGTGGAGAGTTGCCTGGTTTTTGTAGTGAATTTAGCTGTGTACAGTCCTGATAGTATCCGGAGATATTCAAAGAATCCATACCAGAAGGAGGACGAATATTATCCAAATCTAAACTATTAACACTAAAAGTCAATTCCTCTTCTTCCTCTAGATCTGAAGTGCGTAAATTGGCTGCCAATTTCCTAGCTTCTTGAGCAATAAATGTTGAATTAGTCATTGCATTACTGTTGTAAAATAAAGAAGGTGTCGTAGCTGCCGTTTGTACAATGCCACCCACCCTAAAATGCAAACCATTGCCATTTGGCTCCTCTTTGGCACTCTCTTTACCGTTTAACATATAATCATCTTCACCCTCAGCATTTATCAACGTTTTCTCAGTTTCTGTCAAGCAATCTAATGACTGCGGTTGAGATCCATCCAAATAGTAGCCGTTATTTTGAAGACCAATATTATCAAAGTCCAAAGACATATCGGGAGCCGGTAACTCTTCAATTATAGGTGTGTTTTCGGCAAAATCGTTTAATTCCTTGTAATCTGCAGTTGTCGCTTGATCTTCATCATCGTCATCATAACTGAGTGAAGCTACTTTTGGAGCAGTAACGCTAACACTGGGAAAACTTACATCATTAGGACAGGTATCCTCGTTCCAAGTGTTATTAGAAGTAGAATTATTAGTGCCTAATCCTGAGCCATTGAAATAAGTGTTTGTTTTCTTTTGATTCTCAGTGGAATCCAAGCTTAAAGATTGTGTCCCATTACTTCCTCCTGCGTTATTGCTGTGGGTTCGTAATTGTTCTGCAGACGAAACAAATTCTAGCGTTAAACGCTCTACAGATTTTAACATTAAATCGGGATCTTTATGTTTTTGTGTACAATTGTGAGCGGAATTTGCAAATTCAGTATTTTTGGTTTCTAACGAAACTGTAGTGTCCATTATAAATGATTGATTGGATTCATCACTTTGGGTTGTATTACCGTCGTTGCCCAGAGAGTCACAATTATCAATTTCATACCTAGACCCAATACCTTTTTTCATTGTCTCGTGACCGTTCACGAGATTTTGAGGACTTTCGCCTATTTGAACTATTGGATTCTCCAACTCCAATTCCACTTGTAGTTGCTGGTTGTATATGTTGGGATTTTTTTGATCGTTTATGTCTTCTTCGAGATTGATGATGGTGCTGTTGGTTTTGATCTGTTGCTGCAGTGTTCGTTGTTGCATGTTGTTCAAAGTCTCTTGTTGTGTGATGAGGTTGTCTTTCTTCTCTACGTCTGGAGCTGCTGTGATGGTGGTGGTGATGATGGCTGTGGCCGTGGCCATGGTAATGGAGGAGTTGTGAGAGTTGTTGGTGCATTTGGCACTTATTATTGGGTGAGTTGTTTCTTCCACTAGAGCAGCTGCAGACGTAGCCTGCCCGTTTTTTGGCTGTGTATTGTTGTGCAAAACTAATGCTTCACGGGTCAGTAACGATGGTTGTTTATTTGATTCTCCAATCTTTTTCATTATGCCTGTATTTATACATTCCATTAGGAGTTTTTCATCTCTACGGTCACGTTCCCTTACGTGACGATTTGGTGTCAATTGTTTGCTTTGCATGGGCAACGAATCGAACTGTTTTAAGTTAGGATTCGATTGAGTGGTATTGTGTTCTGGATGTCCCGATTTAGAACGATGGGACTGTACACTCCTAGCATGTTTCCTTGAAGCCGTGCTGCCGCTTGACGAGCCCATTAAAATCGTATCACGGTTTTTATGCATTCCCGTCAGAATACAAAGTTCAAATAATGACTTAGACTGATTGTCATTTGAATCGCTGGAATCTACTGAACTATATGATTCATTTCCAGCTTGTAACGGATCTCGGTAGTTGTGTTTCTGATGATTTTGTTGCTGAAGATGCTGGTGCTGTTTTTCAAAATTGCGCGCTGTAGCTTGCGATGTCAAAGAGGATGTTGAGGTTGCCGTATTAATTGATATAGGCTGCGATGATGAAAGCGACGTGGTTGTGTGCTTACCAGTCGACGTTAAAGCCGTTGAGAAACCCAAATTCGATTTTGGTCTATTGCAACCAGCGGCAATAGCCTGAAAATAGACAAAATGATTAAGGTCGGAAAGTTAAAATAAACTAAAGGTTTTAGGTCGACCAAATATAGCAGTCTTCTTACCTGACTTAAAAGGTTCGTATCATCTTCGGATTCAATTGATAGTGAACTTAATGAATCATCTTGCCATTGTGGCTCCCTTCTAACATCCTCTATAGGTGCAGGCATTACATGTGGTTTATCTTCACGCACTACTGGTGGTATAGCAGAAGCTTGAACAACTGTTTTATGATTCGTTGTCGTTCTTTCTTTGTTAATACTTCTAAGAAAATTCATAAGAAAATATAGCTTTAATATTTGTAGCGCTAAAAATACTGACACAACTTACGTTACACTTGAGCCTCCTTGCAAAATTACAGCCGGTCCGACAAGACTGGAACCAACAGTCAGATTCGAAAGGCCTGACATAACTGAAAAGGTACAAGGACTGTCTTCAACGCGATATTTATTCATTTCATCGTTTACAGGTATAAATGGTTGTAAAACATTACCACCTCTTCGTAACATATCAATAGGATCCATGGGATTGGATGGAATGGGATGTGTTTTTAGCAATTCCATCTTGTCTTTGTTAGTAGATGGCTTTTGCATGCCATCACGTATGCATTGCTGTAGTATATCAATGCCAGCAGCACCACTTTCCGAAGCATTTGATGACATATCATCTGATAAATTTAAAGAACGCCTATTAACGGAGTGATTAAGACGTGTGGTATTTACGTTCGAACATTCTAATACTTCGTAGACCGTGTCTTCTTTTGGATCATTGTTACTAGAGCATATCGAGATTGCCGAAAGATTTGTATTACTGCCAACTTTCGAGAGTAAAGCTGGAGTATCCTCGGTATAATATTGTCTTGGTTCATCTTGCGTCATACCAGATGCATGATTCACTGATGAGGTAGTGTCAGTATTTTGTGAATACGTTGATGGTACAGCTGCTCTATTCATGCCCATATTAATGCACGAGGCTAACAATAAGTCATCATTGTTTTCATTGGCGTCTTCTTCCTCTTCACCTTCGGAAATCGTATGGGTTGTATTGGCAAGGGATTGCTGTTGTTGTGGTGGGGATTGGTTGGCATTCTCTTCATCCAATATGGACAAATTGCTTAGACTAGTAGCCGTTGAAAATTGGGCTGGTGTATTTTCGACATTGAAGGTGTTAAGATCATCCTCAAAGACACTACGCAAGCACCGTTTGGTATTCTCTCCTGAACGATTTTGTACGCGTGGCGCACTCGGTGATGCGCCTGTCGAGAATTCCGCTGTTGATGCTACTCCGGATGCAGAATTTCTTCTAGGTGATTGAGGCATACTTTGTGTGGGCGAATCCGGTATTTCCGAAGGTGATATTATACCACTAGCTAAACGACTAAACTCACTAACCACTGAGCTTTTATCATCTATAGGGCCTACATCCTCTTCAGCTAAAGAGTCCATCGATGAGCGTCGGGAAAACATTAAAGGAGTTTCCAAGGCTGAATTGACTTGGGGTGCTTGAATCATCGCTGGTATTTCTGGTGGTGAAGTGGATTTATCCGCATCGCTACTATTATTTTTTGATAACGAACCCGAGTTTTCGCCAGCGACTTTGCAAGACCTTCCTTGTAAGTCTTTTTGTGGGTTGTCTGGTTGGGGTGGCGAATCATCAAGACTGCTAAGCGACTCGTAACGACTAAAATATCCAGGCGTTCCTTCTTCACAATAATTAACTGGCTTTTCTGGTGTGTAAGAGCCGGAACCATACGGATTGGTATTGTGTTGTACTGCCTGCTGATGGGAATGCTGGACTTTACTGAACTTACGTGTTGGCATTGGAGCCACTCCATTGGAAGAGGTCACTTCAGAATTATCCAATCCGGAAGGTAAGTCATTTTCATTTTCCTCAATTTTTGTTGAGTTTGGCACTGATCTTAAATCAGTCACGGAAGCTGCATTCGATATTACATAGGGAGTGTCCTCAGTTTGATAACATTTGACACTATCTTCCAGTATTAAGAGTATTTCACTGCCCTGTGCATTATCAGATTTTGTTTTAGACTGTTGATTCACCACTATAGTCGATTTATTGTTAACAGGAAGCGACAAGTCTATATCGCTCTCAAGCTGATTTTCGGCATAACG
Organism: Sarcophaga bullata; assembly: GCA_005959815.1. Classification (NCBI taxonomy): domain Eukaryota; kingdom Metazoa; phylum Arthropoda; class Insecta; order Diptera; family Sarcophagidae; genus Sarcophaga; species Sarcophaga bullata. Next base: position 282,485 of record QOCX01000147.1, on the reverse strand, counting down.
CAAACTAAAATCGGTAGGTTGATCCAGATCGGTTTCTTGGTATGTTGTTGGACAATTCTCTACTTCTCGATCAGCGCTGTGTTTTGTTATAGTTTCTTTATATTTCTGCGAATAGTCTATAGGCTGTTCTTCGGCAGGTTCGACATCTCCTTCCAAAGGATATGATGAGGGGGGTTGTGCTCTTGATGTGTGTTGAAGTTTTCTATTAGCGTCCGATGCTGAGTGCGATCTCATAAGATGATCATACACGACACCATCTGATTTAGCAGAAAATACAGAATCGCGACTTTCACTTTTTGTTAACATTGCTGAACGTGTTAAACGTCCAGTTGGGCCACTTGCAGCAACGCCTCCCACAACCGCAGCTAAAGCACCGCCATGTAAAGCAAAACGATGTCTATGAATTGACGACGAGCCCATAGGTGCAGACGCATCGTATGTGGGTCTTTCTTTGTGATTTATTGAATCCAAATTATCACATGTTTCGCTATGAGGCTTTGAAGCTGCTCCCAACTCTTGTTCCAAAGCCTTTTGTTTGCGTACATTAAGAGTCGGCAATTTCTTTAAATTCAAAGACCGAGCAATATTATCCATATGGCTAGTATTTTGGGCAGAGGGTCTGAAATTAAGAAGATTTTTCAAAGCACAAGCACTCCCTTCCGAGATCATTGCATGCTTTGAGTGTATCAAAGATCTTAACATGGGGACAGCACCATTATCCCAGAGGAACCGTTGGTCTTCTGGGCAACGAGCTGATAAATTCCATAAGGTGCCACACGAATTACTAACGACTGTAAGGCTTTCTGATTTAAGCTGTTGGAGCAAGATGGACAGACAGTTATGCTCCCTTAGGATTTGGCGATAATCTTCTCTAACGGCTATGTGGCTGGAAACATTCCTTAATATACCGCCAGCATTCTCTATAATTTTTAAAGTTTTACTAGGGCCCTCATAAGTCAACATACGGACAATAAAGGACAGGGCACCATCTACTGCACAAAATTCCGCTTTGTTTGTACTGCAATGTGCAGATAAGTTCCACAGAGCCGAGAGTATAGCTTTGAGGGTGTTTTCACATTTATTTTTCATAGCTGCCTTAGCCAATGCTGTTACAGTACCAATTTCATTAAGAACTGCCTTCATTTGGGTGTCTGCCCTCCAAGATAAGTTGCGCAAAACACTGGCGGTTACTTGAAGTAGATCATCCGGCGCGGAATCTAATTGAGCGACCAGCGCTTCCATAAATAATTTCTGGCTGCACAATAAGGCTTTATTGTTCTCATCACCAAACGTTAGATTAGTCAAGGCCATTAAAGCAAATCTTCTTAAGGAATTGCAGCATTGATTTTCAGGCTTAGGACCATGCACAGCATGATCAAGATGCACCAAACTAGGTATGGCTTGTAAAGCACCCAGTTCACACATAGCATGACGATGTTCTTCATCAAAACTCACTTTCATTAGAGAAGACATGGCTGCTAAGGGATGACGATCGGCATCATCGGCAATGGCCTCGCCGCCACTTTGTAAAAGTGTACGCAAAAAATTACAATAATCCATGATTTGATCTAACAGACGCAATACTTTGGCTTCGCGACGCCCCGATTTCTCATCAGGATGGGTATGTACAACATTATGCAAAGCCATACCAGCCCATTTGTGTTGTTCATCTAGTCCTCCTTCGGCATGTATCATTTGTACCAAAAGAGGTATACAGCCAGATCTTCTCAATGTATTACAAGTTTCAGGAGTTTTCGAAAGATCATGAAATTTTTTTGCCATCTCTAAGGGATCGTTTGAACCCAACATTGAAAGCAAAGAATAAACACATTCCACTTTGGGACCAAAGTCGTCTAGTTTATCAGCAATTAAATTACTATCATAACGACTATCAAAACTTTGAGTCCAAGCTGCTCCCTTTGGCAAGCGGTTTATTGCGGGTATATCCTTGAAACGTTCTCTAGACGATCTAAAACCAGTCAAATTTGCGTGTAAATCCAAAGCTGACCTCTGTTCGTTGTGTCTCTCAAAATTACGATCTAAGCTGCGGTGTTCTCTTAACTGATGATCGTTTAACATATAATCAGGCGGAATGGGGTTTTCATCTAAAAAATGTTTTCGCGGTTTAACTATACATGCGGCCGAAGACGATGTTATATTCAAAGTGTTGTCGTCTTGAGTAAACTCCTTTTTGGTATAACCACTAGCTGCTAATTCATAATCACTTATCTCACCATCTCTTTCATATTTTTTGTCCATTTTAAGCTGTTCTCCACTGCCGCTGCCAGTGCTGCTGCCATTGCCACTACCTCCTGCATTTCGATTTATTACATTATTGGACTGAGACATTGTGCTGGCAGTGCTGTTACAAAAATTCATGGCTCTATCAAAATGTTCTATAAAATCAGGTGGTGGCACTGCATCATAATCTAGAAAATGTGGCTTTTTAGTAGCCACAGACTCCACGTCAACGTCGACATCTACGTTTACATCATCAGAAAAACTTATGGAATCATCCAAATCGGGAGTTGTTGCCTGTGATTGAGTCTTGTTGTTCTCACTCTCTGATATCCTGAACATGATTATAAATTCTAATGCAGATGACGTAGCGTTTTACTGATACTCTAATCTATTGAGCTACTCGCAAGGAATTCTTTTCAAGAGAGTTGAAAATAGAATTGTTTCGTGTTTTTTTATGTTTAAAAATGCATTTTCGTGAAGATCTGTAAAAGAACGAAATTAATAAAAAAAACTATTAATTATAAAAATATCTACGCAATTAAAGTAATTAGGAGAAACAAAGTTAGCTTATATTCATGTTATAAAACTAGTGTTACCAAACAAGATAAAAATTTTAACCTGCAGTAATCAGCGATGTATCGTATTAAAAAAAATTTTACGTAAATATCATGGCTAAGTTTTTTTTATCGTTTTCTATAAGCAATGCAAAGTATGAGTATTCCGTATTGAGATTTACTGTTATTTTGGAAGAAAAAGACTGCATCATTGAAAGTATATTATAGTTATGTGATTACACATTACTTTGTAGGGAACAAATGTTCAAGAATATTGCTGACCTTGGAGAAGATAACACAATATTAGAGGGATTTATAATAAATAATTTTAATTTTTATTTTACTTTTTATGTTTGAAATAATGTTTGCAATATTTTTAGATTAGAAATAATCAAAAAAGCCAACAATAGTAAATTTCTCCAATTTTTCCATTCTATTCTTTTCTAATTATTATTTGTATTCTTATTTTAAAATTGTCTACAAGCAGCTACATAAGTATATAGAGTAGACTTGGCTGGCCGGGTCAATGGCTGCTTACCCGGGAATAAACAATTGAAATACTTAGTGCATATTAGAGAGTGGCATCAGCAGCATTTAACAAAGGCAAATAGTTTTTAAATGCGTTCTACCCCCTTCTCCCTCCTTCTCTAAATTTAGTTTGAACTATTTTACAATGTTTTCTTTATTACAGTGTGTCGCCTATTATTTCGTTTTTCTAATAATACAACTTTTTTTTTTGGTAAATGCGTTAAAAAGAAGTGTGTAAAAGTCTACCGAATGCAGTGCTATAGAGAGGAAAATGAAAAAGTGTTGCTGTTTACTATACTAGATTGCAAGCATTTGCTGTTAACAGTACTTAAGAGTGTGTGGCCACAAAATACAAACAAACTTTTAGAAGCAACTAAAAAATGTTGGCATAGCGTTCAATTGGCTTGTGCGTGCATGTCTATTGTCTATAATTACTAAAAACGATGATGATGACGCTTAATACTTTACACTGCAAAATGATTTGGTTTTCGGTTTATAATTGAAGAAAATTAATATTTTTGCAATGGTCTTGCTATTTAAAAATGGACACCGAAAACGAAAAATCTTTATGTTTTAAGAATTTTTAAAATATTTAAGAATTATAAGAATGCATAATTATCGGTTAGAACCAAGTGTGATTAGTACTGTCTCCGAGAATGAGCCAATACCGTTCTAATCAACAGGCATTTAGGTAGCTAGCATTTAGTAGTTAACTTCTATCAAAATTTGAACAAACTAAGTCATTTGATACCCATTAATAGCATACATCCGCGTGATTTGAAGAGAAATTTTAAAAATTTCATATTTTGTTAAGATTTATTTTTGCGAGAAAAAAAAATATTACTACTCAACCCAAGTAGTGCTATTCAGTAACTTATTTTTTCGATAATCGTATTGTTTTTGAGAGTAAATAACAAAATTGTCAATATTACTATTCAGTAATTTTTATATACGATATTCGTTATAGACAACGTCACCGCCTTAGGAATACCACCTTATTTTCTATAGGAAGTCTGTATCTTGTACAAACTTCCGACAAAACTTCTTCGAGTCCATTCCTCTGAGACGAGTTTTGATTGATAGAGTGTTATTTCCAAAATGTTTTGATGTCGAATTTACGATGTTTTCACCGTATGACTTGCATTCATCATTGTCCACCACGCCAATACGGCTTAGATGTAGATGAGTACGCTCATTAGCGTGGCCTGGATCCGTTCGGCCAAGAAAGTCGATCTGGTATTAGAGTGATGTAATTGGCTGATATTGATATGTTAGGCATCATGTCGGATAATTGCGCGTCAAGCGAGAAACCGTCCAGTGTGTCAACTATATGCTGGTGATACGCCTGGTAGCTCTGGTTGATGTATCCTTTCAAAGCCGATACGCCGCAAGCGCCACTTCATATCGAACTCGTATATTTATTGGTTGGATAAAAAATATTGTTTCCAATGCCCTTGTGGGTGATGCTCGCGTCGCACTATTTACCTCTAAACAACACATTCGTTCAATCCTTTGAATTATTCTTTAGTGAGTTTCCTCTCTATCAATGTTCACCACGTTACTGAAACATAAGCTAGAATTACACTCCTTTAGAACAAGTGTGTCATTCTTTAAATAAGACTTCATTTAGAACTTATGGTCCTCTTACATATGGGTCACCTTTGCTACATAGTATTTCACATAATTAGATATCCTAATCCCTTCGTTACGAAGTCTGGGACACTCATTATTTATTTTTACCTAAACAAATAAAATATTCAATAATCCCTCTCCTTTCCCCTTCTTCTGTAACTCACTTTCCGGTATTGCTACTTTCCGTCAGTGTTGGCAAACGATTACTTTAAGACGGTATTGTTATCTGTAGTTTTAAGGTACATAGTAAGCAAGTAGAAGTTCATGTGGATACTTAGAGAATATGCAATTGTCGAGAGCACTTAATAATGTTTCAGTTAATCGACTGTTTAATATAACTAATTGGGGTAATTAAAAGTCTGTACTAATAATAAAGGGTGTTAATTGTTATTTTTAGTTTACATTTATAACGAAATTCCTCATATAAAGCAGGAATGCTGAAAAGCTTAATCACCGGTCATGCTTCATTCTGTATGCTGCATTAAACCACTTTTTTTTTCTATAACCACGCTTCTGTTTCTCTACTTTACCTTGAACTTAATGTTAAAGTTTATTACAGAGCTCTCTTTGTTATTGTTATCGTTTTTTTTTCGTTCCTTTTTTACATATTTATATATAAAATGTACTTTAAACTTGTATAACAGCTGTACGAAGCCAGTATTTGTATGAGTGTATGTATATACCAAATAAAAAATCTATAATACATGAGTTCACGTTCTTTCAGCCCACTTAAAAATTTATTTGCACAAGAAAACTAGGTTGGTTGGCTGGTTGGTTGGTGGTATTTGCTTGCCTAGTAGACTTATTTACTGATTCTTCTTCTTTCAGAGTCGCTGTCTCTTCTCTGAATAACTTTATTGAGTTTCTTTACTTATTTTCGCATCTCATCTCTATCTTGGTACAACAACTGCTGTACATGCTTTTGCTTTGAATTTTTTGTTTGTTTTTTGAACTTGAATGGTGAGACAGTCATTTAATGATGATGATAATGATGATGATTAATCTCTAAAATATAATGCTGAGGGATGTGAGGTTTTATGCATTCTACATACTCATTTGCATCATAATTGTTGTATAATAAGTAATAGAGCTCTTTGATTTTAAATATCTAGTGTAAATTGAAATCAAATGCTGCAACAAGTGTTTTAAAGTTCAACAATTTCTAACAGAGTCGAGAGTACGATTCACACAATAATGGTTACGTTGCGAATTTACTCATTCATTGAATTGTACTATTATTATTGTTGTTGTTATAATTTATTTTATTACTATATTTGCCATTATTGTTGCTGTTGTAGATTTTAAGTCATGCACTGGAAATTCGATCAACAAAATTAGAAAACGAAAAAATAAGAGGAAAAAGAAAAAAAAAACTGAACGAAATGCATCTCCAGAAAATAAAAGAAGAAAACTTTCTAAACCTAAACCGAACGAACTGAAATTAGTTTTTTATAATAGAATTGCTCCGTTGACGACGACTGTTGTTTTACACTAGTCTGCGTTGTATTGTTAAATAAGCAGTAAGTGCATTTAGTAGCTGCAGTTACGAAGTTTTGATTTAGAGCGTCTAACTTTTACAATCAAAATTGCGCCTTATTTTGTTTGTTGCCTTCACATTGCCTTTATTATCATTATAATCTGTTTTATTACTATTTTTGTTTTCTTGTTTTGATTTACTTTTGATTAACTACTTTTTTTTACAGCCAGTGAGTACTGCTTATCTATTAAAAAATTCGACTTGGAGAGTTAGTCTCTGGCGGTGACGGACGATGACTTTGCAAGTGCAGCAGTTGTTTCTTTGTTATTTTATTAGGTTTTGTTATTTTTCCATTTTTTCGTTTGGTTATAAGATTTGGCCACAAATTAAATAGAAACATTGAATTAAAAGACCTTCGGATTCATTATTGTTATTGTTGTTGTTGTTGTTTTAACATTGGGTTATTATTATTAACAATTATTATGTATGTTTTATTGTTCATTGTAAAACAGCAAGGAAAATAGTGAAAAAAAAAACTTTGGTACAAATTAACAAAATTTAAATTCATTGTATAAAAAATAATAATAATAATAATAATAATAATAATATTTAAATTCAATGGTAATAATATTGCCGCTAGTTAATTATATATGTAAGTGATGCTGCTTTTCCAGAACGGCTTGCTATACTACAAGAAATGGTGAATGGATAGCGTTGATGCTATGGATCCGTATCGGTAAAATCGTGTAGAAGAAAAATAATTCCCTTCCTTGGCATGTTAGAAATTCCACCTTTAACAAACTTTAACATTATTTCTAAGAGAAGACAGGTGGTCGATAAATTTGTAAGATACCTACATGGATGCAATAATCGAATATAGGAAGAAATTTTAAGGATTTTTTCAGTCCATAATGAACATAATGGAAACATATAACACGAATCCAAAATAAATGTAAAATAAATTTGCTTGACCAATAAATTAATTAATTTACAATTGGGATGTAAATTGTGGTTTTAAAGAGTTTCGTTAAAAAAACTGCTGTCATTGAGCTTGTCTCATTTGCATCAAGATTCCAGTGACTGTCCTTCTGGGATGACTAGAATTAAAAAATCATGATGAACATTCAATTACCGAATACAAACTTGGAATTGTTCGGGTTTGTGAAAAAGTATTGATCGCTTATGGCTGACATTATGAAAACCGTTTCTTCGCTGATGAAGAAATGACTTATGGACACATCCACCGACTATATGGTTCCCTAGATTAGATTTATCTCTGGGCTGAAGATTCTTTTTTTTGCATAACACAATACGGGGAGTTACATAAACTTCGATTGATGGGTGTCGGTACTGGCAGAGAGCATTGAGCTTTGTTATATAGCTTCATTCTAGATTAGACGATATTTACATCGATTTTAATAGGTGATTTTCACTGTTTTATGGGCTTTTGGGACCGTGACTGATCTCAATTCTTTTGCATCAGATATTCCTTGACAATCAAGGTTTACATATCTAACAACTTCATGAACCCCAGTTTTATCTTTAACAAAGCTTTGCAGGGTCATCTGAATACATACAGTAATTTGTTTTTTAGTTTATTTGGACAAAGAAAGGGACACTGAAAGAGTGGGCAGAAGCATCAAATCAAAATTCAAATAAATGTTGAATATTGACTTTGTATTCGTAAAAATCATATTGGCAAAAGTAATTTCTAGATAAATGTTGTATTTTGGAGTAAAATTTTCTTTTTTAGAGGATATTTTACGATAAAGATATTTGAAGAAGACATCATATTCCAAAAATTGTTTTGGTAGTGTATTAGGCGACAACTGGTAGTTTGGTAATCAAAGACATATGAAATGGCAAAATGTACTCCTCATTTTTCCTTGAATAATATAGACGGGCATAAAATTATGTAAATCCGAAGTTATTCTAATGTACCAGAATAAAAGACAAAAAAATAAAAAGAACGAATTAAAAAATTAAATTATGCCGAATGATTTAAAAATTTCGTTTTCGAATGGGATTTTGGGTTTAGATAAAGTAAAGAGAATTTAGCCATTTTACACAGTTGTCTGCCTATATGTTATGTTTATTAAAATTAAATCGATTACAATTATGACAAAAGCTAAATATTTTTACACATAATACCGCCTTATAATGTTTGAAGAAATTTTAATTAAATTAATTACATTTTTTCTTTGTAAGGAATATTTTGTAAACTGTTGCGTGTTTGGTGCACATATTTTTTCTATATCCGAATTACAATATTTTGCTTTTTTTGAGAGAGAAATTTGGTTTGAATATAATTGAATATTGTTTTTAAAATTATTATATTTTTATTTACATTATTCGTGTACTTTCCTAATTTTGACAAATAGTTGTTATCTTATGTGAGATTCAAAGGCAATAAAAGTTAACGAAATACAGGGAAACGCAAAATATTTTTGAATTTCATTACTAATACAATGAACTTGATGAAACTTATGGTAGTACCAGCCAAATATTTTGTATACATTATTCATAAGGGTGACATTATACCATACTCTTATACACATATATTAAATATGTGACTTCCTTAAATTGAGAGATTTTTTGCTTTCAACAATTTTCTTGAATTAAATTTCTAAAATTTTCCCAGGAAATTTCAAATGAAGAACAATTGTTTGCAAACATAAAAATAGGTATGTATTGATTTCCTTTAACAAAATATATTTGTTTGTATTTCTTTGAAATCAGTTTGAAATTACATATTGAAATTGTAATTATTATTACACGTTATTCGTTTAATAATTCCCATAACTGTTGGTTTGCATATCAAAAACGATATGGATCACGCAAAATTTCTAAATTTTTAATTTCTTACAACCTGATATACATACATATTTAAAACTCAATTAAAAAACGAGTTAAACTTTTCAGAAAACAATAATAAAAAAAAACTTAATGATCTCTGACTTTCTTAAGTTAGTTTTAGTTTTGCACTAAAAACCTAGTCTTAAGAATAAAATATAACGGAATCTCATTTAATACTTTAATTATACAATACAATGGCATAAACAATCAATCAATCAGTATTTAGATCATGAGTATATTAGTGGCAATCACAAAATTCGAACGTATATATGTTCATGAGAATTAATAAATGTATCCTACAGATAAACGATCCAATATTCCATTATACATACGTACCATAATAACAAAATTATTTCCCCATTTTAAATTGGGCCTATTTTAAAATGTCTGTGTGCAGATAAAAGAACATAAATTTTGTTTTTCATATTTAGTATGTATGCTCAGATAACATTCTAATTCCAAATACGAAAATATATTCATATGTGCCTCTTTATATTATAACTACATATATACCTAAATACATATGAGGGGCAACTAAACGAGGAATTAATTTCTTTCCTTTTTTTTATTTATTTATTATTTTTTTTTTGCCGTCCTCTATTAATTAATATTTGGCCACATTTTAAAAATAAAAACTGGCTAGTGTTATCCGTATGTAATAAGTCACACTACGTCTTTAAAACCCCTACACAGTACATTTTGAGTCATTAAACGTATGAAAAGCTGTAGTCAATACTTAAGATATCAACACATTACGCGAATTTATTGTACAACAAAGACAAAACATACATATATCGGGTAAATATTATTCTTATAGGTGTGAAGCCGCTGTTCAAACCCACTTGGGTGACTTTTTCTAAGCAGATTTTTGACACAATTCTGAGAGTAAATAAAATTATCATGAAAAGTTTCTCAAAAAAAAATTTGTCGTTCGATGTCAACATTAGTAGGTTCCGCCACTATTGTATAAAATTAACACATACATTGAAGGATATTTTCTATATTTCTAATGAATGCCGATTTACTATTTAACAAATATCAACCAATAGAAAAACTAATATCAAGCACATACCAATAGCAATAAAATAAATCGATTTCTGAAGCAGATGGTAACTGGTAATTCCATTAACTAAAGACGAGAGTTTTGATAAAGATATTGCCTTCAAACTGACTATAAGTTATCTTACAAAACACTGTAAATCTGAGCTCAACGGGATCATGCAATGCTAAGTAAAGTTTTCAAATTACATGCTGACATAACGGATTTCTTTCTATTAAGACTTATATTGCTTTTGATTAATTTTTTATTGAACATACTTCTAAGCAATTGACTATTTAAATATGATTTATGTTTGCCGGCCAGAGCGTTTGGCTTCAACACTTTATTGTTAAGAATGCGTTGATTAGAAACCAAACAAACATATAAATTTAAACCAAACCTGACCTAAAATGAAAATGTAGGGTATAAATACTTTAAGAAATAAAAACAACTGTATTGTAAGTGGAGAAGAGTCTAAAGTACAAACAAATTGCACCATTTACAGTTAAAATTCAGAATACTTAGATATTTAAATGAAAAAGAGCATTTCAAATTCGAATTGAAGCATCGAACTGTTAAAGAAAATACTGGTGCAGACGCCGTAGTTTAGTATGTAGTGTGTTGGCTTATTAGACATGAGTCCACGGTCCAAACCCCAGCTCAGACATTAAAACGAAATAAAAAAATATTCCTTTGGTTACTTCCTCTCAGCAGATTTCCGGTAAAAACTCTGAGAGTAAATAAAATTTGCCATTAAAAGTTTCTCAAAAATTGTTCGTTCGGAATTGACTTTAAACGGTAGGTTTTGCCACTCATGTATTATCATGTATGAAATTAGCATACAGAACAGAAGTGGTGTGAGAAGCTAGGTCGCAATCCTGACTGAAGGGTTGTAATGACCAATTTTGTATGTAAAGTACGAATAAAAATTAGAGATGTTGCTAATGATTTGTATTGTGACAAACAATATTTTGTACACAAAATGTTTGTCTGCGCAGATTTTGCCGAAAGTACTTAATGATTTAATCATTTTAATAATTATTGACAAAATTAATCAAACAAATCTAATTCAAAGTTAATTAAATGTTTTCTGTTTTATTTAATTGCTACAGAGTAGTGTTTTTAATGCTACAAATCAAACAAATCAAACTAAAATCTATTGCTTACTCATCGTTGCCTCTGATGCGATTTTAAGCCAAAATAATTTAGCTTCAGTCGCCAGTATTTGCTATCTACGACTTTTTGTTTTTCCGATAACAGATACAATATCTGAAAGTACGATAATTTGAGGAAATGATGATTCTATCGATAAAAGAGTTCAAAGCTATCACAAAAAGAAGAGTTTCGAGGTTTGGTATATTTGAGGTGATGGAAAAATAATGTTTCCTTAACTTTGGAATAAAACCTGAGCGACGTGAATGACAATCGGATAACCAATAAGAAATCAGAATCAGCTTTTACTTTTGGTGGTAAAATATCAACGATTTAGTGTCCATTGAATATAAATTATTAGCATCTTGTGAACATTAATAAGTGTATATCAATATCACTAAAATATTGAAAAAATTTATTGTTTTAATTCCACCATTTATGTGGATCGTGTTTGCTACTTTGTTCACGTATCAAATTAATACGAATGAAGATAGTCTAATATTGCGTTTTTAAATTCCAATGATATAATATGGGATTTTCTTTCTTTAATATAAAAAAAAAAGATTTAGAATTTATGTTAAGTGATATATATATTCACCGGGATATGGTGTAAGTCTATTATTTTCTACACAATAGCAGAACATTAAAACCAAACAATGCCAATTTAGTAGTGACGACTATTTCAGAATTTTTATTGCAACAGAATTAAAAAAAAATTGTTGATTTAGTTTGAGTTTGAATTTAAAATAGTGGTGGGCATAACGAAGATGATTATTATAACCAATGATAATAATGACAATGAAGATTGCAATAATGAGGATTATGACTCAGCTCAGTTAAAGTAAATGAAGACAAAAAGAGAAACAAAAAAGGCAAAAAAAAATTAAACTTTAAAGAAGAATTTCATATGGGAATGACCGAATGTGATGATGATGTGAAACGAAAAGAAAAAAAATAAATAAAAATGCAATAAAAACAAAAAAAAAAAAACAAAACAAATTGGAATTGTGTACACATAATTAAGTAGTATGTCTCATACAGTTTATGCCAATAAAAATGAACTTAATTCGTATGCAAAGTATAAAATTAAAGAAAAACACGTCTTTACGCACTCTTCTCAATGTTTACAAAAAATAATTGAAATGCAATAATTGAAATGAATTTTACGTATTCGTATTTGTCTAGTTTCGATGAATGAATGCCATGCGGTCGTGTGGGCTTTAATGTTTTTGTTCATTTTTTTTTTAAATATAGAACATTTATTTTTTATTATTGACTTCTTTCTGTATGTATTTTTTTTACTTAACAACGATTTTTATCAAGTTTACCATACCAGTCTGTTTTATTCATCTGCGATTTCTTTCACAAATTAAAGAGGTTTGTCCCAATACATCAACAACAACAACAACAAAAATAAAGGTTTGTCTAACTACAACTATACATACTTATACTACCAACGCTTTTATATTTTCCATGTCAGTGTTAAATTAAAAAAAAAGAAGTTTATTGGTATCCCATGTCAAAAATTCGTTATCGTTTACAGCATAATGTAATATTGACGTTTCTTGTATAATTGAATTATATTTTACTGAATATGTTTAGTAGTAGTAATAGTAGTATCTTTATACCATTTCTTTAAATTAACAATTAAGAGTATAATTCTTCAAAATAAAATTCATAATTTTTTTTATTACAACGAAAAGAATCGATTTGTGGCAAATACAATATAAAATTACGCCATTTCAAATAAATAAATTATATGCAGTGGAATAAAAATGCTCTTCAATTTTCTGAAATCGAAAACATGAATCACAAAATTTTATTGAATTTCGCGTTACAAAATTAATTTAGTGTGCTTTAGAATTCGAATTGTTTGCAGAGACATACGGTTAGTCTAACAGCAAACAAAAAAATGTTTTACAAAAGTTAGTTCACTGTGGTTTTGAATTACGTAGCGCCAGTGAGGTCTATAAGGAGTATCAACATATAAATAAAAATTCTTATAAACATAAATTCCAGCAAAATGTGTAAAAGACAATTAAATTTTTAGAATTAAAGGTCTATGGTTTCTACTTATGAAATGCCAAAGACATTATTATGCTCAAAAATTAATTAAGTCATATGACCATAGTACCTTCTGACGTTAGGAATTGTAAAATACTAATTTCCTCATATGTACCAGCGATCACACCATATAGCAGAAGAAATGTTTGCGGCAATTTGTTTCCAAGAAATGGAAACGTGAAAAATTAAACTCAAATGGATACGATTAAGAAATTACCAAATTTGATGATTTCGTCGGATTTTATTTTTAAAAAATTTACTAAAAAACAAAAAACTAGCCTTGCCAATTGGAAATCATAAAAAACAAATCACCTTGAAAACGTTAGTATGTTGGCGTTGTAAACTATATTCCATAAAATAATTTAGATCTCAGAAAATATTTTCTATAACAACTATTTGAAAAAAAATCTTCTTTAGCCAAAATATCCATAGTTTGGACAACACATTTAATATAATAATTTTTTTTTGTTGAATGTGCCAATGCCAGAACATTTGGCTTCTTCAACTATAAAAATTTATCATTAATATTCTGAACACAGAAATTAAATAGAGAAGAAGTATTAATATTAAATGTACAACAATATATATGCATGTATGTCTGTATATTTATTTATTTATGTATATTACATTTAAGAATTAAATGTATTCTCTTTCTATTCGACCAACGCGTCAAAAACGCCATTAAATATTCAAATTTAAAGATTTCACACTGACAACTGGCGACGAGACCATAGCTTCTGCGCCGCATAAATATTTAGGGCCGGCGTTAATTATATGTAGTAAATTCCTACAGAATATTGTGTTTGTAAAATGTTGTTTCATTTATGGATGAATTTATTTTAAAGGTTAATAACACAGTTTAATAACGTAATCTATGAAAGTTATTTTGATATTATTCTGGTAATTAAATCTAAAATAAAAAATTTGGCTAAATTAAAAAATTTACTTAAAATTACTTACGGCAAATAATTACATGCTTCCGAGAAGTTAAAGAAACAAAGAATTAAACTAACATCATAATAAAGCAGAATATTAGTAACAGTGTCTTATTTACTTATTTCAAAAAGCTTCAGTTAAGAAAGTTGAAATTTGAAAATTTCTATTTCATTAGTTTGGAGATAAATTATAACATAGTCTTCTAATTGGTAGAGAAATCAGAAACTGTTTAGAAAAAATGTTTAAAAGGCCTGTTTTACAATTCAATGCAACAGCACAATGAGATATTTTTTATTTGTCGCATAATACTAACATCTATGTACGGTGGACAGCAAAAGTCTTAGTACGCCAATATATTATAGCAATTTCATAAATTTTAGTCAAAAGTTTGTATAAAAATTTATAGTTTTTGTATTTATTTCATTAATTTATTTCTGTTCTATTATAAAACAAGTTTTTCATGAAATTGCTAAAATACTATATTGCAGTTCTAAAACTTTTGCTGTCCACTGTATGTCGTTACCAAAAGTATCACTTATGTCTTATTAATAGTAATCAGATCAAGCTTCGCCATTTAATCCGACTTTAGGAACCATTGACAATAGAATGTTGTGTGATTTGATGGAAAAAAAACCAATACCTTTGTTAAAAAAAATATAAAAACCCATAAATAAAGCTGATGATAAAGGTGATGGGGCATTTAAAATGAGCATATTCTTCCCTTTATGAAAAGAGTTTGTACCAAATACATCTACTCACTGTACACCACTGTCAATATCACGATAATCCTGGAGCATTTTTTGCCCGAAATTGATGCGAATTCTTCTGCTAAGCTCATCGAACTCTTCTAATATTTATGCCTGTAATACTGGGTAAAAATAAAATGGTTACATGGTTAATGGAAATAAACAACTTTTCAATATTTTTAGATACTGATATAAAATGTTTTGGAATGCTTTGACAGGTTTGTCTGTCCCCACAATAACGCTATTAAAAGCATGATAAAAAATTATATTTAAACGTATGGATTAAGTAATAAAAAAAATCAAAATTAATATTAAAACCTTAAATTTTTTTATTCTAATCCCCCTATATTGGGCAATTGAACTATGTGGCACGTTATTTAACTGTAATTGGCCAACCAACTGAGTACGATGATGTAACTTTTTGATTGTAGACACATTGTTCTTAAACAATCCTCTACATACTCAGCTCTTGGTAATACCAAACGTTTCATTTTCTATACAATGTGCTCACATGGGGCAAATGGGCACGCAACACAACTACAATCATACATTATAATATAAACGACAACCGGCAAAAAATTTTGAATAATTTTTCTTTTTCTTTTGGTCAACTTGGGCGTTTGGAGTGTTTGGGACGAGACCACAAACGTGCCACCAAACCAAAAGAAAAAAATCATAACGAATGGTACACTGTAATCGCTTAAATGTTATGCAAAATTAAAATCGAAAGAAAAAAGTAAAAATTTTATAAAAATAAAAGTAAAAGGCATGAAAAAGGAAAAAAAAATAGACTATCAAAACCAGTCAATACAAAATAAAATAAAAGAAGCAGAAAAAACAGTGGAAATATGAATGTTGCGTATGAGTGTGTAATTAAATATCTAGTAATTATGAAAATCATGATATTTTTTCACTTTTTATTTTAGTTAAGGGCCGGACTCAACATTATGTTATGTCCGTTCATCCGACCGTTCGTCCATACACTGTACACTTAATGTTTAACGTATAAATTACAATATTTCAAAATATGTATGTATGATGTATGAAAATTAGACTAAAATATTGTAAACGAACGAACGAGTGTTTTTAAAAGTACTCACCCATTCATTGTTTATGGCATGAAAATGAAAACAAAGTTGAAGACATTAAAATGTAAAAGTGAAAAATAAATTCTACAATAAACTTTTACCATCATGATTAATTATAAAGTCAAATGCAAGTTATTGCAAAGCACTCTTTTTTTTTCCTTTTTTAATTTGTTTATATAAACTTGAACAATATTTTTTGAAATTAATTTTAATTAATTTATATTATATGCTCTACAGTATACCCTCCTTCTACGTATAGATGTTTGTACATCACTTATCTTAAAGAGATATGATTTATGTCTGCATGTCCAAAGAGATAATTCAAATTGTTTATTCATGGTGGATACTTGAAGCTTAAAATTTAAATTCATTAAAATCGTTTCTATTAAAGGGGCTCAAAGACCATCCAACTTAATGTACATAACTTTTTTTAGTACAATTCTCGTGTTCGAAAATTTCATACATAAGGAAACCAAATTTTTTCAAGTAAGGAATGCAAAAAGGGGTATGAACAAATTGAAATCTAAAAATTTATATTTTATGTATGTCAATAAGTAATATTAGTTTAGTGCTTTTGCTATAAAAAAAACGCTTTTTTCATTTACATTTTGAAATTTCAAAGAATCTCACATCTTAATGGGCAAAAAAACTGGGAAAAACTATTTATACTATATATATTTTACACATGAAAAAGCAAGAATAAAACACTTCGGAAAGATGTCGTGTACTGTCTTATTAATCTAAACTTTCTACTAGGCCCAGCAAAGACAAAGCAATCGTAACATGGACCTGGTTCACCACAACTTTTTATAATCAGTATTCATTCGTTGAAGAAATGGGTCAGATACAAGAATTAAAATGTAGTCTGCAGGGTACACAGCGAAATTAATTTTGTAATCAACATTATTTAAGTTGTTGCAAAACATTTTTAAACGAGATTTTGCGTTCATAAAGATATGAAGCAGGGCAGCAGTTATGGGCTTGATGAGTTTCATTATTTTATCCACACTGTATGTAGACTTCTTTCCGAGCTTGACATATTTTCGTCATCAAAATTATCGATATGAAATCAAAGTTGGGACTCATTAGGTGTTACAGTATTAGTTGCAATTGATGCGTAAGGCAATACTATACTCATGCTTTAGTCACTCATTCATCAAACCCTTCTTTGTTGGAAGAGCCCATGGCTACGTAGATAATTATTTGTAAAATAGACATTGAAGAATAAACAAATACATATTTTTCGCAGAGAATTTAAAATTGTTTTGTATTTTTAGTAGTTCTATTATAATGAAGCTAAGCACGTTTGAATTGACATATTTTCATTTAGATGGCTAAGCGGTTTGTTTTTCAAATTCAATTTCAATTAATTGTTTACTTTGTTGAACCGCAATTTTTATAAAACTTCAAATGTCATGCGATTAGCCAAAAATCATTTTGCAAAACAATCCTAATTTTTCAGAAGTTATAGTCTTTAACTTTTAAAACGCCATTATTGGGTTTACTGCACGCAGCTGTTTAATGTATCATGGTTTGATAACACTGTTTATCTGTATGTCGTCCGTCAACACAACAGGGAATCAAAAAATAATAAAATGAAATAGTGTAGAGAGAAAGGAGCAAAGAATAAAGGGAGGAAATAAATATGGCAAAAATGTAGACTGTATACAAATAAGAATTTTATTGATTTTTCAAACAGAGATTGACACAAGTACAAAAAAGTCAAGTTTTAAATATGAAAACGTAGTACTTTAATAATAATTTCTTTATATAAAATTTTATTACAACACATGGAAAATCGTTTTTCAGCTTAGAACATAATTTTCCTCCTACAATACAATATTTTTGTATGTTTATGTTTTTACATATGTAAAATGCTTTTTTTTTAATATGTATGTATCTTCTTACCTTAAAAATGTTGGACTGAGTAGGTCTCTTTGATTGAATATTTTCTTCAGTGCAGGTTAAAAAAATATACATTTATTTGTTTTTATTGTTTATTTTGTGAAACACTTGAAACAATATCTGGTCTGGTGTATATAGAAAAAACTGATAAACATTTTTTAACAACACCCCTCCCAACACAGTAAACAACTGAACTGCTACTTAAATTTCCTTTAAATCTTTTTTCAATTATTTCGCTAAGCCATTTGTATAGCAGTGCTTAGGAACATGAGATAATTTTTTTTATCAATAAAAAATATTATTCACACATTATTTTTATTATTTTGATATATTGCTGAGCAATATTTCCAACTTGAGTGATTACACATATAATTTTTCAACAGTTTCGATAAAATTTTATGTTATAAATTTAACTTTTTTGGTATAAATCGAATCAAAGAAATCCTCTTTCTCTATCTTGACTGCTGTGTTGTGTACACATATATTTTACTGCTTTATGTATGGCACTGTAATTCCAATAATACACAATTCACATAACCTCCTCGTTAACCAGTGTTCACTAAATGACAATTGACAGAAGACTGTTTTGTTTAATATTTTTACCATATTCCAACTGCTGAAGCCGCTCATCTCAAAAGTTAACGGCGTTTTCAAGATATAATTCTGTTAATACCGCCGTTGATATTCATTCAATAGCTTCTTAACACGGTGATCGGTGTGGCCAAGAATTAATTTTAATTTTTGATCACCCCTAGATGTCAAAATTCGTTAGGTAGCCATGAAAATAAAAAATATTGTAACCAAAATTTGTGAGAAAATATAACCAAATTCGCAATTTTTTTTTCTTTTTTTAAAATTTAAATTATTACACAGCAGAGTAAAAAAGAAACAAAAAATAAAATAAAAACAAATAAAATAAAATTTAGTCCTACTAATTAATAAATTTCTAATCAGTTATACTGTTGTTGTTAGGAGGGAGGTTCCATATACCCTTTCGAGGCAGAGAGAAAGAAGTCCAGTTCTGTTATTATATTTTGTATTATTATTTATATTGTTATATCTTTTGTATTATGTTTACAGCAAAAGTTTAGTTATTTGAAGATGAATTCGTCCTTTATGGTAATTGCCTTTGAATAAGTTAAAGAGTAAAAAAAATTAAATTACAAAATAATTTAAATTTTACTTTTTATGGATATATATATATATGCAATTACACAATGTTTTTTAATTTTAACTTTTTAGGCGCCTAATGATGACACAATGGCAACACTTCAATTTGTTTATAGTTAACTTTTTGGAACCCAATGGCTCCACTAATGGAGTTGAAAATTCTTTCTTCTGGGCACGAACATGTTAATTCA